>JAZEWU010000020.1:1188359-1227427 GCA_036362915.1 Geotria australis | reverse complement strand
TGTAAACATCGCCACTAGGGAGACAATGGCGGCCGGGCGTGGTGCTGGTCACCCACCCCCTCGTGTGCCGTGTTGACCTTCATAGGTGCTCGCTAACGGCACTTGTCCCTACAGTCTGTTAAGGCTATATAGGGGATCTTTGTCTTTTTGTACGTGGTGTGTGTTTGCGCGTGCTCAGCGACCCGGTCACTGCGGTGGAACGGACCAGGCAGAGGTACAAGGCGGCGCCGCTCATCAACGAATTTGTGCCGTTCTTCTACCGTGAGTCGGCACACCCGGGGGACACGCGTGGCCCGCTCGGCGGCGCTCAGAGACGATAACGAGACGTAACCCGCATCGCTCGTTAGTCGCGAGAATCCGTTGTGTCCTGTATTTCCACTGTGCTGTCACGTTTGCGCGTAATTTGCCAATTGTGTAAGTTGTTGATTCTTATGCCGTTCTTGTGTGCGTGATGAGTCTTAAGAATCTGTTAAGTTGACAATGGATACTTGCGTAGTAGTTTGGTGCCGTCCGTGGAAAGTCAGCCAATGTGTTCTGTGTTTATGTAAAATTAACTGTTAGTCGCCAAATCCTGGAGAGGTATTCTAAAGACCATCTCGCCTGGGGCACCTTTCTGTGTGGAGTTTGGGTGTTCTCTCCCCCTGTTCTGCGTGGGATTCTTCCGGGGTCTCCGGTTTTCGCCAACAACCAACAAAAAACACTCATTATTTTATTGGCCGATATCATAATAATATATAGGAAAGCAGTGTCTGGCGGGCTGGTGCCGGCCGACCGCCTGGATGATTCCTTCCCTCCGCAGTTTCCTCGCTACGCCTCTGTATCTGTGTCTCATCCATGACCAGGCATGGAGTTTTATCAATACAATAAGTAAAACATTCCTTCTTGAAATTATCAACACTTCTAGGAGGCTAATGACAAAGATTTGGGAGACTCAATGAGGCTTTGCTGGATATGCAAATGGAAACGTTTACTCCACAACCTTGCGTGTGAAAATAAACCTCACGTCGCGTTCGTGAGCGAGTCAGTTCCAGGGAGAGGCTCGGCAGAGCTGCCGCCTTGATCCGTCCCGCAAAATTAGGGTTTACGCAAAATGACGGAAGGTTACCGGTAAATGTCGCAACATGCAAATGTGTCCTGTTGCAAAAGATTGCAAATCGCCTTTGCGGTGCCAGAGACGGGAACGGTTACAGCCCACGCCCCCCCCTCCCCCCCCATCCCTGTGACTTGCAACTCTGGGTGGCTTTTAATTCAAGCAAACATGTTAAAACAATGCTAAATATATGCTCGTTTAAGAGGGCATACATGCCTGGAATGATCTGGGTGGAACTTGGCCGCCCACGTTTTGTCCTCTGCGTCAACGCCTTCTGGCAGCGACGCGCGCGACGAGCAAAGCGCTGCCTCTTCACATCCTCGCAAGAGGCCAGAATCACGCGGTCGCATGCGCCGCGTTTCAGTCCGGCGTGATCAATTATAAAGGCATCCGGCAGTCCATTCCACACCAGCGATTTTCTGACAAGTGGTTCTCACCGAAATAGATCTGCGCGTGGTTTTGCCGTTACGTCGCGGCGCCCACGCGTGCGAGTTGCTCGTGTGGTGGCGTGCGCGCGTGTGCGTGAGCGTGTGTACGTACGTGAGTACGTTAGCGCGCCGGGCTACAAATCTGGCGGCCCGAGTTCGAATCCCGCTCACGGCCAACACCAGTGACGATTTTCTGAACCGGTCCTGCGCCTCCCCTAGGTCGACTCGGCCTCAAATGAGTACCTAGTACGGTATGTAAACACTGCCACTAGGGAGACGAAGGCGGCCGGACATGGTGCTGGTCACCCACCCCCTCGTGTGCAGTGTCGACCTTTATAGGTGCTCGCTAACGGCACTTGCCCCTACAGTCTGTTAAGGCTACACGGGAGATCTTTATCTTTGTCGTGTACGTTCGTGAGTGCCTACGTACGTCGGCTCACGCCGAGCCGAGCCAGGAACAGCCGCGACCGAACGGCCGCCGCTCCGCCCGAGGGGAACACGGGGAACTGTTTGAGTGAAGCGCTGACTCGTTTTCACGGGAGACTCGAAGCCACCACCACCACCGTGGGGACTAATTATCTTTTTCGAGGACGGCTCCCCGGTGGCGTAGTGATTCATTCATTATATAACATGTCGTGTGCGCTCAGCTCTGAGTGATATACGCATTACGCAATCCTGGGCAGCCTTCTCCTTGAGCTTAACTGGCCTTTGTTCACCTTCGTATTCTTCCGCTGGACCTGTTTATTTAGATTCCACTGCGTGTGTTTTCACAGCGCTCCTGCTGCTGTACAACTCTTAAAGGCGTTTTGCGGTCGTTACGGCGGGCGGGGTGCTCCGGCACGCTCTCCGTTCGTTTAGCTCTGCGTGCCGGGAGCTTCTTCGGGAACTGAGCCGGATTCTGAAGGACCTCCCGGCTGTTTAGTTTGATGTCTGGGCCGACGAGGTGTTACGACGCTTCTAGGCCGAGCCTGTAAACAAGCAAACGTGGAATTCCTCCCCCCAGGGGCTAACGGGCACAGTCGGGGAGGCTGCCCCTGCTTGTGTGGCCGCGATCGCTTTAAGAGCTCTGTCGCGTAGACGGTCTCCGCCGCCGATGAGTCGTTACGGCACCTCGGCGCCAAGCCCATAAACAAGCGAGGCGCGGGTCACCCACGGCCGGCGCAGTCGGGGGGTAACTTTTCCGTGCGGTGTTCGTCTGCGTTGTTTCTGTGCCGGGCGGTTTATGAGCTCGGCCGCACAGACCGGTCCGCGTGGGAGGGTCGGGGGGGCCGTTTGTGGTCGAGAGGCCCCCAGCACCGTGACGCAGCATTGCGGTTTTGGGGTCGTGCTGCGAGCTTGCGAGACGGAAGCAGCGGACTGCCCTCTCTGTTCCTCACGGGCGGAGGGGAGACGCGCGCGCGCTCCACTCCTGTTTTCAGAAAGCAGAATCCTCCCTCCGTCAGTGTTTGTCAGGAATTGTGGGGCGATGGGGTTTCAGGGCGGCTGTGCCTGGTGCGCAGGACACGCTTGTAGATGCGTTGCGACCGCTGCTGACGTTGTTGTTGCAGTGGTCAGGCTCTACAGGAAGTGGGTTTTGAGGTGGTCTGCATTGCAATCTTTTCCCGGCACTGTAGCCCAGCCAAGAGCAGACGTTTCCTCTTTAGTGTTTATTTCACAGTGAAATTATCACATTATCCGAAACATTGACTTTCACGGCTTCGAGCAGAATGAATGGGGGGCTTTGTGCCTGCGTCGCTTTATCGACTCTCAAGTTTGGAAGGAAAAGGAGCCAGATGTAAGGTGCCTTCTCCTAATGCCGCACCATGCGGCCAGTTTGAATTCTTACCAAACGTTCATCATTATCATTGTCATCGGCCATGATCTTTCCCCTGCTGGATGAAGGGGTTCCCAAACAGTCACAATCTCTCGCTGTCCGGTGATGTTAAGATCCGTCTGGCACATCCGCATCAGCTGCTTTCATTGCTCATTGCTGCAGCAGATGTCATCTCAGGTGCGTCCCCTTTGGCTGCGACTCAATTGTTAGTCTCGACCACCAGCCATCATTCCCACTCGTGACGCGTCCTGGCCAAGAAGATCGAAGCACCAGCATGCAAGGGGACAACACGCTATGCCATACAGACAGGAAAGGTTGACACCACATTTTTGCTGTAGTGGCTTCTCGTGGTGAGCCAGCGTACGGCTCCTCCTCGCAGCCCAAGGGACGGGAGTTTTGAAACATTTTGTAATCCAGATATACAGGTCGTCCCCGGGTTACGAACGAGTTCCATTTTAAGTCTGTCTGTAAGTCGAATTTGTATGTAAGTCGGAACGGTTACGTACGGTTCACATCTAGCGTCAATTAGGCAAATGTTTGTCTTAGTATATAGTATCTATTTTACCTAAGACATCTTAAATACAATAACACAGTAATAATAATAAACCGCTGAAAACGCGCCGTGTTTTGAGCGTCGCGCAAAGTAGTCCGCCCGTTCGTTAGTACGACTCATTGTATGTAACTCGATTTTTTTAAATAAATAGGCTTTACGGAGGTCGGTACGTAAGTCCGGGCGTTCGTAAGTCGGGCGTTCGTAACCCGGGGACTGCCTGTATATCAAACGATCAAGAGGTCATCACGGCGATATTGTTGACGCACGGTTCATGCTATCGGCGCATGGCCAGCTCAAGACGAGAGCCCTTCCGCGCTTGGAGGTGTTGGGCCGCGTAGACCCTATGGGCGGCGCCTGCATCGACCGTGCATTGTCTGCTCGTGTGTCAGAATGCTTCCAGGAGTACACGCACCTCCCGGGAGACCTGACGGACCAACTCCTCCACCTGTTCGGAGCCGTCATCGCGGGTAGCCAGGTGAGATTGGCACCGTCGCCGCGCTCGACATTACTCCGTCTGACTGCGGTCAGAATTTGTGAATACGGATTGTCAGTGATTTCACATCAGGTTGGAGGCTTTGAATGCATTAGCTGTGTGTCTGTGTCCATTTAACAATAATAATACTTTTAAATGTATAACGCGCACATATTCGTTCATTGTCGAAGGTACTCATTCGACGAGCGAACGACTCGGAGGCGCGAGGAAAGCGCAGAGAGGCGGAGGAGGCAGCCAGGCGGTTTTGCCGGCACCATATTGCCACACACTGCTTCCTATATATTAGGATGTTAGCGGTCAATTAAGTAACAAGTATTTTTTTTTGTTGTGGGAGTAAACCGGAGAGCCCGAAGGAAACCCACGCAGAACAGGGGGAGAACACACAAACTCCACACAGAAAGGCGCTGAAGGCGGGTAATGAACCTGCTCGGGCAAGACCATTCTTTCTGTGAGGCGCAGATGTTACCACCGCGCCACCCTGCTACCTATTTGTCGATAACGTGGACTTACGGTAACGATGAAGGCTATCTGATATAAATTGCATTTTAGTTTCAAGTTGTGTTGCTGTTCGGGACTTGGTCTCGAAAAAACTGGCGAAATGGATCACAGGGTTTCCAAAAAACGTGTCAATAAGATCCGTCACTAATTGGATAATAGGCCTTGTCGGCCAACACGACGGCGCCACGCACGCGCCTCCCCGTGGTGTAAAGCCAAGCGCCGTCAGCCCGCGGCGTATCACCCGGGCACCGAGACCTCTTGCCTCACGGCTTGGGAGGCATCGTGATTACCGCAGATTGCAAACACTTGCCGACAAGTGCGTGTTGGAGAGCTTTACAAGGTCCACGCGTATTCGTGATTTTTCTCCGTCGTCGTAACGAATACCGGCACCGCGGTCCGTCCTTTCAGCGCAACGCGCTGCAGGCGATCTCCCCGGCCACCCTGGAGGTCCTCATGCGGCTGCTGGTTGATGCGGCCACGGCGGGGTCCTCGGGATCCTCGGCCCGCGGGCGTCTCGGCCTCACGCTCAAGTGCCTGACGGAAATGGTGCAGGCGCTGCACACGGGCAGCCCCGACCAGCGGCAGGTGGAGGTGGCGTCCGTGCTGGACGGGTACTTCAAGGTGCTGAACGCCGAGGGCGTCACGAGGCCCGGCTCCCCCGCGTGGGACGACGGCCTGGTGGAGCTGCAGATGCAAATGCTGAGTGAGTGCCGCTGCCTGCTTCATCTGTGGGTGGGCGACTCGCAAGGTCAAGAGTTCAGATTTTGGTTGGGGCTTCACTTGGCCCATCGTCCCTTCAGGGACCATAAAATTAGCAATATTTTGCGGGGAAGTAACCGGTGGCTGTGCCGTGGAGAGTGTCGCAGACCGGCAGTCCAGCAGCGGATTGATCATGATGACGGCGACGGCTCGTGACATTGTGTAATCGCGCAGGATCCATCCCGGAAATGCTGGCCTGCTCGGACCGGCCCGTGCTGCAGGCCAGCTTCCTCAACAGCAACTGCTTCGAGCACCTCACTCGGCTCCTCCACAACAGCAAGGTGCGCGGCACGTAGCGTCGCGCGGCGTGGCACGGCTAGGCCCTTGCTGCACGACACGGCGTGACTTGGCACGGCACCGCGCAGCGTGACGCAGCCTAGCACGGTGCAGGCCTGCGCGTGGCCTGCGCAGCGCGCACAGTGAGGCTTCGCTCGTACGACAGCATCAGCACGCAGCGTGACGCAGCGTGGCGGATAATGACGCAGTGTGACGCAGAGTGACTCCACATAGCGTCATGGTACGGTACAGCTTGACGCGGCACAGCCACCAACGCAGGGCGGTAGCATTTGGCGCACGCGCTCGGCACCGGCAGGCGGCGCCAATGTGCGCGCGCTCCAACGGCGCGCGCCACTGCCACGATCGGAGAGGCGCGGGGTCCGGCAATCGACGCCGCCGCCGCACACTCGTCAGCACGTGCCCACCGCGGTGGGAACGCGCACGTGTTGGCCACAGGGCCAGGGAGGCGCGCGCCACGAGTGCCGTAGACGCGCACGAGCGCGCGTCGCAAACGCCCCCCCGCGTGACACGGTCCCGGACCGGATGTCCCGGACCGGATCTCCCGGACCGGATGTCCCCGTCCGTCGCTTCCTCCGTTGCGCTTTAAACTTGGGCGACGATGCCGGTTGCAGGGCTCCCGGCGGTACTACGTCCGTCGTGGAGGACACGACGCGCTGGGGTTTGGGCCGGCCTTGTGTCCCGTGCGCACCCCCCTCGCGCCCCCACTCCCCGCTCCCCCTACCGCTGTCCCCTCTGTCCTCATGAGCTCACGTCCGTGTGTCGCCCCGTTGTCGTCTGCCCGACAGCTCTTGTTGAGCGCTAGAGCCAAAGCGCCAGGCAAGAGCGAGAAAGAGCTTGCCAACAGCAAATTGCAGTTGGAGCAGGTACTGGCCGCCCTGCGAGCGTCGGGGTGACCTCTGAACACCGGCTGTCCAGAGCCTGCTGCCCCCTGTGCTTCTCTGGGTGTACCGGTGTCTCCGCTCGCTTGATCACGCTTTCCCCCCGTACCCTGGGAAAACCCTCCTCGCTGTCCCCGCCGCTCCCCTCCCACATCGCGACTCAACCTGGTGGCAGGGCCTTTTGTGAATCTCTCTAGCCGTAGCGTTTGAATTTTTGTTTTGCATGCGTGTTGTGTTGTCGACGTTGCCGATTTGAATAAATCTTGACGTGTAAACCGATGCACGCAAAGCCGATGTGCTCTGGGAAGTCAGCTCATGATAGAGATGTAAATCATGCGAAGGGTAAAATGGATCTAACATAGTGCCCCTGACACCAACTGGATCCGTGAATCTCACCGAGAAAGTCTGTAGGTCAGCCCACTGTCCCGGGACACGAGGTCAGACAGAGCTTAACCCCCAATCCCATACAATGCTCACAATACTGGTAAACGTTTTCTTTTATAAATGTTCTAGCTCGGTAAAGATAATCAAACTAGTTGTTACAATCGCCATAAATGTTAACAGACTTGAAACATTTTACTATAAATACTTACGCCGTTGGCTTTTTTTCTCAATTTCAGCCACAGTGACCATTAGCATCTGGTGGCTGGTCGTGACGATTAAACCACCCATAGTCTTTGCCCGAAATCACACGGACTGGGCAGCGTTAGTATCAGACTTAGGTTCATTTGCAACGGACTGCTAATTTAGCAACGGTGTCGCGGGGGTTATTTTCTCGTGCAGCCGCAAAAACATTTGAGATACCACGGCCTGGCTCTTAATCTCAGTTCCGTTGGCCACCGAGTGAATTTCCCAGCTGCGGGTTTTGCGCTGCATCGAGTCTGCTCTGTGTGGTTTTCTCGTCCAATCATCAGAGATTGATTGCGTGCGGAGGAGGCGACGCCGAGGGCTCGTACACACCACGGGCGGCGTCTCTGGCCGTCGGCCCCCCAAGGAACGCGTGGCTTATCCCGCGCAGATTTTACATTTTTGAGCCCCTACCGACCACGCTCCTTTTCAAGCGTTCACTGCCAAGCGCTGCCGCGATATCACGTGGGGCAGCACTCTGCGTGTTTTACGCTAAAAACCGAATCATCACAGTATATTTATTGCTTAAAATGTTAGTTTTTACCAAGTGCCCCACCGTTTAACAGTGGACTCTTGAGCTGCCGTGGTAATCCTTGGTGTGTACGGAACCTCAGCCTGGGTGGTCTAATCTCTCTTTTCAAACAAATTAGATGCGATTTGTGGACACCGATCTGTGCGTCACGTATTGCTGATTATTGCGTGTGCCACTGCACGAGTGCGCGCACATGTGGTGGTATATGTGCGTGTGGGTACGCGTGTCAGTGTTTGCTTACACGCGCACGCGTCTGTGTGTAGTATACCAGATAGCGCGCTGCGCTACGAGCTCGGCGACCCCAGTTCGATTCCCGCTCAGGGCCAACACAAGTGCTGATTTTCTGAACCGGACCTGGGCCTCCCGTAGAGGCCGACTTGGCCTCCAATGAGTACCTAGTGCGGTGCATAGATATCTCCACTAGGGAGACAAAAGCGGCCGGGCGTGGTCCTGGCCACCCACTTCCCTCTTGTACCATACTGGTCGTCACAGGTGCTCCCTAACAGCACTTGACCCTACAGTCTATCCAGGCTATAATGGGGGGGGATCTTTGTCTCTGCGTGTGTGCGCACGAGTGGATATATACGCGTGGGCGAGTGTGTCGCGTGTTTCCTCGTGCGTGTTTGTGTGTTTCCGCGCGGCACCTGCTGCTGCCCGCGCAGGGCCCGGGCAAGCGCACGGACGCCTTGACGGTGCTCACCATCCGCGTGCTAACGTGCGTCATGCACACCTCGCCCGCCGCCAAGGTGAGCCGCTCGCGCGCACCGGAGGACGCGCGTGCGCACGCACGGGGTGGCACGCACAGCGACGGTCTGAGAATGTGGTTCGTGGAGCCGTGCCCCAGTGGGTATGCGGACTGCCCAAGCCGCGCGGCCGATACCCGTCGGCGGCGTTTTATGAAAAAAATGTGTTTGCTCAGTATCTCCCTTACTGTGTTTGTTGTCTCGAGCAAATGTAACGTGATGCTCTTCAGCTGTCGCGGGAGCCTCCCAGACGATCGTGAAATAGGTCGGGCTGCCGCGCCCACGCTTGCTTAACCGGAGTTTCTGTAAAATATCACAGTCGGTTGCTTGCGCCGCATTGCTGGCGTTACACTCGATTGCTGTTGATGCTTTAAAAAAATATATATGTATCGTCGTTTTGTCCCAATTGTGCTTCCGGTGTCTTGTCAAAGTATTATTTGGAATTTTAACGGAATGGCGCACCCTGCCACAGTGGCATGGCTCGGTGTTGGAATGTGAGTTTGAGTTTTGTATTTCTCACGAATGTGTAAACCGTTTTGGGCTGGCTGCAGCATTCCGTGATTAATAAACGGAAATCCTTAACTCGACGTCGACCGGTTTTGGGAAACTTTGTCATGCCCCGCGCCATCTTATCCCATGCCACCATTCGCAAAACGCAGTGACACCTGCGCGTGTCGTGGTCGCTGCTGTCTCCGCAGGAGGTGTTCAAGGAGCGGATCGGTTACAACCACCTGTTCGACCTGCTGCATTCGCTGGGACAGCCGTCTCTCAAGCTGCTGCAGGAGCTGCTGGACATGGTGAGGAGGGGGCGATCTCTCGTGCCGCCCCTTTGCGAATCGGACGCGACTTCACGTGATGGCGAGTTCACTCGCTCGGCGGGCGCATCCGGTGCAGACGCAGCCGATCCTTCCGCTCGCTTTAGACGGAGCCCCGAACGATCCTGGAGGAGGCCCCGTGTGCACCCTGGGGACCAGCTGACCGCAGGGATTCGGTTGCGAAGCGATTAGCGCACCGCCCTACGAACCTGGCCACCAGGGTTCGACTCCCGGTCACGTGCGACATCGGCTGCGACGATCTGAACCGGTGCTACGTCCCCCGTGGGAAGACTCAGCCCTATATGAGCACCTGGCGTGGTGTGTAAACAAAAGGACTTAGGATACAAACGCGGTCGGCCGCGGTGCTCCCCACACCCACCCCTCGTGCGCCGTGCCAGCCTGCATTGGTGCTCGCTAACATCGCTTGCCTCAAACCGTCTGTTGAAGGCTCCACTGGGGATCCTTGTCTGTGCGTGCGTGTGCGTGTGTGTCTATGCGCAGGCGGTGGAGGGAGACCACAGGCAGGGGCTGAGCGGGTTGTCTCGCATGTACGGCGGCGGCGGCGGGCAGGGCGGCGTGGCCAACGTGCAGGCGCTGCTCATGCTGGTGCGCTGGCTGCCCATGCTGGAGTCGCTGCCCGCTCGCTCCTACTTGGCCAACGCGCTGCACCAGCTGTGCTGCGCCGACCGTCCCAGCCGCACCGTCTGCGTCAACGCCGGCATGATGTCCTGCATCCTGTACTCGCTGCAGGTGCCGCTGCTCCCTCCCTCCCTCCTGTCCCCCCCTCCCCTCTCCCCCCCTCCCCTCCCTCCCAATAACAACAACAACCGCCATTCGCCACTAAGTGGCGGTGACGTCACCACGGCGCCTATGTCAGGCCATATGCACCTTGAGGCCACGTGAAGTGTCGAAGGCTCGTCGAGAGGAGGTCACAGGACAGACCCAGGTGTCATGGGCTGCCTGACCGAGATGACTGGCAGATCCCTCACCTGTGTGCACCGTCAATGCACATGCTTTTCAATTCCCTGCGATCGTACGACAGTGTCGGTGCTGCGTCACACGCATGCCAAGCGTGCTCATTGCGTGGCAGGGTGGCGGCACAGTGGTAATGCTCGTGGTAACGCTTAATCCTCACCGCAAAAAGCCCGTGGGTTTCGATCCCGACTCGGGCGCTTTTCTGCGCAGAGTTTCTACATTCTCTCCCTGTTCTGCGTGGATTTCCTCTGGGTTCTCCGGTTTCCACCCATAGCACAACAAAAACAAATTCCCTGCAGAACGACTCAATTGAGACGACACCCATCGACTACGACTACATCGCACCTAACTGAAAAATTCCGGCAGGAACCTGCCGGACAACAGCCTTGAGACATTCCTGAGTAAATAAGCATAAATAAAGATAACGTAAGAAGGTAGGCCTGCGAGCCGAGGCCCCGCTATTGGGCAGAGGATGCTGTCGTTTTGATTGCGTTTTGATTGCGTCTCTCACGCCCTGCTGCAGAAGGTGGACCCCGTGCGACACATGGACTGCGCCGTCAGCCTCATGGGACTCCTGGAGGCCCTGGGCTCCCAGTCCATCCACGCCGAGGAGCTCTTCTCCCTATTCCGGCTCCTCCGCGTGCGCGCCTCCTCTCCCACGGAGTCCACCTTCCCGTCGGACGCTCCGGCCGCCGACGCCACCGCCGCTCCGTCGCCGCCGTCCTGCTCCTTGGCGGCGTCCGGCAACAACCCGCAGGCGCCGGCCGCGGTGTCGGTCGGCGTGGGCGCGGCGAGGCTGCACATCGGCGCCGCCACCGCCCTGGGCACCGTGCTCGCGCTCGGCGGCTCCGATTCTGTCGACGGCAACGACGGCGGCGGCGGCCGGACGGCGGACGAGGGCGGCGCGGCGAGGCGGCGCGGCTCCGAGGACGGTTCCTCCGACGCGCCGGCGGCGCAGGCGGCGCACCCGCTCACCGAGGCGGTGACGCGCGCGCTGTCGGCGATGGCGCGGCGCGACGGCGTTGAGCGCGCCATGCACTACTTCGACCTGACGCACGCCATGGCCGGCATCACGGTGCCCGCCGTGCAGCGCTGGCCCGGCAGCGGCTTCAGCTTCCACGCCTGGTTCTGCCTCGACGCCACCGAGCAGAGGCTGGCGCAGTTCGCCGGCAGCAAGCGCAAGCAGCTGTACAGGTTAGGCCCACGGGGAGCGCGGGGAAAAAAAAAAAACGCGAGACGCCGGTGTGACGTCTGCAGGTTGTTTGGACGATAACGAGTTGGTCAATGTGGGCCGGTTTTCTCTTGGGCGAGTCCCTGATAGCAGCACAACTTTGTACTAAAATGTGATTCATCGTGATCTGTCCCCCCTTTAATGAACAGAGCTAATGTATAAATGCTTCCAATGCTAACACTTTGTCTCTCTTGTTCCCGTGACTTGCGGCATCCCCCACGCTGCCTCCCGCTTCCCCCACTCTGTGTCTCCCCCCTGGCAGCTTCTTCACATCGAGCGGCACGGGTTTCGAGGCGTTTGTGACGGGCGCCGGCGTGCTGGTGGTGGCCGTGTGCACAAAGAAGGAGTACGTCACCGTCAGCCTGCCCGACACCTGCTTCCACGACTCGGCATGGGTACGCCTCCCTCCCTCCCTCCCTCCCCCACCCCCTGCCGTCCTTCCCTCTCCCCCACCCCCTCCCTTCCTCCCCCCCTCTCGCCCACCCCCTCTCTCCCTCCGTCGTGCCGCGAGTGAAGCCGTGCTCCGTCTCTCCGCGCAGCACTCGGTGGCCGTGGTGCACACCACGGCGCGGCGCGCGCTCTTCCCCCATTGCATCGTCAACATCTACGTGAACGGGCAGCTCCGCGAGACGGCGCCTCTCAAGTTCCCTCCCATGGGCGAGGTGAGCAGGGGCGGCGGTGGCGCGAGGCGGCAGCGAGACACGCGACCGGGTATCGGATGCGTAATATGCGGTCACGTTTGTCCGACCTCCGTGAGGACCCGATCTCCGTTCCGTGATTTTGCACAGCAGCGGCGGTAGCGCGGAGGGAGTTTACTGTTTACTTTGGTGCCCGCGCGAAGGCCGTGAGCGTTCGGGTAATTGCGTCCGCATTCAGTGGTTGTGAACATGATGATGATGACGAAGATGCTGTATTCATGTATGTATTCACGGCTCCACGTGTGAGAATTGCTCTTTTGGGATTGGCGCGTCGAGCGTTCCTCCTCCGTCATCGTTGCTTCCCCAGGCTTTCACGTCATGCTGCATCGGCTCGGCGGGCAACCGCACGATCACGCCCACGCCATCCCAGATCCCCGAGCCCACGTCCTTCTTCCCGGGCTCGCCGCCTCACGGCTCCCCGTACTCGCCGTTCTCGCCCTCGTCGACGTCGCACGGCGCGCTGGGGATCCCGTCCCCCATCTCTCCGTCCAGCTCCTCGGTGCTGGACGGCGGCACCGGCAGCCCCTCGCGGCCATCCGGCTTCCCGGGCGCGGGCCTGCCTCGCCCGGCCTCGTCGTCGGGCGGGCCCAGGCCGGCGCCCGGGGCGGCGCCGTGCCTGCGCACCATCCCGGCCGGCACACAGGACAGCGAGTGGGGCTCGCCCACGTCGCTGCGGGGGCAGGTGGGCTCCGTCAGCGTCTTCCACGACGCGCTGCAGCCGCCGCAGGTCAAGGCGCTGCACGCGGCCGGTGAGTTTAAGACGAGGTTGCCGCCGTTTCGGCGTTGGAAGATTTCCAGAGTTTCGGAGTTTGCCGCGGTAGTGTCAGATGTGTGCATTGGTTAACGTGGTTGATGCTGCTGCTAGGCCTCAGTAGGTGCTCGCAAATAGCACTTGCGCCAACAGTGTGTGTAGGCTATAAGCGGAATTTCTGATCTTATTGTTTGTCTCTGTGTCCGTGTGTGTACACGTACCCACACAGTACTTTAAGTGTTACGGGGGATCTTTGTGTTTGTGTGTATGCTGGTCACCCACCTCCTCGTGTGCCGTGTCGGCCTTCGTTGGTGCTCACTAACAGCACTTGACCCTTCAGTCAGTTAAGGCTACACGGGGGATCTTTGTCTTTGTGTAGGCCCGAACAACCTGTTCCCATTCAAGCCTCCGGAGTGTGCCCCGGAGCTGACCGACCTCCCAGCCAAGATGTTGCTGTACTATACCCCCAAGGTGCTCTTTGTTCTTTGTCTTTGTCATAAACTGCTCACCGATTACGGATGCCGGCGGTGTTGGCCTCCGTGGAGGAGGCTGTGAAGGATGCTACTGAGCATGGCTGCCATCATGATTATCTGGTGTGGTGTGTGACCATCAACACTGGGGAGACACCGCGAGCCAGACATTGCGCTGTCAACACCAAATATTAAAAACAGGGAAAAAACCCCCATAAACATTTTTCCGTTCTCTGTCGTTGTTGGTGTGCCATTCTCTCCACAGCCCTGTGCAGCGCTTTGTGTCTTTCGGGTGAAAGGCGCTCTATAAATGCTATTATTATTATGTGTGTGTGCTCCTGCGTCTAGGCGTGTCAAAAGCTGCTGTGTCTGGACCTGGCTCCCAGCCACCTCTTTGACGGACGACTCACCGGGCAGACGGTCGTCAACTGGGACGTCAAGGTAACGGACGGCCCGTTCCTCGCACGTTGGAGCTCCCGGGGCGAGCGCGCGACCCGCGACGTCACTCGGGCTCGTCCGGCAATCGCGACGGAGCACCCGGTGGACGCCTCTGCGTTTGTGTCCGCTGCCTGTCGCGCAGGACGTCATCAACTGCATGGGAGGGATGGCCGTGCTCACGCCCCTGCTGGAGCAGCTGGTGTCGAGCGAGTGTCCCGCGGCGCAGCAGGACGACGGCGCCTTCTTGTCGCCCGGGCGCACTTCCGGTAAGTCCGCGATCCCGACAGAAACTCGCGAGATTGGCACCGGCGGTTACCGTCCTCGGCGCGGGCTGACCCCCGTGGTCCCGTGGCAGAACTCTCGCCTGCCGTCGGGAAAGCCGCGTCAAGGAGATTATATTATTTTTACTATCTTCCTGAGCCAGTCGTGAGCAAGTTACGTTTCTGTAGTAGGAGAGAGTTGGCATATACAGGCAGTCCCCGGGTTACGAACACCCGACTTACGAACGCCCGTACTTACGTACCGACCTCCGTAAAGCCTATTATTTAAAAAAATCGAGTTACATACAATGGGTCGTACTAACGAACGGGCGTACGACTGTGCGCGACGCTCAAAACACTGCTCGTTTTCAGCGGTTTATTATTATTACTGTGTTATTATATTTAAGATGTTTTAGGTAAAATATATACTATATTCTAAGACACACATTTGACTAATTGACGCTAGTTGTGAACCGTATGTAACTGTTCCGACTTACATACAAATTGGACTTACAGACAAACTTAAAAACGGAACTCGTTTGTAACCCGCGAACTGCCTGTAACACAAAGCACTGCTGACCTTATGGAAGCTACTGTTTATTGTTGTGTTATTGTGCGATAACAATCGGAAGGCCTTGACGTCAAATTGCGGTCGGGGGTCGACACACTCACTAACAGCTGTGTCGTATGCGCGCAGAGGCGCGAATGGAGGGAAGCCACGTGGCCTGCTTCCTGCTGCTGCTGCGCAACTTCGTGCGGAACCACCCGGCCAATCAGGAGTCGCTTGCGCAGAGCCAGGGCATGTCCACCGTCGGCGCTCTCATCCTGCAGGTACTGAGGCCGCGGCGCACGCGGTGAAGCCCCCGGAGACCGTTCAAACTCGCTGTTAACGTCAGCGCGGTTTTGTTTTGTGATGAGGTAGACGATACTTACGAGTTTACGTCGCGAGAGGGGGGCACTTTCCCTTATCCCACCGATCCCCCCCCCCCCGTGATGCCATCAATTTCTTCCAGTGATTCAATCCTCACCAAATATTTTCCGGGCCGCTGTGAGGAGACGGCCGTGACCGTCAGCACAGCCGTGGCGGGCGGACCTTGACTAGATGCGGTTTAATGGCGGTTTTTTTGCTTGCCGACCCATAGAGGCCCGGCAGCAAATTAAACCCGGGTTCCCCCCGCGACCCTCTTGGATTCCACCCCCCCCCTCCCCCCCGCAGAGCGGGAAGCGGCACATGGACGCGAGCATGCTGTCGGCGTGCCAGCTGCTGGTGGAGGCGGTTGCCGAGAGCAACACGCTGCTGCTGCACCAGGTGTACCAAGCGCTGCTCTTCGACTTCCGCCTGTGGAGCCAGGCCGACTTCCCCGTGCGCATCGGTGAGCACGCCGCTCACCGCTTCCACGCCAGCGAGCCGGCGGCGTGACGTTACGCGTAAAACTCCCGGCAATTTGGTCAGCGTCGGCGCCGGCGGGAAAACGAAGCCGGCCGTGCCGCCGTCCGCCGCCGCCACGGAGCGCTCCCTGCGGGGTGCTCGCTGAGTGGGATCCCTGCGTGCGCGTGCGTTCCGTGCGTGCAGGACACATCCAGTACCTGTCGACGATCATCAAGGACAACCACAAGCAGTTCCGCCGGCGCTACGGCGTGCAGTTCCTGCTGGACGCCGCGCGCTCGTACTACGGGTGAGGGCGCGCGCGGCGCCAACACTTCACTCGTATGAGCAGCGGTTCTCTACCTAGGGCCTCGACCTGGGGGGTGGGCTAGAGGGGTGGGGGCGCGGGCAGGCTGCGGAATGGCTACCGTGCAGGAGAAACTTTGAATGAGCGTCGGTGCCGCGTTGCAAAGATAAAACCCACAGATACGCGATGCAAAGCGAGTCCCACACCAACATCGCACCTCTCCGTGTGTTTTGGCCTTAGGAACCTGAAGGAAGGGGGTGACTGGGGACTGGGGGTGGGGGGGGGCGCAAACTGTTATAGCGGGCCACCACACCGTTTGAGGGGTTGCCATGCCAATTAGGTTGAAAACCACTAGGTTAAAGGTTAGAGGTTGTAGGCCGGCCCTCACCGAGAAAATGTCGCGGATTGTGACCCCGTCCCCCAGGAGCCGTTCGTCGGAGCTGTGCGCCGACGACCTCAAGGTGATCCGAGCGGCCATCTTCGGCCTCGTCAAGTACTACATCAGCAAGGAGGTGTCCAGCGACGAGGTGCACAGCATCATCAACTTCCTGGCCTCTGTTGGCGACGAGGAGCAGGTGGGCAGGGTGGCAGGGGCACCACACAGCGTGGCAGGGGCACCACACTCACAATCGGTTGTTTCCCTATTTAATTTCTCACTTTTGGATAAATTTAATGGCTTTAAATAATTGTATGTATATGAAGGGGGTAAAGGTGCAGGGATGCAATATCCTGCTCGGCCACTGCCGGCTGTAAATGGGAGATGAGCACCGTCGCGGATGCTCATTTGAGCCGAAAGTCACGCGGACACTTGACTTCATAATTCGTAGACCTAACATCCGGTGCGCCCTGTATAACGCCGGTGACGTTCGCGTGCGTGCGTGTGTTTGGTCGCCGCCGCCGCCACAGATCATCGCGTGCCTGGACATGCTGCTGGCGCTGCTGCGCTCCAAGGGCCCGTCGCCGAGCTACGAGCAGCTGGTGCTGCTGCTGACGGAGGCCGGGGTAGAAGGCCTCTACTCGGTGCTGCTGCAGCGCAAGTACTCGGACGCGCTGCGCGAGAAGCTCTTCCGCGTGAGTCTCCACCGCGCTGCGCCGTCTTGCCGTCAGCGCCTCTCGTTTGGTTGTTGAAATATTAACCCGTTTTTTTCACCGATCGTGCAATCGGCATCACGTCGCGTTACAAAGCATGCATCCGTGTGCATCGCTCCTAGAGCTTCCCGTGTCCACAAAAGGGGATATCACGGAGCTACCTCTGAAACCGCTTCAAGTGACCGCTGGTCCGAACAGCAGAGAATAGCATTTTACCACCTGCTGCCCATATCAGCGTTAAATCGATATTTTAATTCTTACTACGATAATGCAAAAGTATGTGCAAAACCAAATTTAAAGTGATGGTTTTTTGTATGCATTCATTGGCTACCGAGCTGACACTCTCAACTCCCTACACTAGAGAACACGATCCTGACTTTGTTTGTGTAAACACAGTGCCGATAAATAATGCTCGTCTTCAAAGCCGATTGGCTGGTGGATGCTAAATCAAGTTTTTTTTCACGTGTGACGGAGTTGCGCTTTTGAACGTTTGACCTCTGTTGCTGACGGCCACTAACAATAATAATAATAGCATATATAGAGCGCCTTTCACCCGAGGGTCACAAAGCGCTGCACAGGGCCGCGGAGAGAGCTGTGGAGAGAACGGCATGTCAACAACATCAAGACTTTTCAACTCAAAGTCAAACAATAGCGATAAACGAGCGAGTCGCGTCGCGTGTTCGTGCAGCTGTTCCTGCGCCTGCTGCGCAGCGAGCGCGTCGGGGAGAAGAGCAAGCAGCGGTTGCGCCTGCGCGACGGGCTGTTTGCTGGGCTGGTGGCGCTGCAGGCCGACGTGCCCGTCACCCTCACCGTCGTGCGCGGGTTGCTGCTCATCATCGTCACCGCCGGTGAGCCGCCCGGCAAGCCGACACGAGCCGCTCCGGGCCAAGTTTATTGATCGCATATGCATGGGCGGCAGGGTAGCGCAGCGGTAACATCTGCGCCTCATAAAAAGGATGGTCTTGCCCGAGCAGGTTCGATCCCCGCCTCGTGTGCCTTTCTGTTTGCAGTTTGTGTGTTCTCCCCCTGTTCTGCGTGGGTTTCCTCCGAGCTCTCCGGTTTCCTCCCACAACAACAAAAAAAAACTGATGAATTAATTGGCCAATAACATCCTAATATATAGGAAGCAGCGTGTGGCAATATGGCGCAGGCAAGCCGCCTGGCTGCCTCCTCCGCCTCTCTGCGCTTTCCTAGTTCTCTTGTCGAATGAGTACCTTCGACAGTGAATGAATATGTGCGCGTTATAAATGTAAATGAATATTATTTAATTATTATTATAAGATACCTGGCAGTGAGATTCTTTGTTCTCGTTCTCTCTCTCAACGCCGCGCGAAACAATGTTGTCCGAAACAATTCGTTGGCGCTTCACGCGTGCGTGCCCCCTGTGTGCGCCTTTGTCCATCCGTGCCGCATCAGCACCTTCATCATTATAACGGTAATAATCCGGAATATTGCCCTGGTTAATATGACAGGCGCGCACGTGATGACACGTACGCCCTCCGCTTTGCAGTGGACGTTGTTTGAAATGAGTCGACCATTGTGTGCCGGTCTCGAGGTCCGAATTTGCCAAATTCAAAATATTAGCGGCACTTTGTTCAACTGGGACTGCACGCAGCATGGGTTATCGGCCCCTACCGGTCAGCTGATGGCATAGTTGCGACAGCTGCAACTACGGATGGCCTTTCAGTCGGTGGGGGATGTGGAGAAAGTCAGTTATCACGTGCCGCGCACAGCAGGTTGAATAGGCTGTGGAGCGACGTCGTGGGCAGCAGAGGGCACCGTGAGCTTTAAGAATCGACATCGAGGGGCGAATGAAGTGGATGCGTCGTGTAGACCCCTCGTGCGCACCGCACGTTTGCTCGGCGCGAGGAGTGACGCGCGCTTCCTTGTGCGGCAGACGCGTCTCCCAACTACCGGGACATCATGGCCGTGGTCCACTTCTCCCGCAAAGCCGACCTCACCGTGAGACACGCCGTATGCAAGAAGGTGAGTCGCCGCTGGGCTTGGCGAGGGGAGCGGGGGCCGGCAGCCAGGACTTCGCTCCGATCCACGATCGACGGCTCACTGTTTGACCTGGGCTGTGTGTCCCCATGTCACGAGCAGAGCACTCGAGTTCAGGCACTGTCAGGATTTTCGTTAATTTCGTTTTGATTTTTTTTTTCTCCTCTTTTCAATCTCGATTGTGCTTTGAGCTCCTTGTCCAGAGACGTTGAATCACAGAGCATGTGTTAGAAGGTGGCTGCAGGAGCAGTTATTACAGAGCTTCTGAGGTCCTTTCAAGTGACCTCCGGTGCATGAATTCTCAGACGCGAAATTTAGCGAAATTAAGTTCTGCAGGAAATTTAACACGATGGAGGTATTTTGTGCAACCATCAACTGACTGCACGCGCGGCTGAAACTCGCGCTCAAGCCCGACTCAGCAGCGGCAGCTCAGCACTCTGAACTCGGAGTGTTTCTTTTTCCCACATCGTCCCCGAGCCGTCTTAGGAACGTCTCTCACTTCTCCCGCTTGACCCCCCTCTCCTCGGCAGGTGTTTGACCTCGTGTACAGCTCGCACGACGCAATCCAGCAGATCGCGCGCTGCACGGGCTGGCAGGACACGCTCGTCCGGCTCCTGGCCTGGGAGTCGCACCCCAACGCGCAGGCCGGGGACGCCGCCAGCCCCACGGACGCGGCCGCGCCACCGGGGGCCGCCGCCATCCCCGAGGGGGAGGCCGCGGCCCGGGGCGACGGGGACAAGGCGCCCCGCGGGCACCCCAAGGCCAAGCTGTGCCGCCAGGACACGCTGTCGAGCACCTGGTTCTTGCAGAGGTCAGAGGCGGCACACGGCGGGTAGAGAACTCGTGTATCAGCAAATGTTGAGCGATAAATGTAACATTATTATTATCACGGGGAGGATTGTAATAAGATAAAAGCGGGAACGGGGAGAGAGGTGGGATAGTAGAGCGAGGTCAGAGTTGAGCGCTCGACAGGGGCAAGTGGAGGATGTTGAACACAGTGAGTGCAATCTTGAAATGTATCCGGAATTAAATTGATCTGTGGTCGGATTGGGAACCAACCTGACCCCCTCTCCACGAGACCCTGAGCGGTGCGCGTGCCGTCCCAGGAACGGACAGGCGGAGGAGGCGCCGGACCCACCGGGCCGGCAAGCGGTCGACGCCGTGGAGGCCTACGACTTACCGGCGCGCGCGCGCTGCCAGGGCTCCTTCAGCTTCAACAACGGCGTCCTCCTCGGTGGCGGCGACGCGGCGGGCGCCAGCGACGGAGAGAGCGACAGCCTCGCCTCGCTCTCCTACCAGCCCCACACGCCCTTCCGCGACCTGCCCTTCGACCTGGCCCTGGACAGCCCCTTGCCCGAGGGGGTGTGCGCGCCGGGGGGCCATCAAGGCTCCAGGGGGTCGTTTGCGTCGACCGCCACCGCCGTGGGGGGCGGCGGCGGTTCGGGGAGCGTGCCGAGCACCCCGTCCCCGCTGGACACGTGGAAGCCGTTCGCCGGGTCCGTGAGCCGCCAGGAGTCGTCGCTATCGGACGCCTTCGACGAGAGCCTCCTCAACGAGGAGTTCTTCTCCCACGTGGAGCCGTCGGTGGGTGACGTGTGAGGAGGGTGTGGCGGGGTGAGGTGTGAGGAGAGTGTGCAGGGGTGAGGTGTGGGGAGGTTGTGCCGGGATGACGTGTGGGCGGTGAGGTCTGTGGGTAAGGGTTATGGGCGAAGTGTGGGTAAAATGCAGGTGGATCGCAGTTGTTAGCGAAGAGCGCATGCCTTCGTTCCAACTCTTCGCCTTTCACCAGTGGCATAGCAATCGGGTGTGCAGGCAGTGCAACTGCACCGGGGCTGGTAGGCTGGAGGTACCAGCCACAGCACTCAATAGAGGGGGGATAATCTGAACGGGGAGGGCCCCAATTTAACTCTCCGACGCCAGGGCCCGTGCCAAGCTCGCCACACCGGCGCCTTTCGCCCCTAACCATGGACGGCGCGCGCTGACGGGCGCGCGTGGCCCCCGCCTCGCGTGCAGGTGCCCGTGGAGACGGACCTGTGCGAGCTGCTGGTGAGCGTGATCTTCTCCGCCATGTGGCACGGCGTGGAGGGCTCGGACGAGGCGGCGTGGCGCGAGCGCGGGCAGGTGTTCACCGCGCTCACCAAGCTGGGCTCGCGGTGCCTGCTGCTGAGCCCGCCCAGCCACATCAAGCGCTCGTGAGACGCCCGCGACCCCCGCACAAACCCCCCACGACGACCCCCCCCCACAACCCCCCACGACGGGCGGCAGAGTGCTCTGAACCGAAATGTCGAAAAGTTCCGAGTTTGCACCGAGTCCCCGGTCCACTCAGCCCATCGTTTCAGCGTTGATAATAATAATAATAGCATATATGGAGCGCTTTTCACCCGAGGGTCACAAAGCGCTGCACAGGTCTGCGGAGAGAACATGTCAACAACGACAGAGAACGAAACATCGGCAACAAATTATTATAATTTTTTTGGGTTTTTTTTTTATAATCCGAGCTGTGGAGAGAACGGCATGTCAACAACGGGGAGACAGAATAACTGAGAATCAAGCAATAGCGATAAATTTATAAGACATAGGACACAAAAACAACAGGAAAATAATAATAATTCTACAAGACGTTGGGTTGAAGTCGACTGTGGTTGTATGTCAACTGTGGAGAGAGACTGGTCCCCATCATCGGAGTGTGGAATTCGCAACACAGGCTCAGGGCCATGACTATGTGTGAGCCAGTGAGCCAAACCGGGCACGGTCGGGTAGCAGTGTAGTGGTTAGCACGCTGAGCGACACACCTAGCAAACCCATCTCAACTCCTGGCCACAGCCAACGCAAGTGACGATGAACGGCCCCTCGGTCTCCCCTAGGTCGGCACAGCCTAAAATCAGTACCCAGTGCCTTGTGTGCCGTGCCCACCTGAATAGGTGCTCGCTAACAGCACATTCAGTCTATATTGCTGTATGTGAGATTTTTGTATTTTTCTCAGCACCTGCCTGCGTGTGGGTGTGTGTGTGTTTTTCCGTGTCTGGGTGTATATTTGTCTGGCTATGCCTTACGCATGTCTGACCGTGCGTCTGACTACATGTGATGGCGTGCGTGTGACGGCGTGCGTGTGACCGCGTGTGTGACGGCGTAGTCTGCTGGAGCTCATGCTGGAGGCGTGCGTGTCGGACGTGCACGACGCCGCGCTCGCCTCACTGTCGGCGCTCGCCGACAACGCCCTGCGACTCCTGCGCCTCGTGCAGGACCTTCTCATCACCGAGGGCCAGGCCTGCCCCGAGTTCTGGAGCCACAAGGTGCGCGGGGGAGATTCCCGCCCACGGCCGACATCCGCGATGAAAATCTCAAACGAGCACCCGGTGCAATTTGTAATCTTCGCCAGTCGGGCACGGTGCTGGCCACCCGTCTCGTCATACCAGCCTCCGTCGGTGCTCTGTAGCAGCGCTCGCGCCCCAACAGTCCGTTAAAGCCTTTCCCGGGGGGATCCTCGTCGTTGTCGTTGCAGGTGATGGAGGGGCTGGTGACGCTGCTGGACACGCTGAGCGTGCGCCAGGCGTCGCTGGGCACGCCGCTCGACCTGGCCGAGACGACGCAGATCAGCCAGCGCCTGCTGCTGGGCTTCATCGCGCACAACGACACGCGGGTGTGCGCCACCGCCGCCGCCAAGCTGCACACGCTGCTGCACACTCGGCCGCTGTCGGGCCGCGAGGAGGCCGGCTACCTCCTGGGCCGCCTGGACGACGCCTTGAGCCGCTCGGCGCCGGAGCACGGGCCGCACCGCCAGCCGGGGTTCGACGCGCATTCTCCTCCCGTTGGCGAGCAGCAAACGCCCCCGGCGGTCGGAGATCGCGCTCTTGACCAGAACCGGCGGACGCAGCGGGAGACCGGGCAGCCGTCGCCGGATCGGCCGTCGGTCCACGCAGGCCGGCCGGAGCCGCAAACGGACCGCTCGGCCGAGGAGGCCGCCGGCACCCCCGGGGCGACGACGGAGGCGCTGACGCCGACGCAGGGTCGGGGCGGCGGCGGTGGCGGCGGCGGCAGCGCCGCGCCCGTGGCGGACTCGTTCGTGGTGCCCATGCTGCGCGCCCTGCTGGAGCGGTGTCACTCGCTGCTGGCGTTGGCGGAACACCTTCCGGGCCTGCCGGCGCCCAACGGCAGCCCCGCGTCCCTGGACGACTTCCAGACGTACTGCCGCTCGGCCGAGTGGCGGCTCTTCGTGGACACGGTGGTGCGTGCGGCGGCGGCGGCGGCGGAGGCGGCGGCGTGCTCGGTGTCGTGGGGTCCACGTGATGCGCGTTATGAACGCGACGGAGCGTAACGTTGCAACGGTTATAAGACCGCAGTTAAAGAATATATACCCGACCTTTATTCGCACCGGTAGTACAGTAAAGCGCGAAAGCGTTGCGATACCAAATGTGAGTCGTCCTCGTGGTTGAGGCTCGTTGTCCGTGACATACTTTGAACCTTCTGCAAACGTCAGTCTCTTGCTCCGGTGCCTTCCTCTCTTCCCTTCCACTTCCTCTTGTAGAATCGTCTTTGTCACATCTTCAGCTGTGACCCTCTTAGGATGTGCCCTACGAATACCACTTTCCTCCCCTTCTAATTTCTTAGCAACTCTCGCTCGTGGCGACCTGATATTGTGAGAATCGTCACTTCGTAAAGTATCCACGCACGCGTCGCAACAAATCTTATTTCGGCAACCCTGGCGGTCGTGGCGAGCGGCGCGTGGCCGGAAAATCAGCTGCACTGTCCCCCGTGGTGCCGTGCGGCGCCCGCGCAGGTGCTGCCGCTGATGAACCAGTTCGAGATGGAGCGTTTCGCCAAGGGCCACGACCGCATGAGCGGCTTCTGGAACTCGTGCTTCGACGCGCTCATGGGCTCCTCGTGCCGGCGCGACGCCCTTCGAAACGAGAGCCAGCGCAAGTTCCAGGTTCCTCCGCTCACCCCGCCACCCCCCACCGCCACCCGTGCCCTCGCGGAGCCTTCAGCTTTGCTTGTTTACAATTTACTGAACCGATAAACGGCGCGGCTGTTTTAGCCGTCGGCGCGCACGTGACTGCTTTCTGCCGGGGGAGCGTTCCGCGCGGGCACCGTTGACCGCGGGCATGTTGGTCACCGCGCCCGCCCCGCTCCCGCCCCGCGCAGGACCAGGTGATGGAGCCGTTCCGCCGGCGCACGCGCGCGGAGAGCGCCCGCTTCAACGGCTCGCTGAAAGCGCAGGCGGCGCAGCTCACCGCGTCGCTGCTCCAGTGGCACATCACGCGGCGCTACCTCTCGAGCGAGCGCGGACCCTGGGCCGACCCGTGAGTTTCGCCCCCCGTGAACCCTTCCCCCCCCCTCTTGCGGGGACTGCTGTCTACTCTTCACAACTAAGGTTGACGCTGTTTAAGGTTGACGCTGTTTAAGCTTTAGCGCCGAAAAACGGGAGGTTCTAGACAAAGGTTCCCTCGTAGCCTTATCGTGTTGTTAGGAAAAGTCTCTCATCTCATCTTATTGGCAGAAACTGCTTAATCCTGTACAGGGTCGCGGTGAGCCGGAGCCTATCCCGGCAGTCACAGGGCACAAGGCAGGGATATACCCAGGATGCGACGCCAGTCCATCACAGGGCACCAGGGGCTACAAGACCGGCCCAACCACCTGTGAATGTGGAGAAGCAGACCATACTATGGAACACTGCCTTGTCTGTGCTCTACTACCCAACCTCTGCAGCTCAAAAGACCTTGCGGAGTTCAATGAAAATGCAAGGGGCTGTGTAAGAAAATGGGAAACTGTAATTTAACATCGCGCTTGGAAGAATCGCAAAGAAGAAGAAGGGGCAATTTAGTCAGCAGACCAATTAACCTATGCAGCAGCATGTCTTTGGACTGTGGGAGGACACCGGAGTGCCCGGCGAAAACCCATGCGGACACGGGGAGAACATGCAAACTCCATACAGAAAGGCCCCCGAGTCGGGATTCGAACCCGGGGCCTTCTTGCCGTGAAGTGGCAGCGTTACTCACCGCGCCACCGTGCCGCCCTGTTAGAAAAAGTGCTGGATGTATTGTTGCGTTATAGATGGCCACTGCTTGGGGAGTGTTTAATCCAGCGGTGGAGAGACGGTTCCAGATGACGGCGACGTGCGTTTGCTCCCGCAGGGAGGCTTCCCCGGTCCACTGGAGGCTGGCGAGCGCCGAGACCGAGTCCCACATGCGTCTCAAGCTGGAGCCGAACCTCTCGTTTCGGACTCACCGCGAATCCAGCGCGCTCAGGGATAACCACGGTGTGTGGCGCGGCGTCGGTGCGGCGGCTTTACGGAAGCGAGGGACCGGCGCCGAGACGAAGTCGCGAACCGCGAACCGGGCTCATTTGTTCCGCCGTCGCCTCCCGCGCGCCCCGCAGGAGCCCAGCAGGTGTCGGTGCCGGCGGACAGCCTCTCCCTCGTGGTGGTGAAGGACGCCAAGCTGGACGAGGTGGACGAGGACACGCTGGAGGACGAGGAGGAGATCAGCCCCGTCGCCCCGCCGTGAGCAGCGCCGACACCGGTCGTGCTCGGCGCTCGAAGCGGCGCCGCTCGACGCTCGTGCCTACCGATCGGCTCGCCGACCGAGCAACCGATGGATGCTCTTCAGAGCTGTTCTTGCGGGATAGCCGCGTCGAGCGATCTCCATCTCTTGCTCGCAAAGTTTTGCCTCCCGCATAAATCAGTACAGATCGAGTAACCGTCACCTTGTTTTGTTGCCCATAGTGTTTTATGAGTTTAGGCCACGTGAAAAGTTACGCAAGTGTCGCGCACCCGTCGCTGTGTTGGAAAAAACGACTTACCTTTAAAGATGTTATCGACGTTTCGCTGGAAATTGCACCAGCATCGTCAGGATGCTGTATGTCCAGTCGTTTTTTCCAACACATCGACCCGTGCACAACAGTTGCATAACTTTTCACGTGACCCTTAACTTATAAAACACTGTGGATAATATCGGTCATGAAATCCTTCGAACTAAATTTGTTTTGTTGCGTTTGCTGCACTGTCTCCGCCAGTGGCACCGGCGAGGGCGAGCAGAGCCAGAAGGAGAAGCTGGTGCTGGCCGAGGAGTGCCAGCTCATCAAGATGGTGGACGCGGTGCCCGGGCGCCTGGAGCTCACGACGCACCACGTCTACTTCTACGACCTGTCGGGTGACAAGGAGGAAGGTGCGAGTCGGAGAGAGAGAGAAAGGAGGAGAGGGAGAGAGAGGGGGAGAGAGGGGAGGGAGATATAGACGGTGAGAGACGGGGAGTAAGGTGTGAGAGGGAGAGACGGGGAGAGAGGGGGAGTAAGGTGTGAGCGGGAGAGAGCGAGAGGAGGAGAGAGGAGGAGGAGGGAGGGACCTGTGTAATGCCGTACGAGTGGCTCATCTCTCTCCTGCCCTTCACTGCCCTGCCCTTCTCTCTCCGTCCCACCACCCCGTGATGAACGAATGATTTCGCGTGTGCCGCCCCAGGCGTGGGGCTGGATTTCAAGTGCCCGCTGTGGCAGCTGCGGGAGGTTCACCTGCGCCGGTACAACCTGCGGCGCTCGGCACTCGAGATCTTCTTCATCGACCAGACCAGCTACTTCCTCAATTTCACGAAGGAGGCGAGTGCCTGTGGGTGGAGCGGTGGCCCAGTGGTTAGCGCTGCGCTGGGCTACAAACCTGGCGACCCGAGTTTGAATCCCACTCACGGCCAACAGCAGTGACGATTTTCTGAACCGGTCCTGGGCCTCCCCTAGGTCGACTCAGCCTCAACTGAGTACCTAGTGCGGTGTGTAAACACTGCCACTAGGGAGACAAAGGCGGCCGGGCGTGGTGCTGGTCACCCACCCCCTTGTGTGCAGTGTCGACCTTCATAGGTGCTACTCGCTAACGGCACTTGACACTACAGTCTGTTAAGGCAAATTATTGGACGATTCGCAAGGCCTCAAAGCGCACCTTAGCCTGGCCGAAACACTCGCCTCTCCATTCTCTATGGTTTGATGGGGGATCTTTGCGTCCGCGTAAAGTGTAAGTTGTACCTTGTACGATGGTGTGATATACATTAGTATTGGGGGGACAACGTTGGCCGGATATGCGTGATGTGCACCACACTTCCCAGCCTCCAGTACGTAATCGTCTCTGAAGTTCGTGACAGTTAAAGGTCGCGACCTCTCAATCATCGGCGCTCAGTGCCGGACAACTCCACCGCTGGCGATGGTGCTTGTGAATGCGGCGGTTGACCGCGATGGCGATGATGGCGGTCGCGCTGATGGCTGCGACGGTGCGTGTGGCGCCACAGGTCAGGAACCGGGTGTACGCCCGCATCGTGGGTCTGCGGCCCCCCAACCTCGTCTACTACGGCTCGCGCTCCCCGCAGGAGCTGCTCAAGGCCTCGGGGATCACGCAGGTAGCGCCGCTGCTGCCCCCCCGCCAGCCTCCCCCCCCCCTCCCCAGGGGGGGGCTGCTCACGACGACGGCGCCTCGCGTCTCTCTTCCGTGCAGGCAATAGTCGTTGTTGTCGCCCGGTAGCTTCTCACAGAGCCCGGAGGTCACTGCTGGACCACTGGGGAGAGGTAGGCGTGGAGGAGGATGGGGGCGCCCATTACCCCGGCACTGTGAGGCGACAGTCTGACAACATAGATAGATAAATGTTTATTATTACAGCAGAAAATACCCGGTGAACTTGCAAGCTCTGGATGCGGGATTACCGCGACGCAACAAACGCTTGAACTAACCAATGCAACACGATGCGCGTACTCTATATCGCCGAAAAGATTGCGTCCGTTTGTTTTATTTCCAATAAGTATTATGAAGCGTTACGATTCCCCCTGAAACTCGGCAAACGGTAAACAGAGTTTAACAATCGGCACCCTACCGCTTCAAGCGGCCGGTTGGGCAGGTGCTAAAGAGCAGCGTTTCAGTGTGTGCACCTGTATCGCTCCCTCCCTCGCTCCTCCCCGCACCTTGCCACGCTTCCCCGGCGCCCTCTTCCCGCGCCCCGTGCTCGTGTCCGCTAGAAATGGGTGAACCGGGAGATCTCGAACTTCGAGTACCTGATGCAGCTGAACACGATCGCTGGGCGCACCTACAACGACCTGGCGCAGTACCCCGTGGTAGGGACGCGTGCTCGGGACAGGCCTCGGACACACGCACGCACCGGCACACGCACGCACCCGCACACAACAACGACAACAACAACCGCCATTCGCCACTAAGAGGCGGTGACGTTACCACGGCGCCTGTGCCAGGCCATATGCACCTTGAGGCCACGTGAAGTGTCGAAGGCTCGCTGACAGGTCACAGGACAGACCCAGGTGTCATTGGCTGCCTGACCGAGATGACTGGCAGATGCACCACCTGAGCTCCCCACTGTGCCAACTTGCTGTGCTTTGGCCGCTCAGAGCTCGGCTCGCTGTTGTGAGCGTCGCTCCTCCGCCCTCCGTTGTTGCTGGAGGGCGACTGCCTCCGACTGCCCAGTAGCGTCCTTCACGAACCTCCTCCACAGAAGTCGATCTTGACACCGCTGGTAGCAGTTTTCAGCAAGTCCACCCAGCTCCAGGTCCTCCTGTGCCGCATCAGTCCATCTCTTCTCTAGCCCGTGCCGCGCTCGTTTAGCCCCCTCTATCCGGCCAAGCAGTAGTTGCTTGGGCATGCGATGGCTGGGCATGCGGGCTACATGGCCCAGCCACCTGAGCCTCGCCTGCCGGAGGAGCTCACACCACCAACACACGCACGCACCAGCACGCACACACGCGCACAGACTGTTCCCCCCCTTGTAGCCTGTACGGCTTGTGGGGCGAGTGCTGCTAGCGAGCACCTGTGAAGGCTGGCACGGTGCACGCGGGGGTGGTGGTGTCGCCACTGCATAATGACACACTGCATAATATCATAATCATCCACGATTAGTCCACTGTTGGATGAAGGCCTCCCCGAGTAGCCTTTTCCATACTCGGTCTCCTTTGTCTCCCCAGTGCTGATGTTTGCACACGACACTAGGCATTGAAAGGCACTCTTTATTAAAGTTTTGTTCTCACTGCAGAGGTAAATCGTAGCTGTTTACGTTTGTAGGTACGCTTACGCGCGCGCGTGCATGCTTGCGTGCGGGTGGTGCCCCAGCCAGTCATCTCAGTCAGGCAGCCAATGGCACCCGGGTCTGTCCCGTGACCTCCTGTCAGCGAACCTTCGACACTCTGCGTGGCCTAAAGGTGCACCTGGCCTGGCACAGGCGCCGTGGTGACATCGCTGCCACTTAGTTGCGAACGGCGGTTGTCGGTGTTGTTGTTGTTGCTTACGTGTGCGCGCGCACGCGTGTGCAGTTCCCCTGGGTGCTCAGCGACTACACGTCCGAGGAACTGGACCTGAGCAACCCGGGCGTGTTCCGCGACCTCTCCAAGCCCATCGGCATCGTGAGCGAGCGCAACGCCAAGGAGGTCAAGGACAGGCGAGTGCCGCTCCCGTCACCCGCGAAATGCTCCACCGCAACGCTTCCGCGTTTCGCCAACGTCGTAACGTGTTGTAATGCGGGCGGCGAGCGAAGTTCGGCGAACCTCGCCGCCCGGCTCGGCGGGCGCCCGTCCTCACCCCGCGCTCCGCTTTCTTGCCGCCCGCGCGTCTCAGGTACGAGAACTTTGAAGACACGACGGGCACGACCGGGAAGTTCCACTACGGCACGCACTACTCGAACGCGGCGGGCGTGATGCACTACATGATCCGCGTGGAGCCGCTCACCACGCTGCACATCCAGCTGCAGAGCGGCAGGTGCGCTGGAGACCTGCTCACCACGTCGCTCACCCCCCACACTCACCGCGACACTCACCCTCCCCACTCACCACAACGCTCACCCTCTCTTGGCAGCCACGCGTGGTGGTATGAATGCATCGCTCTGCAATCGGTTCTCGACTCCCCACTGAGTGTGGGGGCCTACCCCCATCTGTGTGTGTGTGGTGCGTGCACTATGTGTGTGTGTGGGGCCTACACTGTGTGTTTCGTGTGTACACTGAGTGTGTGTGGTGTGTACACTGTGTCCATAGTGAAGCTCTATGAGTTTAGGTCATGTGAAAAAAATGTGTAAGTGAAGTGCACCCGTCGATATGTTGGAGCAAACGAGCGAGCACATGCATCACTTACCTTAAAATATGGTACCGACGTTTTGCTGAGGTTTACACTCAGCATCAGTGTAAATGCTGTGTGTGTGTGTGTGTCATGCCGTCCTCCACCTTGCGGTTGCTCTCCCAGGTTCGACTGTGCCGACCGGCAGTTCCACTCCATCCCGGCTACGTGGCAGGCGCTCATGGACAGCCCCAACGACGTCAAGGAACTCATCCCGGAGTTCTTCTACTTCCCCGAGTTCCTGGAAAACCAAAACGGTACGGCGCCGGTTTTAACGGTTTCCCACCAAAGTTGAAAGTGTTCGTGCATCAGCTGCGTCCGTCCGTCTAGGGTCTCAATAATTCTTGTAACGATGGTCCAAGAAGAATGCAACCTGAGTATAAAATTGCGTCACTGTTAGGGACTCGCCTGAGAGAAAACTGGCCACGTGGATCAAAGCTTGCCCAAACTAAAACAATAATTATAATTGAAATATGCTTTGCCCTGGCATCTGCTAGTCAGTTTCCGTACCGCTAATTAAATACCAACGGAGTCAATCACATGTGGGAAGTCGTTACAAAATCCACGCATGTGCACGATTGTTCCTCGCTTGTCTTTGTTGGCGGTGGCTCGTTTCCGTTGGTGGGACGTTCTAAGAGCTCCTCCTGATGACTAAATATAATTTGCGAACCGTTTCAAAGTCTTGAGCTTCGTGCGCCCCTGGGCCAGGTGAAATGAATCCTACAGGCCGTAGAATCCTCACCTCTGCTCTATAATAAAAAAAACCCGGCACACAGTCGCCGTACGGGAACGGGAGACGGAGCCTCGTGACCGCCGGTCGTTCCTGTCGTCCTGTTCGCGGCCTCGTGCAGGGTTCGACTTGGGGACGCTGCAGATGTCCCGCGAGACGGTCAACAACGTCGTGCTGCCACGCTGGGCCAAGTCTCCCGACGACTTCATCCGCAAGCATCGCGCCGCGCTGGTCAGTGTGGCGCCGCGACGCCGCGGCGAGCCGCGCGCGGAGGGTGGGGTGGCGGCAGCGACGGGGCGGTAGTGACGGCGGGTGAGCGCTGATGGTACGCGCGGGGTGGCGGGATGGCGGTGATGGTGGCGGTATGATGGCGGGGAGGATGGTTAAGGTGGTTGAACGATGGCAACCTTGAACAATTCAAGAACCGCGTCGAGTCTTAGTAATTACAACTTTTTCAGTGTCTTTTGTTGCTTGGCTGCCTGGCATCTCGGGCCCTTGGGCCTGTGCTCAGCAACAGTGCAAAAATACAAACTGTTATTGGTGAGTGGCTGTGGGAGTACGGAGCGTGTGTGCGCTGAGGTCTGAGTGGCTGTGGGAGCACGGAGTGGGTGTGCGGTGGTGTCCGTGTGACAGGAGTCGGAGTTCGTGTCGGCCCACCTGCACGAGTGGATCGACCTGATCTTCGGCTTTAAGCAGCGCGGCCCGGCGGCCGTGGAGGCCCACAACGTCTTCTACTACTGCACCTACGAAGGTGAGTCCGAGGCCCGTCGGCGAACGGCGATCGTCGTCGTCAGGCGCGTCGCAGCCGCGGGTGTTGCAGGAAAAAGTGGGGGGGATGGAATCATGTTTCTGTGAAAGTGCGGGTGTCGCAACATATGATATGAGACTGCCTCAGGAAAAAGTGGGGGGGATGGAATCATGTTTCTGTGAAAGTGCGGGTGTCGCAATGCCCGCAACACCCGCGGCTGCGACGCACCTGGTCGTCGTGACCATCGTCGTTGGTGGAGGAGACGAATAGAGGAGAGCGGCGCGGCGTGGGTGGTGACGCGTGGGCGGCGTCTGAGCGGAACGCGGTGTCGTGCTGCAGGCGCCGTCGACGTGGACGCCATCGAGAACGAGATGGAGCGCAAGGCCTTGGAGGGGATGATCAGCAACTTTGGGCAGACGCCGTGCCAGCTGCTGAAGGCACGCACGCACACACACGCACGGGCACATGCACACACGTGCGGGCACGCACAGGCACAAAGATCCCCCGTATAGCCTTAACAGACTGTAGGGTCAAGTGCCTTAGCTAGCACCTATGAAGGTCAACACGGCACACAGAGGTGGGTGACCAGCACCACGCCCGGCGGCCTTTGTCTCCCTAGTAGCGATGTTTACACACCACACCAGGTACTAATTTGAGGATGAGCCGACCTAGGGGAGGCCCAGGACCGGTTCATAAAATCGTCACCGGTGTTGGCCGTGAGCGGGATTCGAACTCGGTCCGCCAGGTTTGTAGCCCAGCGCGCTAACCACTGAGCCACCGCTGCCCTTTTCGCACAGGCGCACAGAGGTGCACACAACACACACACAGTCTTAATTTTAAGTAACGTACGGACGTTAATGAAGCGTTTCGTTGTTGACGGGCCGATTGCCGACGCGGTGTTTTGCGTGCCGCCCGCCAGGAGGCGCACCCGTCGCGCCTGTCGTCCGTGTTTGCGCTGCACACGCTCTCGCGCACCGACACCTTCACCATGGACCTCTTCCTCAACACCAACGAGCTCAAGACGTTCTTCGAAGAGGTGAAATCGTCGTCTCATCAAACCCCTCGCCGCTAAGCCTGCCAATTGCAATAATTACCCGTCGGGAGGCAGTCCGTTAAGCCGCTCAGAATCGGCATTACGCAGGGCGATTCCTCTGGAGATGGCACGCTGAAATAATGCAGAAGCGTTGGAGGTACAACAGCATTTTAATTTAGAGCCTCTCACCAATCACATGGCCCAGGCTGTGGCCTGAGAATCCTTGTGGAGCAGTCCATGGAGCAATGGGCCTGCCACCACATAGAAAGATACAGATCATTGAGATGAAAGTGAGACAATCAAGAGATGGAGATGAACGAGCTGGAGAGCCGCGAGATTAGCTTAGTGACCGAGATCATCAAGAGAGTTGGAGAGACATGGGAGACGTGGAGACGAGACGCACAGATCCATCCTCTCTGTGTCTGCACTCCGTGTTGGGTCCCCTTTGGCCGTGTGCTCATGCCTGCTCTCCCCGTGACCTCATGCTTGCCCTCCCCGCGTCTCTGTGTCCCCCGCGCTGCCTCCAGGGCATCAGCGACGACATTCCCATCGTGAAGGCGGTGGTGCCGAGGAACCAGCCTCGCTCCTTCATCTCGCAGGGCGGCCTCGAGACGCTGGTGGGTGCCGCCACCGCCCCCCGACCGCCACCCCCCCGACCGCCAGCCCCCGGGCCGCATCCCCTCCACTCACCCCGGGAAATGCGCCGCAGCAGAGTGACGCGGAGGGCGGGGTGGGGGGTCGAGTGTGGGCGGGTCTGGCCGCCTGTGATTAAACCGGGTTCTGGAGTAGAGCTGGTTGATGGTCTCAGCCTGGTTAACGGTGGCTTGCTCACCGCGTGCTGCTCACGTGACTCTGCGTAGTCCAGCGTTTACGAGCAAAACATCCGCTTCGATACGGACGTGATTCTGCCTGGATCCCAAGCACAGTCTGCTGGTTCTCTCCTCCCGCTCGGCTGGCGCGGCCTCGGCACCGCCCGGGCGGGGTTACGCGATCCGTCTCGCTTTCACCGTCTCGTTTACGTCGATTCTCGTTGGTCCTGTCTTATTTGTACTGATTTTTTTCCTCATCGCCGTTTGCCTGGATGTAACGCGAGCCACGTTTGATTTGTAGAATTTCTGGATCGATTCTCGCACGCGAATCGGCGCGCGCACCGTGAGCGTAACGAGGGGTGGACCGACGCGTCGTTCCCCGCCCGGTACTCGCGCGCCGTCCGCAGCACGTCACGCTGCTCTCCTCACAACACCCGCCCGCGCGCGTGTGTGAATGCGTGCGTTCAGGTGACGGTGAGCGCCAACAGCCTGGTGGGCGTGCACGGCTGGCTGCCCTTCAACAAGGACATCTCGAACTACTTCACCTTCTCGCGGGACCCTTCGGTCTCGAGCATCAAGTACGTGGTCTCCTGTCTCGTGTGTCCACCTCGTTCCTCGTGTCCCCGTGACTGTTGTGATCACTATGTCTCACGGCCACCGTGTCCCATATGCCTCCAGTGCGAGTCATGTCGATTGTGAACCTGTGGCCACCCGTGCCCCTATGAGCTCACGTTAGCAATGTTTGGTTTTGTTAAATGGTTGCAGGAAATTTTCTGAACCAGTCCCGGGCTTCCCCTAGGTCGACTCTGCCTCAAATATCGCCACTAGGGAGGCAAAGGCGGCCGGGTGTGGTGCTGGCCACCCACCCCCTTGTGTGCCGTGTTGGCCTTCATAGGTGCTCGCTAACGGCACTTGACCCTACAGTCCGTTCGGGCCATACGGGGGAATCTTTGTCTTTTGCGTCTGCTCCGTCTTCCTCGCAGGACCCAGCGCTACATCACGGGCCCGCTGGCGCCTGGCCTCGAGGCGTCGTGCCGGCTCTACGCCGTCTCTCTGGACGGCAAGTTGCTGTTCAGCGCCGGCAACTGGGACAACAGCGTCCGCGCCACGTCGCTGGGCAAGGCGCGGCCCGTGGCGCACTACACGCGCCACATCGGTACGCGAGCTCGCGCCCCCCGCACCGCCGGCAGCACGCGTCTGCCGCGGCTTCCTTCTCGCCGCCGCTTTGTGACCGGCGCCAAAACCGCTTCGTCAGGGGTCTCATTGGTCGAGGCGGTCAGCTGGTCAACCACCACTCCGCTTCGTGTTTTCAGCTGCAGTCAACAATGGGGATCCGAAGCCCTCGCTGGTGCCAAATATAGGACTTTCAGATAGGTTTGGTGGGGCCTTTGGTGGGGCCACACATCTTCGCACACCCCGGCCACTTCGAGTTAGTGAGCGCGCTGAAACTACAAGCGCAGTCTGGCAGCCACGTTGGAAGATGGTCCTCCCAGGCACTAGATCTGTGCAGCCGCGACGATCGCGGCGACGGATGTTGCTGTCGGCAGGCTGCATGCGGCTGAGGGCCGTGTGGAACGAGGTTTTCTTCGCGATTCTACGGATGGTTCTGTCGCATTGTAACTGTCGCCCCAGTCGACGCGGCGTCTGTGCCAGTGGCTCACGCTGTGTGCTGCCGTTTTGACGCTTGCGGAGCGCAGACATCGTGACGTGCCTGGCGCTGGACGGCTGCGGGATCCATCTGCTGACGGGCTCGCGGGACACCACGTGCATGGTGTGGCAGCTTCTCTACCAGGTGCCGACACGCTCGCGCACCACACCCCCGTGTGTCGTGTCAACGCAGGAATCCCGTAAAGAGCTTGCAAGCTTACTGGGCATTTTTCTGCTGTAATAATAATAATACACATCTAATCATCCCTCACGCGTTTACAACTAATCTGCAGTTGTTTAGTTCTGATTCCTGTTTGTTTCATTGCTGTGCTTTTTTCGTTCTGTCATTGTGCCGACCGAGGTCACTCTTGCAAACGAGACTCACCCTGGTCTCTTGAGTTCTCACCTGGTGAAACGAGATGAATTTGAAACTGGATTTGAAATGCAAATGCTGTGTCCCTGCGTGTGTGCGTGTGTATCGGCCGGTGTGTGGGGAGCGAGGGCTCAGTGGTTAGCGCGCTGGGCTACAAAGCTGGCGACCCAAGTTGGAATCCCGCTCACGGCCAACACCAGTGACGATTTTCCGAACCGGTCCTGGGCCTCCCCTAGGTCGACTCAGCCTCAAATGAGTACCTAGCGCGGTGTGTGCACATCGCCACTAGGGAGACAAAGGCGTCCGGGCATGGTGCTGGTCACCCACCCCCTCGAGTGCCGTTTCGACCTTCATAGGTGCCACTCACTAACGGCACTTGCCCCTACAGTCTGTTAAGGCTACACGGGGGATCTTTGTCTTAGTGCGTCGGCGTGTGTGCTGCAGGGAGGGATATGCGTGGGGTTGGTCTCCAAGCCGCTGCAGGTGCTGTACGGACACACGGCGGAGGTGCTGTGCGTGGCAATCAACACCGAGCTGGACATGGCGGTCTCGGGCGCCAAGGTGAGGCAACAACAACAATGACGTACTGATGATGTAGGTTTGTCAAGGTTCGACGTATGTTAGGCTAGGTTACCCAGCCTATGATAAGTGTTGAGGTTATCTGACTGACAGAGGTGGAGCGGGGGGGGGGTAATACGGAAGAGAAGAGACGGAGAGAGAAAGAGCGACACACACCTCTTGCAGGCACTCACCCACACACCTCTCGCGGGCACTCACCAGCCCGTGTGTATGCGTGTGCATGTGTGTGAGCACCAAAAGTTCGTCGCGCGCTGCGCTACGAACCCGGTAACCCGAGTGTTGTTCCCACTGACGGCCAGTCACAATTATCTTAACCGGTTCTGGCCCTCCTTTAGGTCAACTCAGCCTGAAACGAGTACCTGGTGCGGTGTGTTAACATCACCACTAAGGAGACAACGGTGGTCGGGCGTGGTTTCCGGCCAGCCAATCTCCCGTGTGCCGTTTTGGCCTTCACGGGGGCGCTCGCTAACGGCACTTGACCCTTCGGTCTGTTAACACTATACGGGTGACCTTTATCTTTGTGCGTGCGTGGCAGGACGGCATGGTAATGGTGCACACGGTGCGGCACGGACAGTACATGCGCTGCCTGCGCCCGCCGTGCGAGAGCTCGCTGCCGCTCTCGGTGCCGGCGCTCGCGCTCTCCAGCGAGGGCCACGTCGTCGTGTACAGCACGCTGGAGGCCAAGGCCAGCCTCAAGGTGAGCAGAGCCTCGCTCGCCGTCACCCGCCTAACCGACCTCGCCACGGGCAAAGATCCCCCGTGTAACCTTAACAGACTGTAGGGTCAAGTGCCGTTAGCGAGCACCTACGACGAAGGCCGACACGGCATACGAAGGGGTGGGTGGCCGGCACCACGCCCGGCCGCCTTTGTGTCCCTAGTGGCAATGTTTACAAACCACACCAGTCGACGTAGGGGAGGCCCAGGTACCGGTTCAGAAAATCGTCCACCGGTGTTGGCCGTGAGCGGGATTCGAACTCGGGCCGCCGGGTTTGTAGCCCAGCATAGCGCTAACCATCGGAGCTACCACGGGCACGACACTCACCACACTCAGAATGGGCACCAACAGCAACAACCGCCATTCGCCACTAGACGGCGGTGGCGTCACCACGGCGCCTGTGCCAGAATGGGCACCACACTCAAACGGACAACGAACGCAGCACACTCGTCACACTCATCCTGGCTACCACGCGCGCCACGCTCGCAACGGGCACCACACGCAGCGCGCTCACAACGGGTGGCGCGCCCGCCGCCCTCGCCACGCTCACCGCGATGTCCGGTTGCCGCGCGGCGGTCGCCGTGCGCGCGCAGGACAAGCACGTGCTGCACGTGTACTCTGTGAACGGGCGGCTGCTCGCCTCGCGGGGCCTGTACGAGCAGCTCACCGACGTGTGCGTGGCCGGGGAGCACGTGGTGCTGGGCAGCATGCAGTGCAACCTCTCCATACGGCACCTGCACAGGTACCCGCGCCCTCGCCCGCCTGCCCGCTCGCCCGCACTGGAGCTCCTCGGCGGACGACGCGCGCTCGCCGTGGATAGCACGGCCCGCGCCTGAATAGTCGGCTAACTTCCCGCTCGCCTTCCGATTCGTCCCCCTCCCATGTTCTCGCCGTCTCCCCACTTCGCCCACTGCTTCCCGTTGCCCCCGGTCCCCCCTGTTCCCCCCCGGTTCTCCCCCCCTCCCCCCCCCGTTCCTCCCCCCTGTTCCCCCGGCGGTGGCGATGGCGGCGGCGGCAGCCTGGAGGAGGCGACGTCGGTGCCGATGCTGGTGCCGGTGCACTGCGTCTCCGTCACCAAGGAGCGCAGCCACGTGCTCGTCGGCCTGGCCGACGGCAAGCTCATCTTCGTGGGCATCGGGCGCATGCCCGAGGTACGCACGCGTTTACGCGGTCGCGCGCGGTCGCGCACCAGCGGTCACTCGCGCAAGCGTGCACGTGGACCGCTGATGCTGCTGTTGCCGAGGCCCAGGTTCCCAATTGCAAACAGCGACGTGAGCACGCACTAACCGCGTCTTCCCACGCGCGTGTGCGTGCGTACGTGTGTGTGCCGTGACAGGTGCGATTGGGGCAGCTGCGCAAGCTGTGGGGCAGCACCAAGAGGATGAGCCAGGTGTCGGCCGGGGAGACGCGCTACAACCCGTCGTGAGCGCGCCACCCCCCGCCGTCGCTACGGCCCCTCGTCCGCAACCCCGCCACCGTGCGCACGCACGCACACGCACGCAGGGCTTCGTGTCTGTGTTATCGTTGCCTGCGTGTGGAGGTTACTGGCCGGATGGCCGGGTCGGCGCGTTCTTGGCGGCCGATCGGCTGCGTTCGATGCACAGGAAGGAAGATTTTTTTATCATAATGGTTACATTTTGCACTTGTGGAAGGGGAACGTGGAGACGTGTCTAAACGCGCGCTCGCTCGAGCGCAGAGCCCCATCCTCCGGGCGGCTCGTCTCGCAACCATTTCCCCCGCCACGGATTCGCCGTCGCGCGGCGTTAAACGACGGAGCGGGCCCCGGGCGCGGCGCTCGTTCCGGCGAGCGGGCCCCCCTCGCCGCACCGGACGGGGGCACGCCGGCGAGACGGCGCCGTCGGGGGCCGCGACGCGGTTCAGCTGCGCGCGGCAGCAATGCACTGGGATTTACACTGTAAAGGCTCCTATCACTTTCAAGTGTAATTAAATGGGAACATTCGATCGATCGGGTTTTAAAATGCAGGGAGGGCGGAGGGCTCGAAGGGCTCGCTCACTCGGCGGATATTTTCGGCACGCGCGCGCGCTGCCTTACTAAGCGACGAACACCGGCGTTCGGCCCGGGCGATTGGGCCGCGCGTAGCTCGGCGCGACCGACGGCCGTCAGGGGCGAGGGCGCGCCCCCTTTCCGCCGACGCCACGCGCGGGCGCTTGCGGGCGCGGCCCACGATCCGGGAGCCAGGTGGCCCGTCGCCACCACGTGCCGTACCTGCTCGCGGCTCCGCAGCTG
>JAZEWU010000020.1:1118415-1135680 GCA_036362915.1 Geotria australis | reverse complement strand
GGGGGGGGGGGGGGGGGGGGGGGGGGGGGGGGGGGCGAATAACGAAACAGGAGAGAGATAAAAGCGTGTTTTAGCGAGCGCATGGTTAATCCCTCTTGGCGTGTTTACGCGCCGTGCAGCGCATTCCAGGCCGACCGCACGGGCCCGGGACTCGTGTCTCGACCGGCAGCGTCTGCTCCTCCTCCTCGCCGCGGCGGCGTCCGCACGCAGACGCGCTCCGGCGCACTGTACCCGCGCGCAAGAATTTACTGTAAATGTCCCACTGGGGGCCGCCGTCTCTGCTCTCGCAGGATCTTACATTTTTAAACAGGAAATTTCCTTCCGTGCAACAATTTATACAATTTTTTTTTTGTTCGTGCCGTGTGCCAAAATGCCGACGGGGCTCAAAAATGAAATAACGACCGTCGAAGGCTTTTATTTAATTTTCCCAGGGCCATTAATTTTGCGTTGTTGATATTCGCGCGAAGCAAACGCGGCAGGCGGCGTGTGTGTGTGTGCGCGCGCGTGTACGTGCGGGACGGGAACGAAACGATGAAGCGCCTCGGGGATGTTCGGGGCACGAGGAACCCCGTGACAGCGCCCGTCCCGGCCTCCGCAACCGCCACCGCCGCAACACCCTCGCAAACCGTCGTCACACCCCCCCCCTCCCCAGCTCTCCCGTGCAGCAGTAGCAACTGGCAGCGCGCGAGCGGTGCGGTTTCGTTGGGCAGAGCGGGATGCGGCTTCCCGTGCCAAGGTCAGGGGCAGAACATCGCCAAGAACCGCGTCCAAAGCATCGTCATCGGCGGCCCGGTTCCCACGGAGAGACGGCATTCTTAAACCCCGCTCCGTGGCGGTGGCGGCGGCCGATTTGGAACGGGTTTATTTATTTGAGCGGCCGCCTCTGCTGCGTTTCATTTGCCGTGCGTAATTATTTCGTTTCCTAATGTGTGCACGCGTAGCTATTTATAATTAGTTTTTTTTTTCAAAGCCCGATTCTGTCCAAACCACAACCGCAGCGCACGACCGCTACGAAACGCACGGCGCTCTCAGCGAAACGGGAGCCAAGTGGTGAAAACACGTAAGCGAATATTTTTAAACGCCGGTTAAAAATAGCTCTCTTGTTGGCATCCGTACACTTCCGCCAAAACATAAACAAAAAAAATGCTTACAAATGCCAACTTTTCGTGCGTCAACGCTGGCCCGCGACGGCGTTCCCCGCGCTCGCAAATCTTCGCGCGCGTCTCCCCCGAACAATCGAGAATATTTTAAGTTTTGCGGAAGAAAAGTTCAGCAAATGTTATCGCGCACGGGGCCACGGGCGCCCCGACGGCGCGCGGCGACGCGCTTTATAAATCTCATCAACTTCCCAGCGGCCGAGGCGGCGTGGGGTTCAGGGCGACGGCCGCTGGGGCCGCTCTGCTCCGCGGAGATGACGGCCCTCTCGCTAGCAGCGCGGCGGCGGCGCGTAAATCACGCGCTCCGCTCCATTTCTCCGGCCGTTAAACCGCGCTCGGGAGGCCCGCTCTCTCGCACGGACTCACGGTGCGCGGCGGCGGCGTTTTGCTCGCGCCGAGGTCGTGACCTTTCTCGCCGGCGGGCACGGCCCGGCGCTGTCTCGGCGGGAGTCGAGGCTTCGGGAGAGCGACAGCCGGGCCCCTTCAGTCGGTGGGATTGAGACGGCTGTGTCGGAAGAAACTACATTAAATAAACAAAATATTAATTTAAACAAAAAAAACCGCGGCGGTGCATAGTTTGGCGAGCGCCTGTGCCAGCGGGCAGGTGCGTGGATTTATTCAGCGTTATTTATTTATTTAGCGTAACGCGACGATTGACGGGCGGGCGGCTCGAGTGTCGGCCGCGTCTCCGCGCGCGAACGTCGCAGACACCCGATCGCGTTTCCCCACGCCCGCTTCGCAAGCCTCACTTACGCGGCTGTGTTGCGACATCTGGCAGACCGTTAGCGTCTAATGCGACAACAATAACGGCGTCGTCGTCCTCGGCGCAGTAACGATATTTAATAATAAGCCTCCGTTCCTTTGTGTTTGTTTACACGGGCGGGTTCCGCAAACCGCGGGTGCTCCCGCCAAAGGTGCAGGCCGGCGTTGGCGGTTGGCGGCGCCCGCGCTCCGTTGGCCCGGGTCAAGTATTCGTCGCCGTGGGAGCAGTCGACCCCAGGTTGTGTTTCTCCGCGGCCCGTCCACGCGCACCCACCCACCCACCCACGCACGCACCCACGCGTGTGTTCGTGTCACAGCGCACGCCGCCATTTTCCCAGAGAGCGGCGGAGGTGTCGGAGCCGGGACGTTGACGACAGGCCCAGCGGCGCGATTCAATCGTGCACGAAGCTCCTCTCTGCTGCCGCCGTGAGCTGCGGCGGAAATTACACATTCCCATGGCAGGGTGCGATTTATTACAAGAATGACCGCAGTCGACATTCTACCAAATTCGTACTCGTTTAAACGCCCATGACGGTGTGATAGGGCTAAATCGGCTTTTCATTGGGATATGAACCATCAGCGTTACAACTTTCAGCCAGATGCTCACCGGCGTAACTCAGGAGAGAGCGGCGGCACGGCGGTTAGCGCGTCGCACTACGAACCCGGTAACCGGAGTTCGATACCCGACTACGACTGGCATCGGTGGCGAGCGGCATTTGAACCTCCTCCACCAACCCAAAGTAACCGGTGTGGTGCGGTATGGTCAAAGACACCCCTGTGATTGACAGAGCTTGGGTGAGGCCTTCACCGGGCAGCAGACTAACAAGGATCTGTAAATGATTCCTCCTCGACAAGAACTTCAGCACTCGCCGGGCAAATGTTTGCTAAATTAATTCCGGCCACAACAACCCAACCACCCTCCGGCCAGACGCGTGTTTGATAATCGCAACGTGCCCCCTCTCTCCCCCCCCATACTACCCCCTCCCCCCCTCCGCGAGGAGTGAGCCAGTGCTGAGGTCATCGCGGACGCGGCGCGGGGCTTAATTGTGGAGCGCGGGTCGCCGTACGTGGACGATGGCCGGGTGGCGGGCAGCGAACGGGGGGGAGGTCCGCTTTATAATTTCGTCCGTAAGCCGCGGTGCTTCCAAGAACCCTTAACTCTTAGACCGCGTGGGACGACTGCGGAGAAAGCGTTTGGCCGGCGGTCACTTCATTTGTTTGTAAATCAAAATGAAAAACGCTCGTCCGCAAATCCCCGTTTGGCCGCGAACCCGCGTCGCCGGCGTCTGGCGCTCGCGAACGCGTGTGTGCGCGTGAGAGCGTGCGCGAGAGAGTGCGTGCGAAATCTGTAAACAGCGACATTTTGCAACAACCCGTCCGCGTGATGCAAACTCTTAAATCGTCGCCGCCTCTCACGGAGCGAGAGAGAGCGCGGTTCTCACGCCCGCAGCGTCGCCGCATTGTGCGCCCTCGCACGCGGCACGCGCGCGGCACGCAGGCAGCACACACGCACGCAGCACACAAGCGCAGCGCACACACACGGCACACACACAGCAGTTACGTTTATACGTCGTCCCCGCCCCCCCCCCCCGAGCTGCGTAAACACCGCACGCGGGTCGGCGGCAGCAGCAGTATGATCGGACGCGTTGTCGCTGCCGCTGGTGGTGCAGTGCACCTGCAACACCGCGGCGCCGGTCGGGCGTCTACACACGGGTTGGCTGTGCTGCCACGCACGGCGTACGTCGCGCCCGACGACTCGCGGTTGTGTCCCGATCGGGGCTCCAGCAGCCGCGTCTCCCCGTCAGCCAACCTTCCCCTCCTAGCAGAAGGTCACTCCTGCTCTGCCGCTGCTCCCGTCGCCGGAGCTCCCCCCCGCCCCAGGCCAACCGCACTACTGAGAGCCTCCTCTCTCTGTGTTCCCGGCGCGGTTCAAGACGTTTCTCTTCTCGTCTGCTGATGACCGCCTCTCTTTCTCTTTCTCCCTCCCTCTGAAGTATCTTCATTTGCACTTCTACGGAGACGCCGTCTCAAGTCCCCCGCTGCCCCGTAGCATACCTCTCCGTCATTCCGTGCTCGAAAAAAACCTCAAACCAAACCTCAAACTAGACCTCTAACTCGTCCCGTGTGTTCGCGGGGCGCGCGGGGCGCGCTGGCCGCGTTCCCGCTGCGTCTCGGGGACGGCGCCGCCCGCCGCGGAGCGGAGCCGCGCCGCTCTCGACGCGCGGATTATTTACTTTCACGCAAACTAATACGTGCGATTTTTGCAAAAAATCCGCAACGCAAAAAGGGATTAAACGCGCGAGCGCACGCGCACACACAGAACGGAGGAAAAATATCTATTAATTTGCGCCACCGGGAAATTAATTCCGTGCGCGCAGCAAAGCGTCGCTGGCAGAGTCGCGCCTGCTACCCGCGGACTGCGAAAGTGGCGCTGGCTTTGTTTCAAAAGCGACAGCGTCGCCGCCAAGAGGAATACTAAGTCTCTTTTTATTTGGCGAACCCGGGCGAACTCCGCGACGCGTCGGCGGCGGAGCGATCGTCGCGAGTTCCGGCGGGATCCCGCGGCCGCGTCGGCCTTCACCGCCTCTCCACGGCGGCCCGCGACGCGGGCACGGCGGCGCGCTTCCCGGCGACGGGGCCGGACGTTCCGGACGAACGCAACCGGACGGTTTTGCCGCGCCCCTCGCGACGGTCGCCGAAAGCGGAGGCGGCGATCGGCTCCGGGCCCTCTTCCCGGCGAAGTCCGAGGGGCGAACCCAATCGCCGGGGAAACTCGACAAACGCGGACGCTTATTTGAATAACGCGCGGTATAAAGGCTCGCGAGGAGGCCTGTTATTTGCATTTATACGCTCATCAGTCACGTAAACAAAGCGGGGCGGATCGGCGGATCGGCGGGCCGGCGCGAATGCTCCACAATGGCCCTCGGCCGCTCTCTTCCGTGTTTTATTTATCGACCGGGCTCGGCTGCGCGCCGCAAGAGTGATGGCTTCCCCGTGACAAATCAGATTAAGTGTCCACGCGCGGGGGCTCCGCGCAAACCCAGGAGCGGCCTCGTGGACGGCGGAGCGCGGAGGCGCGACGACGCGACGCGGGAACGGGACGGGAGCGACGCGAACCCGGCCGGAGGAGGCGCGCGTTAACGCGACTCGCCGCGGGGGCGGACGCTCGGCGCCGCGTCACGGATCGTCGCGTGCCGGCGTCACGTCGCTCACGGTCACCGAGACGGAGGACCCCGGGGGCGCCGAGACACCGACGAACGCAAGATCAACACGATGACCGCCCCCCCACCCACCGCCCTCCTGCCGTGAGGGGTCGCGGCGACCCCACTCGCGACCCCACGTGCAGTGCGACGGCTGTCACTACGAGTTCATCAAATTAAAAAAAATATTTCAAATGAAAACAGTGGAAACCTCCCCCACCCCCACATACACAACAACAACAAAACGTAGAGTGAAACAAACGTAACTGGACGCGGCGCGGCCCCCGCGCACGTGACCGACCGCGAGCGCGGCAAACGCGAGGGTCTCACCTCTGCCCCCGGCTCGGCGGATGCTCCACCCGCCCCGGACGACGGCGCCCGCGGCTCGCGCCGCCCGCGTCCACGCCGCCTCCTCGCCCCGCGCCGCCCGCCGCTGGCGGCGGCGGCGGCACCGGCGGAACCTGCGACGCACACGCGGCGGGGGCGGTTAGGACGCCGTTAGCCAAGTAAGCGGCGCGCCGTTAGCCGGTTGACCGGCGAGGCGTTAATTACGCGGACGGCTCCGTCAGGTGGCGGCACCGGACGCCGATCGCCGGGCCGTCCCACGAGGCCGGGGGCTGTGGGGGGGGGAGCGGGTCACCATCACAGCCTTTCGCAGACACAGTGAGGACCAGGAACAGCACGCTAAACTAATGAGCTGTGGCACCTAATTAATTTTTACCGCATGTAAATTCTCAGCGTTCCTTTTTTTCAAAATTAATACGTACATATTTTAACGAGCTTGCGAACACACACCCCATCCGCCGCCGCCCCCTCCTCTGACGACGCCAACCGCGAGGCGGGGGGGGGGCAGGTGCTCGGGAACCGGCGCGGGAGGATAACGGCGACCGTGCGACGGCGCGTTAACCCTTGGCGTCGCTCGTGCCGCTTGCGCTGGGGGAGCGGGCCCGGCCGCGACGCGCGGGCGCACGTGCGCGGGCGCGCGTCAGCCCCGCGCCGGCTGGCATAAAAACTAAAGCTGCGGCAAACGGAACGAAATGAGAATCGTTCGCACAAAATGTAATGGGTACTTACGGCTGACAAATATAACAAATGGGCTGCAAGGGGTCCGTAATAAGATTATTAAACATCTTCTCCACGGCGCTTGTGGGTAATGGCTCCGCGGCCGGGCGCGTGCGGCGAGCTGGCTACCTGCTTAAGGACGGGTCATTTGTCACCGGCTCTGACAAGGCCAGGGATTTCGGTAATGACTTCATAACGAAATTACGCCGCGTTGCGCCCGGGGGGAGCAAATGCCACTGCGCGCGCGCGCGGACCCCCGGCACGCGCCCGTGTTCGGCTCGAGGGAGCGGGCCGAGCCGCCGAGGGCCCCCGCCGCGAACCGCTGCGGATCACCGTGAGCCACCGACAGCCACGCTTGAGGAGTAAGGGGCGAGTGCATCATTCGTGGGACGGTCCCGCACGCTGGACGCGCCCACGATTTACCCCACCGGTTTATCGTTTTCCGCCGGGCGGCCCAAAGTAAGCGGCCGAGGGGTCGGGGCGACGGCGATGATCGAGGCGCAAAGAGCTTGCGCCGCAACGGGGAATAAACGCGCCGCCGGGCGTCACACCGTAGCGCGCGCCGCGTGGGCGGCGGCGCGGAGACAACGCGAGGCGAGGAATCCGCCCGCAAACACGGAGACGCACGAGAGGCAGCGCACGAACACGGCCACGTCATCAAAAACGAAACACCGCGATTCCACAGCTACCGATTAACTAACGGTTGCAAATTTGTACGAACGCTCCGACGTGACGAAAAACATCAAAGCGGCCAACGAGCGAACGGAGGGCGCCGCGCGCCCGGGAACGCCGCCGGGCGGCCGTACGCAAACCCACAGACGCCTCGGTCCGTCTCGTTCGTTGTCGCGCCACACCGGCGATCGTCGGAGTGCGACGAGCGGTCCCCCCCCCCTCCCGAAGCGCGCCGCGGGCGGGGGTCGCGCCGTCTTTTGACCCGCGCGGACGCGGTGGCGGCGGAGCGTCGCCCCGACGCCGCCCGGCGCTCGATCCCATCTTCCAGTTTTTCGACACCGCCCGCGCGCGCTAAAAAAAGGGAACTTACATCGGTCACGGTCCAGAGGTGAAACCCATCGCTGTCTGGAGAAATTCACTAAATTGTGGGGGAGGGGTCGGGAGGGGTGGTTTTGTAAATCTCCTTGAAGTGCGCGGAGAATGCACGGGCCGACATTAAACCAACCGCAAGAATGCTCGTTATGGGACTATGGTGGCACGGGAAGCAAACGGGCTCGGTCAGGTCGCCCTGTCGCCCCAATCCACTGCTGGATGAGAGCCGGTGGCTGGCGACGTAGCAGCGAGCGCCCACGACCGGTTGGGACGTCCCTCGCCACCGACGTTAGCCGGTGGCCGGGAATCGAACTCGGGTGGCCGGGTTCGCGGCGCGCTGACCGCCGCGCCGCCCGCACGTCGCCCGCTCGCTCGATCGAGTGACGCGGCACCCGCTCCGGATCTGGGTCAGGAGCAACACTCGGGCGAACCCCCCCCCCCCCCCTTTGTTAGGCGTGTCCGATAAAGGGAGCTAATTGACGGATCGGTTCACCCACCCCTTGTCAATCGCCGTAAGTGGCCACACCTGACACGCAGCGCTCCGCGGGGGGCGGGTGGGCGGGGGGCCGGGCGGGGGCCCGCGCCGTCTCATTAACGGCCGTTAGGGACGCGGCCGAACGGGCCGGCGCTTGCCAGCGGCGAAACACAAAACCCGGGAGCGGGACGGCACCGATGGGCGTGGGAGATGAATTCCCGCGCGTCGCGGACGAACAAGACAGGGGCGTGGAGAGGCTTCATTATAAAGGAATTCATCAGGGCGAGCGAGCGAGCGCCCGCTCGGAGCGGCGTGTGGGCCGGCGGCACGCGAGCGGGCCGGGGAGGGGGCCGCGGGGAGGGGGCCGCGCGCCACCGTCGAGGACAGACTGCGACGCGGCCTTGCAACGCATGACGCTTATGTTTGCGCGTCCGACTTCTCGTCCTCGCTGCGTCGTTGCGTTTGTCAATTTGGTGACCCGGGTCACCCGTGCCACCTGGGTCGCCCGTGCCAACCGGGTCACCCGAGCGGGCAAGACTCGTCGTGGCCTCCCAAGTTGACACCGGGTCGCGGAGCCACCGGCGTCCGCCCCACGCCACCGCCGGCGTCGAGACGTGAGCGATCGCCGTTTTAAAAAAAAACGTTAAAAGGGGAACGGCCGAGAGAAAGCAGAACCTCGATATAATAATTTTTACCGTCGCTAAATAATGCAAAGTAAATTTTTCATTAAACTTTGAAAATTATAGAGTGTGGCCCTGCCATGTTGGGGCGACGGCCATGAATAATTGAGCGATTCCATCAGGGCCGGCGCGGGATGAGGTGCCCGCCGCACCTCGGCTCCGCGCGCCGGCCACCACCCCCCCTCCCCCCTCACAGCCACGACACCAAAGGTTGCAAACAACAAAACAAAAAACACACGACTAGGGTCGCACGGCAAGGAAACAAACACGGAGATTGAAGATTAAATAATTAAAATGAATAACGGGGCTTCCGCCTGAAGGTGGGGTGGAGCGGAGGAGGAGGTCGCCGTGGCCCCCCCCTGCACCCTGTTGCACGGAGCCTCCGCTCGTCTCCCGTCTCCCGGCATCCGGCGCCGGCCTCCCCCGTGGCGGCGAGGCCCTCCACTCGGAGCGCGTCCCTACCCGCGGCGCCCCCCCCCGATCGGCATCGTCTCGTACGCCCTCGTCCCCTCCGTCGCGAGTCGCGGTCCTCCCCGCGCCCTCCCCGACGTCCCACAATGCCCCAGTCGCTGCTTTCCCCCCCCGCGCCTCCGATAAACCAGCGACCTTCGTCCCGCTTCCTCCGCCGTCCCCCGCGTCCGAACCCCCGCTCCCCACGCGCGCCTCGCTGCCACCGGCACCGGGAGGCGGAAGGGCGGCGGAAAGGGCGGCGGCGGCGACCCCGACGGAACGACGCCTCGCCACGCGCCACGTCGCCTCTCGTTCACTCACGCGCGCGTCCGAGCGCGAGCTAGCGAGCGAGCGTGCGGGGGACGGACAGCCCGCGCCCCCCGCGCCACACACCCGCCCGCCCGCCAACCCGCCACGCTCGCCACGAGCGATCGCCACCAGAAGAAGAACAACGTCGCGGCGTGACGTGCGCGGGAGGGCGGCGAGCGAGCGCCGCCCCGGCGCAGGAGTCGGGGAGCCGACCGCCCATTAGAGCGGCAGCGGCGGCGCTTAATCTCCCCATTAAAGCCAAATCGGCGCTCGCGGCACTCGGCCGCTCTCGGCGGTTCAGCTCTTTAGGGCTGATGTGTCAACGTTAAATTGAACCGCAGTTTTAATTATACGCGTGCCATTAGTTAGCTTTAATTACTCACAATTTGCATATCTAGATTAGACAAGCAATTTGAAAAATGGGTCAAGTGTTTTATTTCGTACGAGACCAACATCGCAGTTCATTTGTTGCCACACGCCCATTTAACCTGCAAGTGGCACTCATTACCCAAAATTAGCCGAACGAGATGGAGATAATTGTTCGGGATCCCGCAACGCCGCAGCTCGGCACGAGTCGGAGCGAAACGCAAACCCGCGGATTATTAATTCCCCCGCGGGCAGGCGGGCGCCAGCCGCACGCGCTCGCCGGAAACGTCTCGGAAGGACTTCCGCCGTCTCCTCGAGGCTCGGACGAGGCCCGAGCGAGCTCGGCAGGAGCCGCCCCGGCGCCCCGCCGCCCGCCGCTTAGTAATAATTTTATATTTATAACGCGTGGCACATATTCATTCAATGTCGAAGATATTCATTCGACGAGAGAACGACTCAGAGGCGCGAGAAAAACATAGCGAGGCGGAGGAGGCGGCCAGGTGGTTTTCCGGCGCCGTATTGCCACACACTGCTTCCTATATGTTATGATGTTATCGGCCAAATAATTAATAAGTGTTTTTTGTTAAGTTGTGGGAGGAAACCGGAGAACCCAGAGGAAACCCACGCAGAACAGGGAGAGAACACACAAACTCCACACAGAAAGGCGCCCGAGGTGGTAATCGAACCGCCTCGGGCAAGACCATTCATCCTGTAAGGCGCGGACGTTACCACTGCACCACCCTGCCGGGCTTCGTCGCTTCTCTGCGCACTCCTCGGCTTTGTCCGACGGTCTCTGTCAATGCCCATGTTTCTGCTCACCGACTCACAACAAACCGACTGAGCAGGGCTCCGCGCCTCCGAATCAACGGGTGCAACGCGCCCGGAGAAAATGCGCGCGTTACAAAAGTAGATTCTTATTATTATAAAAGCTCCGGCGTCGCCGGGGAAAACCGACGGCAACCAGCGGGCAGCCCCTCGTCCATTACCGAGGGTTCCCGAGCCACCGGTCTTCACTCGCAGCTCCGCACCGCGTCGTCGACGCAGCCCGTGCCGGACAAATATCGCGTCGAGAATGGCGGCGGAGGGAGAGGAGGAGAGAGGGGGGGGAGCTTAGCCAGTTCCACCGGGGGGGGCTGCGAAAAAATCTGACACTCTCCGAAAAATTGAGCCGCTGTGACGGTGATTAAGACGCCGCACAGGCTTACGCAATGTTGCAAGGCGGCGCCGGTAACCTAAAGATTTTTACACCGATTACCGGCCAGTGGTGGAACGCACGGAATGTGAGTGTGCGCGCGTGTGTGTGTGCGTGTATTAGGAGGGGGTTAGTGAGAGAAGGACGCTACTGGGCAGTTGGAGGCAGCTGCCCTCCAGCAACGATGGAGGAGGGTGGAGGAGCAAGCCTCACAACGACAACAAAACGCAGCGAGGTGGCAGTGGGCAGCACAGGCGGTGCCAATCCCTGGCACCTGGGTCTGTCCCGTCAACTACCGCCAGTAATAATAATAGCATTTCATAGACCGCCTTTCACCGGTGGGTCACAAAGCGCTGCACAAGGGCCGCGGAGAGAATGGCTTGTCAACAACAGTAGCGAGCCTTCCACACTTCACGTGGCATCAGAGTGCACCTAGCCTGGTCCAAGCTCGGTCTCTCCCTCTCATCGTTGACTACGCTAAATATAATATGTGTTCCCACCGCAATGCATCACTATTTTTACTTGTTTATTTGAAAAAATGTGTACAGTGCTGTGTGTGCATATGCTTTTTATGGTTTGGTTAATTGTTTTTTTTCTAATATTTGTATTTTTATTTATTTTTAATTATTTTTGTCAATTCGCACGTTTGTCGTGTCAACGCAGGAATCCCGTAAAGAGCTTGCAAGCTCACCGAGTGTTTTTCCGTCGTAATAATAAAATAAAAATCAATCAATTAGTGACAAGTGGCAGCTGCTGTTGGTGTGTGCGTGTGCACGCCACAATCTGGCACACCCACACACACAGCGAGGGAGCCTGACCGTGTCCGAATGGCGCAGATTCCCAGAATCCCGCGTGGCGGTCGCAGGGATCTGGTTTGTCAGCTTTGGCCGCCACATTCCAGCGCCAGCATTCAAGGTGCGCACCCCGCCTCTGACCGCGCTCCGCCGCCACCGCCACCGCCGCTGCCCCTGCGGTTACGCGCCTACCGAGGGAGCGCAGCCGGACCTTAACCTCGCTCGACAAGCGGCACGAAGCGCCGGCAGGAGGGAACAGCGGCGCGATGGCGGGGTGAGCGCCGTGGGAGCGGTGGCCCACTGGTTAGCGCGCTGGGCTACAAATCTGGCGACCGGAGTTCGAATCCCGCTCACGGCCAACACACCAGTGGCGATTTTCTGAACGGGTCCTGGGCGTCCTCCTCTTGGTCGACTCAGCCTCAAATTAGTACCTAGTGCAATGTATAAACATCGCCACTAGGAAGACAAAGGCGGCCGCGTGTGATGCTGGTCACCCACCCCCCTCGTGTGCCGTGTTGACCTTCGTAGGTGGTGCTCGCTAACGGCACTTGACCCTACAGTCTGTAAAGGCTATGCGGGGGATCTTTGTCTGTTGTGTGGGTGCATCGGTGTGCCCCTACGACCTCTGGCTGCGTTAGAGGTGGCGGCTCTGCTCGACGACGTGAGCGCCGTTCTTCTGGCACGCGACAGACACCCGGGGGGGCATCTGGCACGAACTGGCCACTGGCACCTCCACACGTCGTGCCCAATCCCGACACCCGCCGGTGCCAACCGGTGGCAAGCCCACTCCGCTCCAGACCCTGTCGCGCCCCGCATCAGCGTCTGACGTCAGCAAACAGGGGATCAATGTAGAAGCGTTCACGTCGCGATCCCTGTCAAGTAATACTTGGTATTACCTGCAAATTCTACCAAACCCTTCGAATACGAGCTGAAAGACAACGATGTCCAGAAGCTCAACAGATGCCAGAAGCCCCTCAGTCTGGAGCAAGAAGAGAGGCCAATATCCGCCTTTAAGGCCAGCACTATTATATCTCTAAATGTTGAAGGGCTGTCTGTAACTAAAGAAGAACTTGTTGCAATGGGAAACTGTCATATAACCATCACGCTTCAAAGAATCGAATCAGCAAACAGAGCGCGGGGCAGACAGCGCGCCGCACCCACAGGGATGGCGGGCGTTCCCAATCCACGGCGTGGCCTCGCCGCGCACCTAGCCTGGCACGGGCACTGTGATGACGCCACCACTATACAGCGGGTAATACGTACTGCCGCGATTGAGAGCAGGTCAGATGGCTTTTGTAAAGCCGTTGAAACGTTTTGCGCCGACCGTCGCTCCGCGCTCTGAGAGTCAGGAAGAGGAACCCGTGGACCAGTGAAGTCGAGTGGGAGAGGTTCCACCGCTCACGATGGTCTGCGGTCAAGACTGCCGACGGGATGACAGCCCAAGGAGGGGCGGAACAACCGCGGAGATGGAGAAACGAGATCGGCCCGCGCGCACGACGCTTCGTTACGTCGCACAACTGTGAGAGATGACGAAGGCTTAGTTAGGGAGGTCTTCACCCGGCAGTAGATAGATCAGGGCTGCTGCTGATGACGATCGCGCATGGTCCGGTGACGAAGCCTCTCATACGGGTTGCCATCGAGCAGCGGAGCGGGGCGGGGGAGCGGCGACCGTGCCGCTCCGGCGAGCGGACCGCGCGCGCGCACTCGAATGTCTCAATCTCTAAACCGTCTCCTCACCGCGTCGCAGCCAAGGACGACGCAAAAACAAAATGCCTTTTTTTTTCCTCCCGCGTTGTAAAGGCTTAAAAATTTAACGCGGGCGGCAGAATTTTGATTGCGTCAACGCTCAATAATTCATCTCCAAATTCGCGGACGGTTTAAGCCACGAAAACGGGAATAAATAATACAAAGTGCGCGCGCGTACGCGGCGCGTCGCTCGCGCCGAGAGAGAGACGTCTGTCGTGCGCTTGACTTATCTATCCATCTAATGTACGGCCGTGCATAATTTATATTCCGATGCATTATGGAAGCGCAAGCGAAGGTCAAAAACTTTCGAGATCGGGATGTTATCGAAAACACGGGCGCACGAATGCCTCGCCGGGATTACGGGTCCACACCGGGGGCCCGGCGACGCGCCGGCGCGAACCCACCCGCCCGGCCGCTTCGCCCGCCGCCGCTCGAGCGCGCCGCCTTTACCCGGCGATTCGTAGCGTCGGGGAATCGGGGCGATGGCGCGGGGAGGACGAGGGCCTCCGAGGAACGCGGTCACGTGGAGGGCACGGTTCTCGTGACATCGCACGGGGCCTGCACACCGCCAGCCCGCCCGCCCGCTCCGCCGTCCGCTTCCTCCGAACGTTCAGCGAGCCAGATCCGTCGTGTATGGATGTACTCGTTCTTGCTTTCTTCGCTGTGCTCTTTTAAAGTATTTCATTTACAATATATATATATTTTTAGGTGAAATGAAATCCCGGCTCTGGCCTAAGCCCGCTTCCCAGTTTGAGCCTCTCCTCGTCGGTTTCAGTTTCATTTCAATCCGCGCCGTCCTCTCTCAGCGCCGTCCTCTTTCAGCGTCGGCGACTTTAAATAGCGAAGCGCATTCTGAGCGGCGCGGCTCGGCGCGGCCGGGAAACACCGGGGCGAGCGGCGGGTACAGTAAATCCGGCGATTTAAAAATATCGGCGGCGTCACGGCGCGCGCGCGCGACTCGCGGGGCCCAGCGCTCACCGGCACGGCGCGGGGGATCTCCGACCGATCACCCTCCGAACCCGGCGGCGCCGCCGAGACCGCGCCGACGGCGTTAACGCGCGTCCGACAGAATCGCGGCGCCGGCACGTGCTCGGGAAGAGCGACCGCGAACGACGACAACGATCCCAACGGCGCGTAGGCCGCGACTCCGCATCACGGATTGTTATTCGGCTCCGGCGACGCGACGAGCGCACGCGCGAGCGGCCGCCGAGACGGCAGCATTTGAGCAAAGGTCAGAGCGCTCTCGGCCCCCCCGAGCGGAAAGCGGCGGCGAGAACGCGGCGACCGGGACTTCCCGCGGGCGCAGGCCCCCGAGACGTCCGTGAGGCGGCCGGCCCTCTCGCGCCGCGGGGACGGAAGGCACGAGCCGCGGCGCTGATGTGACCTTTCGGAGAGAGCGGGTGTGAAAATCCCCGCCGGAGTCGGAGAGAGCGAGAGAGAGAGAGGGAGCGCGGGCGGCAGATGGCCGGGCGAGGGGTGTTGCTGGCGACGAGCGGGGAATGACGATAGCGCCGGCGTCCTGACGACGGGGGACGCGCAGGGACAATTGTGTTAATTACGACGATCATCGAACGACGATCGTTTGGGCGGCCAGCGACCGCACGTGACCGACGACGCCGGTCGGCGACGCCGACGATTCGCCGGCAACGTGCGACGGCCAAAGCGCGCGACGCGGGGGAAAATGATTTCTGCAGATGCGACTCAAATCGACGCGAACCTGTCGCCAGTTCCGCACTCCGCTTTGAAATGGAGAAATCACTAATGTACTTCTCCTCTCGGGGACGTGCTATCGCGGCGAATTCCTAATTTCGCTGCAAAAAAAATTAAATAATGAAAGAGAACCAACGGCACGGTTTTAAAATTCCGCCGCGGTGGCCCCTGCCGAAGCGGCGATTATTCCGGCAGACGGGACGGGCCGTGCGCTCGGCCCGAGGTGCTCCGCCGAGGGACTCCCTCCCGGCGGCTTCCTCCGGGTTCACGGGGGTCGCCAAGCCCGGGCGTTAAAATCCGCCGCGCCCCGCGGCGCGCGGCAAACTCTCCGGCTCCGACGGGAGGTCGGAGGTCGCGCCGACGGGAGGTCGGAGGGTGCGCCGACGGAGGTGTCGCACGCGCGCGCCGACGCGTCGGGGATTTATTGACCGGATGAAGATGGCCGCCACCGTCGCGTGCGTCGCGTGCGTTCCGCCGTGCGCGCGTCACCGGTGTCTCTGCGCGGCGGTTGTCTGAGGAACCGCGAGGCGCGAGCGCGAAATGGGGCATTAATGCGCGCTCATCATTTCGCCTCCGTAAACCCCGTGTCAAACTTAACGGCGGAATAATGACATTATTTTGTCGGCGTCCGTGAAGGCGCAGCCAACAGATCGCGCTCGCAAATTGAATTCTGGATTGAGGGCGGGGGTGGGAAGGAGGGGCTGCGGGGGGGGGTGGGGCGGGGGGAGGAGTGGGGAGGAGGGGGACGCATCGAGAGCCGGGAACCTCGACAGAGGTCGCCGGAGAAGGACGCGGGCGACCCCGCGACGCAGCGGGTCGCGCGACCGCTCGCCGTGACCGATCGCGCGGGGCCGACTGCGATGCGCGGCGTCCGCGCGCCGGTCACCCGCGCCCGTTCGTCTCGCCCACCGACCCCCGCGCCCGCGCCGCGCGGACGCGGCGCCCGCCGGGCGCGGCCGCCCGGGCCCGCCTCACCTGCCGCCTCCAGGTGAACCCGCCGGCGCGGCAACGGTGGCAGCCGTCCAGGAGCCTCCTGCCAAGACCGCAAACCGTCGACCGCGCTCCGATAAAAACAAACAAGGGGGGACGCCGGCGCGGCGCGTGAAGGGCGCCACGCTCCGCCCGGGAACGGTGCCACGAGCGCGGGCGTCGGGGCGCCACGCGCCGGGAAGGGCGCCGAGGGCAGGGCTCGCGCGGGTGCCGCCTCTACCCGACAGGACCCCGAGTCGCGCGCGGCACCCGCGGACTCGCGCGGAAAAACGCGGACGCGCCCGCACACAGCCACCCGCAGACGCCAACGGACTCACACGCCCGATACGCACAGACTCACAGAGAAACCAACAGACTCACAGAGGCACACAGAGACCGGTGGCACAGCACGCTTGATGAAAGGACTGACACGGGGCCCCGTGCAAAGTCGGCCTCAATTCCTCTTCAGGGTTAGGGGGACGATCAAAACATGCTTTGGTCAGATGGGGCTACAAGACCGGCCCAACCACCTGTGAATGTGGAGAAGCAGACCATACTATGGAACACTGCCTTGTCTGTGCTCTACTACCCAACCTCTGCAGCTCAAAAGACCTTGCGGAGTTCAATGAAAATGCAAGGGGCTGTGTAAGAAAATGGGAAACTGTAATTTAACCATCGCGCTTCGAAGAATCGCAAAGAAGAAGGCTTAGGCGGCCAGCGGTAGCGTCAGGGGGATGGTTGAGGATAGGGATAGGGTGCACGGGACGGGCCTGGGGTCGAGAAGGAGGCCCATTCAGGGCACGAGAGGACGATGGGGCAGGGGCGAGCGGGGGACACGGGGGGGGAGCGATCGGCAGCCGTGTGGACGCGCCTCCGCCTCGCGTCGCTAATTCCGAGTCTTCTTCTTCTTCTTTGCGATTCTTCGAAGCACGATGGTCAGCTTCTGGACATCGTTGTCTTTCAGCTCGGCTTCGAAGTCCGAGTAAGATCAGTTCAAACGACGCTTAAGTGTCAAAAGACGTCGCGGAATCGCGTTCGTTGCGTCGTCAACACAATCCGATTCGTTCCCCGATGCTGCGACACGCGGCCCTGGAACGTTTAGATAAATAAAGAATGAAAACAGATCGGGCACCCACCCTGACCCCCACCATGACCCCCACCATGACCCCCACTGACAACGATCGCTGGCTCTGGAGCGCGGCCCCGAGCGGGCACGGGTCGCTCGATCAACACGTGACAGCGTGTCACACGGCGGAGCGAAAACACGGCCCCACGGGCCCCCTCCCCGCGCTGACCCCCTCCCCCGCGCTCCCCCCTCCCCCGCGCAGCCATGGCCGCCCCCGCTAAAC
>JAZEWU010000020.1:951701-962687 GCA_036362915.1 Geotria australis | reverse complement strand
GAGGCTGTCATATGATCATCACGCTTCGAAGAATCGAATCGAATTCGAACTCGCGGCAACGTATTTGTCTCGACGTTGAAGCTGTTCGTTTGAATGACGACTCAGAGGCGTGGTGGGGTTTTCGCCGGGCACTCCGGTTTCCGTCCCACAGTCCAAAGACATGCAGCTGCATAGGTTAATCGGCCTGCAGACTAAATTGCCCCCCGGTGCCCTGTGAGGGACTGGCGTCCCTGGTTATAGCCCTGACTTGCGCCCTGTGCCTGCCGGGATAGGTTCCGGTTCACCGCGACCCTGTACAGGATTAAGCGGTTTCTGATAATGGATGGGGCAGCACGGTGGCGTACTGGGTAGCGCTGCCGCCTCACAGCAAGAAGGACCCGAGTTCGAATCCCGGCTCGGGGGCCTTTCTGTGTGCAGTTTGCATGTGCTCTGCCCGTGTCCGCGTGGGTTTTCGCCGGCCACTCCGGTTTTCCCCTCCCACCGTCCAAAGACATGCTGCCAGCTTAATTGGTCTACTGAGTAAATTGCCCCACGGTGCCCTGCGATGGCCTGGCGTCCCATCCTCGGTATCCCCCTGCCTTGCGCCTTGTGTCTGCCTGGAAAGGCTCCTGCTCACCGCGACCCTGTACGGGATTCAGCGGTTTTCAGATAACGGATGGATCATTAAGGGGCAGAGCCGGTGGCTTTCCGCGACGCGCGGACGTTCCCGCCGCTCCGCCCGCGCGTCGTTTGACGCGCCGTGTGTGTGCGCGCGCCACCGCCTGCGCCGCCAGGACCTGTTCGACGTGATCCTGGACGAGAACCAGCTGGAGGACGCGTGCGAGCACCTCTCCGAGTACCTGGAGGCGTACTGGCGCGCCACGCACCCGCCCAGCGCCAACCCGCCCAACCCGCTGCTGGAGAGGAGCATCGGCAACGCGGCGCCCGTCTCCAGCGTGCAGGTACGGGCCGCCGCACGCGGGCACCCGCACCGGGTGTACGTCGGTACGGCGCGCGAGCGCCGTGTTGGCTTCTTCTTCTTTTCGATTCTTCGAAGCGTAATGGTTAAATGACAGTTTCCCATTTCTTTGCACAGTTCTTTGCATTTCTATTGAACTCCGCAAGGTCTTTTGAGCTGCAGAAGTTGGGTCGTAGAGCGCAGACAAGGCAGTGTCCCGTAGTACGGTCTGCTTCTCCACATTCACAGGTGGTTGGGCCGGTCTCGTAGCCCCATCTGACCAAAGCAGCATCTTTTCATCGTCCCGTTCTAGTTCTCAGGCGGTTGGGTGTTATGGACTGGCGTCCCATCCTGGGTATAGCCCTGCCCTCCGACCTGTGTCTACCGGGATAGGCTCCGGCACACCGCGACACTGTACAGGATTAAGCGGTTTCTGACAATGGACGGATTGGATGCATTGTTTGTGATGACGAAATGTTAACGGAAGAGACTTGCCAAATCCATTTTGCAATGTTTTCCTGTCGTAGCTTGTGAGATGCCTTGAGAACAGATATTAAGATTATTCCCAAACGAGTTGTCATTATTTGCGTGCAGGCCCCCTTGCGGTCTGTGTGTTTGTTTGCCCGAGGGCAGTCTGTAACCTTCCCCGTCAACCCATACACAATCATAATAACAATAATTAATAATAATTGCAGTTTATTACGCGCACATATTCGTTCAGCGTCGATTGAGTTTGTTCGAAGAGAGAACGACTCGGAGACGCAGCGAGGAAACCGCAGCGAGGCAGGGGGGGTAGGCAGACACGCGGTGAGCCGGCGCCAACGTTTGCCAGACGATGCGTCCTATATATTATATTGTCATCGGCAAATTAATGGGTATGTTTAAGTTGTTTGAAGAAACCAGAAATCAGGAGGAAACCCACACAGAAGACGGGGGAGAACACACAAACTTCGCACGGAAAGGCGGCCGAGGTGGGAATCTCCCTTGGTGAACAGGTCTGGAGTCTAGCGCTCCTGCTAGGGTCTCCCTTGGTGAACATGTCTGGAGTCTAGCTTCTCTCTGCGAGAAGGCACGGATGTTACCGCCGCATAGACACTCTGCCAGGACTAAACGGTGAACAGGATACGTTAACGCTCATAAAGAGCAACAGGACCTGGTGATTGTCGTCGAAGGGGGCTGCAGGAAATGACCCGCTGGCCCTTCTGAGAAAAGAGTAACCACGCGTGTGAGAGAAGAGCGAGAGAGAGGAGCGAGCGAGCGTGCCGTGCGTGCGTGTTGGGGGGTTGTCTAGGATGGGGGGGAGCGGGCGAATTCGATTCGATTCTTCGAAGCGTGATGATGGTGCTATGACAGTTGTTTCCCATTGCAACAAGTTCTTCTTTAGTCGCAGACAGCCCTTCAACATTTAGAGATATAATAGTCAGTGCTGGCCTTAAAGGCGGCGGGCATCGGCCTCTCTTCTTGCTCCAGACTGAGGGGCTTCTGCCACTGACGCTGCAGTTTGCCACCGAGCGGTGCGCCCGTCCGTCAGCGCCGCCGGAGCGAACACGCAAACTCCACACAGAAAGGCACCCGAGCCGGGAATTGAACACAGGGCCTTCTTGCTGTGAGGCGGCAGCGCTCCGCACTGTGCCACTGTGCCATCATTTACGTTTTTATTTTTTATTATTTACGAATTTCTTTACGAATTTCCATCCATCCATCCATTTTCAGAAACCGCTTAATCCTGCACAGGGTCGCGGTGCTTTATGAATTTATTTTTTAATCTTTACTGACGTGATGATTAGTTCGGATTTCTACTATAATGCTACTGAACAGTATCCCGGAATAAGGCGCTTTTTATACGGTGACTGTTTATCATCTGACATCTTGTTGTCTGAATTGCTGTCAAGAGCTGCTCTTCCAGGACAGCCGTATCGAGCGTTCCTCCTCTCTCCTTCGCGACGGTTCGCCTCCCGCGTCGGAGACATCGCCCCTTAGCCTGGTGACCCCGAAAGAGCAGCTCTTGAGAGCAATTGTCACACATCGAGCCGTGAAAGTCCACATCAGCACGTGTTGTTTTCGGTTAATTCCGTAACGATGCGTCCTGTTATAAAGCGCCTTGAGATGATCTATAGGGCGCCCTTCAAACATGATTAATTAGACAGCTTACGTTGCCGGAAAGTTGCGTGAATTTATATCACCGCACACATCGCCCCGGGCCTTCCCAGGCATGATAATTCTAACCGCAAGAAGCACGCTCCAAAACACTGTCAACCCCCCTGTGTGAAAAAATTGACTGCATTGTATCATTTAATGATCATGCAACCCTCGGTTTCATAAAAATGAGATTGCGTGAGAAGCTCACCGACACCGGAATGATATGAACACACTGCCATCAGCGGCCTCTTCCCGCGGGCAAGTACAGATTGATCTGCTCTGATTGGAGACCTGCCCGGTAACCACATGGCCGGATAGTGGAATAGTTCGTGTGCGCAGAGACGGTCTGACTTGGTAGAGCATGGAAAACCTGGGGCTCGGTGGGTTTGTATTCGCGAACGATGCTTTTGCTTCTGCGCATCTATTTGCAGTTGTTTTTCAGTAGAAGAGCGAAGGTCGTAGCATGTCTATGCAGCAGTAACATCTGCACCTCGCATACAGAAGGTCCTGTCCAAGGCGGTTCGATTCCTGCCTCGGGCGCTTTTCTGTTTGGAGTTTGTGTGTTTTCTCCTCCTGTTCTGCCTGGGTTTTGTCCGGGTTCTCCGGTTTCCCCCCACAACTAAAAACACTCATTGCTTAATTGGCCAATATCATCGTAACACTCTCTCCTCGACTTACGACACATGCGACTTACGACTACCTGGATTTATGACGGCCGCCGCAAGGCGTCCATGTTTGTTATTGTCCGGGTCTCAGTCTGTGTTTGGGTGTCTAGCAGCTGGTTGTGTTTTGTTTACAAACTGTTATGAGGGTATTTTCAACTTTCGACGAGGTCATCGGAAGGTTAACCCCGTCGTAAGTCGAGAAGAGACTGGATATAGGAAGCAGTGTCACGTGGTTTGGCGCCGGCTGGGTGAAAGCCCGCGATATAAATATAATACATCAATACACACAAACGCCACACAGAAAGGCGCCCGAGGCGGGAATCGAAGAGCCTTGGGCAGGACCTTCTGTGTTTTGTGTGCGGCACAGATGTTAAAACCACACAGACACGCTCCGACGTTCGCTCTTCTGCCGTCCGTTATTACTGGCGATCAACTGTGTGAATAAACACAAAGATCCCCCGTCTAGCCTTAACAGACTGTAGGGTAAAGTGCCGTTAGCGAGCACCTTTGAAGGCCGACACGGCACACGAGGGCCTGGGTAGCCAGCACCACGCCCGGCCTCCTGTGTCTTCCCTAGTTGCGATGTTTACACACCGCACCTGGTACTCATTCGAGGCTTAGTCGATCTAGGTAGAGGCCCGGTAAACCGTTCAGAAAATCGTCACCGGCGGCCCGCGTGCGTCGCGTCCCCGCGTCGGACGGTCTCGTGATCGGGGGCGACCCGCGTTCATCTCCCCCCCTCCGGCAGAGCGGCGGCGTGGTGGCCTCGCACCTGGTCCACGGCGAGGAGCTCACCGACATCTCGACGCCGGAGCGGACGTCGGCCGAGCCGAGCGAGTCGGACCCGCGGCGGCCCTACAGCAACCACCACCATCACCAGCACCAGCAGCAGCAGCAGCACATGCAGAATCACCAGCAACAACAACAGCAACAGCAGCAGCAGCAGCGAGTGCACTCCCCGACCACGCCGTCTTCCTCCTCGTCGCGGCAGCAGCTCGCGCGGCAGTGGATGGGCGGCGGCGGCGGCAACGGGTCGGGCCCCAGGGCCGCGGGAGACCGCGGCCCCGCCGGCAGCAACGGCCGCACGGGCGGCCTCGCGCGGCAGGACACCTTCGACTCGGAGACGCAGGACAGCCGCGACTCGGCCTACACGGAGGAGCAGGGCGACGAGGACTTCCCGGAGGGGCAGGCCCACCATCACCAACACCACCATCACCAGCAACAGCAGCAACAGCAGCAGCAGCAGTATCAGCAGCGGTCGCGCCACCGGAGCCGCGAGCGCGGCTACGCCGACGAGGAGTCGACGCCGCCGCCTGCGCCGCAGCCGACGGTGACCTCCAACGACGTGCGGCAGCAGGCGCCGTGCTCGTCACGCGGCTCCTGGGAGCGGGACCGCGGCCGCGAGCGCTCGCGAGAGGTCGACCGCAACGAGCGCAACCGGCAGCAGCAGCAGCAGCAGCAGCAGCAGCAGCAGCGGCACAGGTCGCGCGACCGCTCCCACGATCGGTACTACGAGCCGGACGGTGACAGTGGCGGAGGCGGAGGAGGAGGAAACGGCGGCGCGGGCGGCGCCGAGCTGATGATTGTCAAGAATTCCGGAGACGCGTGGGCCCAGGATATGTACGTGCGGCCGTGAGGTGTTGGGCCCCGCTGTGGTGGGTCGCGTGTTGCTTGTTTGTTGGGGCCACGCGATGAGGAGTGGTGAACGTTTGTCTGTGGAGGGAGTGCTTGTAAAGGGTAATATTTATTTGAGCGTCGTGAGATGTTATACTTTGACGGGTTGTTATTGTTGTTATCGGACAGAGTATTTTTATTCTTCTTTTTGTACGACGATTCCGTTCTAAATTATAATGTACATTTATTTAACGATCATATTACAATTTACGCTCATCACGTTAATTTCTATGTATTACCGTGATTGTCAATTTCTACATAGCCACTATTAATTTGTTACCGTTTTTGTTTTGTAATATTATACTACTCTGTCGTCGTTGTTGATATTATGATTATTCACGTTTAGGCGTTTCAAATAACGATGACGTGACAGTTGGCGATTATTCGAAAACGAAAAAAAAAAATTGAAAAATGAGATTGAAAAAAAATACAAAACTAAAAGGAAACCAATGACTAGCAACAGGTCTGTGCCGAGACCTCGGGCCTCATTTCTGTGTTTCGCAGAATCGCAATTTCTGCCAATATTTGGTGGAAAATTGACCAAATCCCAACAACTAATTTTGTTGCCAATTTTGTCCGTTCTTTCCCAATAACACGATTCAGGTCGCTCGGTCTTCTTTTCACTCGCATGTTCACCGAGCCCCGAGCCAAACCCACAATCCTGTGCTGCCGGGATTTCCCACAATCCCCACACGCCCTCGTAACTAACATACGGTTCCTTGGCTGCCCAGTGTTTGTTTCCGATCACGGATGTAAACAGTGCTTCTCTCTCTCTTGCTCATGATGTATAAAACCACACGGAACCCTACCGTCCTCCTCATGAATGTTTGATTGATTTGTCTATATAGATGTATTTTATTATTCATTTTGTTTTGACTACGCAGTTTCATTGTGAGTTTAGATATACTTTCTGTTCATGATTGTTTCGTTTTATAAAACCGTTCTCTCATTTGAGATGCCTCGGGGGAGCATTTCATCTGGGCTCGTTTGTTTTCACAGTGAGCCGTTGTTTGAGATGGGAATGCATTCTTCCTGTTTGACTGCATTGAACGCTTTACCAATTCCCCCTCCATCCACTGGCAAGTTTCGCTTCTCCGCCCCTAGGTGTGACGCTTTCCATATAAATTCTCGCGATTATTAGGTGGAGTTATCGATGTACCTTATGCCTAACCATATAGAATCGCTGAATGTTTTTCGCTGAATGCACAGTGCCGGTAGAAATCTGCGGAAGCCCACGGACGGACGCTGTCGTTCGCGTCCGTCGATCGGGAGGCGAGACGCTCTTTACGCCGGCTCGACCCCCCGAAGCGCGGCGGGGTTGCGGGACGGCTGGGCTGTTAACGTTTAACCATCCGCTTAAACGTCACTTAACGCCGCTTCGCGCCAGGTACTGAGCCGTGGCTAACGCGTCGCGCCGAGTGGAGCGGGCGTCGACCACGGCGGGTTAGCGTTCGTTCGTCCGCCACGCGGCCCCCCTGGAGCCGCTCGGCGGACACGTCGCTCTGTCCGTCAGCGGTCGTTGCGGGCGCCGCGCCTTTACCCTTTCGCACGGCGCTGCCCGTCGCGCCTCGGCGTGACGACCCCGCCGGTGGGGTCCGATCGCGCGGCCTGCGTTTTCGACAAGCGGTGCCGACCCCCGAGCCGCTCGGAACTCGCAAATCTCCGCGGTACTGCGAGTCCGGCGTCCTGCCAAACAGTAACTTTACTGATTTTCTACCGTGTGTAATATCCGTCCGTGCGTTGTTGTTCAGTTTCTTCAGGTTATCTTTTTGCCAGTAAACGACGTCCGCTTGGCCCGGCGATATCTTTTCTAAGTGTAGGCTTTGTGAGCCGAAGTCACGAAGCCATATTTTGTAAATCTTCACGATGATTCGATTTTTTTTTTCCCCCCCGTTTCCAGGATTGTTTTAAAAAAATATTTGGGGGAGGGGAGGGCATCGGCGGCGCGCCGCTCGTAAAATCCCGGCGGCCTTGGTCTAATCCCGCACCAGGCGCGTCGCAGCCGCGGGTGTTACGGGTGTTGCAACACCCGCACTTTCACAGCAACGTGATTCCGTCCCCCCCACTTTTTCCTGGAACACCCGTGGCTGCGACGCGCCTGTCCCATCACGTAACACCACTAAGCAAGCGTTCTATACAGCTGTCGTGGGCCACTGCTAGGTTATTACTCAGCCTTAAATGAATACGGAGTGCGTTAGCGTGCTCGTAATGCACGTGCTGGCCAGGCGTAGGTAGTGTTGGCTACGTGGAGCACTTAGCCCGCTGTGCCCTGTGCCGACCTTGGTCGCTAACTCACTAACAGCACCGGTGAGGCTAAATGACGGGGCCCCGGTCATTCGTCGCGTACTGTGGAGAGGGAGGCAACGTGCGGATCGATCGCCGACTCTCCGCCAAATCGGTGTGATCCATCCTTACGGGTACCACGCAGGTGGTGTCAAAGTCCGTCACGAATCTTCGGCTTCCGCAGATTTCTAAATGGGCACAGCTTGCTTTCTTTCCTCTTCCCTGTTATGTTTTACTTGGGCAGTCTATACCCGGTACTTGAACGTCACCTTTGTCTTTTGATGTTATCTCAGTGCAAAACTAGCCTTACTGTATTTGTTATAAGATTGCTAGATAACAAATAAATAAAACGAGTAAAAAAAAAATCAACAAAAAAACACACACGAAAAAAAATCCCACACAAAAAAAACAACTTTTTATATTCAAAATGGTGATGCTGTAAAATTATACAGAGTGTAAATATACAAAAAAAGGTTGTGCTCTTTGTAACAGTGGTAAGTTTGGTGTCACTTATTTAAAATGGTCAATGCTGATGTTTTGCGGGGATTTTAATTTTAATTTATTGCATGTGACGGAAAAAATCTGACAGATTTGCTTTCTCTCTTGTGTTTGTTTACCTGGAGTAATGGAGTTGTGTATGCTAGTGACATGATTTCGTTGTAATTTTCAGTTACCTATCTGATGTAGTTGGACATAAAGTGGCATTGTGTTAACCCATATATAATGGGTTAACACCATCAAGTTTACAGCTTGCTATATTTACCAGTCATTATGGATATTTATTTCTTGATACTCTCAAATGCATAGTCTAGTTACCTTGCACTTTCTTCAAATTGATGGATATATCTAAATATATAAATTGTCACACAAACAGCAGCAGCAGCAACAATATAACAACATGGTTTAAATAATGCCGAGTCTTTTTTTTTTGTTTTAATCGTATTTTGGTCAATTTCACTACGGCGTGAATGAATGCCACAACCCTCTCTACCTTAGCCGGGATGTTTGAATCAAATCTTGTCTGAAAGCGAACGAAGGAAAATTATATATATATTGCTTTATCTCGCAGCATATCACACGGCCGGCTCGGTAAAACGAGAACACTTCACTTAGATCAAACGCCATCTTCACAGTAACGTTCACCTTTACTTTTCGTCCCTCCTCTCACACGTTCGCAGTGGCTTTGCGTGTTTTACCGTCTCTGCTAAAGGCTAGCCCACGGCTGTGTTAGTAAACCACACTAGGCCGAACCACTCTAACTCCGTAGCAACTCGTTTTTTTTTTAAACCATCAATACGGTTGAAAACTCTTCATCGCCTCCCGACTCGTCACATGACGACTCGCCGCCGTTGGGCAGTCTAGCGATTTGCGTTTGGACACAACAACGATAATAACGTTACATTTATAACGCGCACATATTCATTCACCGTCGAAGGTACTAATTCGACAAGAGAACGACTCAGAGGCGTAGCGAGGAACGCACAGAGAGGCGGCGGCGGAGGAGGCAGCCAGGCGGTTTGCCGGCGCCATATTGCCACACACTGCTTCCCAAACAATTAGGATGTTCTCGGTCAATTAATTAATGAGTATGGGGATTTAATGTCGGCGCGTTTTTACGCCGAACCGTGACGTTACCCGGGGTCCAGAGGGGGTCGACGGGTACGAGAGGAGGAGAGTGGGAGCGAGTCACGAAACACGCCGCCTTAGAAAAACATCTGGCGCTCTATTCCACTCAAACATCGCCACGCCAGCTGACGGTGAAATAATTTTGATCGAGCACGAAAAAATTACGGGATTTCATCGAGCAAAAAGGTTCCCGATCATACACACTGTACTTGATATAACCCATAGCACCACCATGTGAAATTTCTCGTGTTTGTATTTTTTTTTTTAATCTCATTATTTCATTCTGTCGTAAAAAAACGTTGAACTCCGGAAGGTTGTGAGTTCAAATCTCTGAGTGAGAGGGACGGTCACAGCCAGCCCCTTCATTCATGTTTAGTTTGGTCAAGCAAGTACCACCTGATGGGGAGTTGACTGTGCTCGACCTGCGGAGGGACTGGCTCCTGCCATAGGACCGGGGAATTTCCAGCAACGGGCTCAGGGTCGCTGCTGGAGGCGCCTCGCTTGCCGACCTCAGCAGTGTGAGACCTTTGTAACCTTGCTGCACTGTGTTAGAACGTTAGATTCACCACTCGACAGTATCCAGAGCTTGTTTTTTGCCGAAAACCTGCTTATTAACAAAAACCCATCGGATAATATTAAAATGTGAGCGTTCACCTTAGGACAGCCAAAATAAGCATTTTACAATGTTGCCGAATTGCAGGGTTGCAATAGATGACAAAATTAACATTTTTAAGAAAACGTTTACAGTAGGAAACATGTATTAGATTTGCTGGGTTTTATATTTTTAAGTGAAATGTCGGGTTGTTTGACGGACACACGAGAAAAAAACCGAACCTCCCATAGAATTTTTTGCAAAAATGTGGTGTTGCATCAAAGTAACTCTTTATGTTATGAAAACGAAACTGCCGATGTTTTAAAAAAAAGGAGAGATATGTAACTTAAAGCATGAGTGCTGCATGTCACACAATGGTGCAAAGTGATTTATGAAAGCATTTATATCCTTTTGTATTCACTAAAAGTTCCTTCCACATTGCTTAGATGTTACTTTGTAAATGCCTGCTGTTGCTACTGTACGTAAAGCAATCCAATTTCATTTGCAGCCACTTCTACGACTTGTTTGTTCATTCTTGCGAGTCGTCGTTTCTCCGATTATTCTTTAGCGACGGTTGTGATCGAGGTGCGGCACGGTGGCGTCGCGGTGAGTAGCGCTGCCGCCTCACAGTGAGAAGTACCCGGGTTCGAATCCTGGCTCGGGTGCCCGCCTTTATGTTTGGAGTTTGCATGTGCTCCTCGTGACCACGTGGGTTTTCCTCCCGCAGTCCAAAGACATGCCGCTGCCAAGGCTAATTGGCCTGCTGACTAAATTGACCCCCGGTGCCCTGCGATGGACTGGGGTCACATCCTGGGTGTAGCCCTGCCTTGCAACCCTGCGTCTGCCGGGATAGGCTCCGGCTCACCGCGACCCTGTACGGGATTCGGCGGTTTCTGACAATGGACGGATGGATGGGGTCGCCGGCCATGGTGTCCCAGGTCATCTGCTCGCATCCCACGCGGGGTCGACTCGGTGACCCCGCTAGCCAGGGGTGGAGCAGCGATGTTCAAAGTGTGGGGGTTCTAGGGGTGGGACACGACCACCGCTACCCCCCGCCTTCGGCACCCCCC
>JAZEWU010000020.1:927646-945139 GCA_036362915.1 Geotria australis | reverse complement strand
CCACGCAAAACAGCGGGAGAACACACAAACTCCACACAGAAAGTCGCCCGAGCCGAGATTCGAACCCGGGTTCTTCTTGCTGTGAGGCGCAGATGTTACCACTGCGCCACCCTGATCCGATACCGTTGGTCAATCAAGCAGAGTCACGTTTGTCTAACAATCAATGACGCCTCGATTTTTGCTTCGGAGACGTTTTTTTCTAGCTTCGTGCCAATGTAACGAGTCACGGTGTCTCTCTCCTTGCTCAAGCGAGCGAGGGGTGGCGCTCATCGACGATGCTGGCACCAAGCCAGCAGTGGAGAACACACACACCCCCATCACTGAGGACTGCTTATGCTAAGCGTGACCGAAGTCGGCTTGTCCAGAAAGCGACACTTGTGCTGTTGAGCCGAGTTCTCCAAGGGAGACCCTAGCAGGGAGCGCTAGACTCCAGGTGACATAGCTCTGGGGTTCATTATAACACGACTCCACCACGGTAACGTTCCGATCCAATGCAGTGTGTCGCTGCTGGTGAGTTCGTTACTGTGGCGGTCAACTCCACGCGCGTTGCTCGCGGCTGATTGGCGAAGATCGAAGTATACACGTGTCGCTTTTTACGGCTCGAGTCATGACGGTTGCACTTCAAAGCTGTTCTCTTTCGGGATATGGCTCGACACGGCTATCCCAAAAGAGCAGCATTGAAGAGCAACCGTCGCGAATCGAAGTGTATCCCGACTCGAAAGAGCGTGGCCCGACGCTCATCTCTATTTACAGCCCTCAGCCCACTGATGGCAATTCCACATTCGTGTGGCAGGAACCAGTTTGTCCAGGCTGACTTCTTACAAAACGGTAATGACGGTCCTTTTTTGGACCGCAGAGTGGTGATAGGATCGTGAGTCGACAGTCAACTCAGAATTGCACCCTGACCCAAATGGGAATCGGAACCCTTCAGACACCTACATTGGCTCTCTGTGTCCTGAGTTAAAGGCGCAGGGCTGCAGCAACTGCTGCCTGATAAGATCTCCAGGAGGGGGAGGCATCATTCTCGCAACGTGGGAGGCGACTCGTCGCGAATGAGAGAGGAGGAACGCTCGACGCGGCTATCCTGAAAGGGCGGCTCTTGAGAGCGATTCAGACAGACAGTTTGAATTTAAGCTGGTATGAACCGTCGAGCTGTGTAGATGTTTTTAACTGTTTTTCAGCGGGGAGGGTAAGAAAGGTGCTTTGTGACCCTCGGGTGAAAGGCGCTATATAAATGCTATTATTATTATTATTAGGGCACCAGGGGCAATTCAGTCAGGACGATTAACCTCGGCACCAGCGTGTCTTTGCACTGTGGGAGGAAACCGGAGTACCCGGATTTTTAAAAAAAACCCACGCGGACACGGGGGGGAGGGGAAACGTGCAAACTCCACGCGGAAAAGCACCCGAGTCGTGATTCGAACGCGGGGACCTTGTCGCTGCGAGGCGACAACGCTGCTCACCGCCACCCAACAGCTACGCCACCGTCACATGGACATCCGGGCATCCTGTCGTGGCAACCCCGTGACATCCCTACCGTGACACGGCCACCGGTGTGCGGCGACGCCACGGGAGAGCCTCGGTGACGCGCGTTCGCGAGACAGCGACGTGTTTGGGTGACGCTCACGAGCGAGCGCCTGCCGCCGAACGCCTCGGGCGTCACGTCAAACGACACACGCGTCACGAACTCACGTTGTCACATATACAACACGGGTGCCACGTAAACAACACGGGTGTCACGTCTATGTTAAAGTCTCCGTTAGACGCCAATGTTTAAATACTCCCGTATACTCGTCAACTTTTGAGTCTCCCTTAGACGTCAATGTTTACCTCTTCCCGTAGACTTCAGTGTTAAAAAGCTTCCATAGACCAGGGGTTTTTAACATTTTGCACATCAAGGCCCAACTTTGGTCCGGTCTCCACAGACCACTAGGTTGGCGCTCGCGGACCGCTGATGGGTCGCGACCCACCGGTTGAGAACGGCGGTGCTCTACTGGCCTGACTGATTCGTACCCGAGTGTTCCGTCTCGCTTTGTACTGTCCTGTTCGTGCCGTCCCACTTGCAATATCTGGTGTGTACTGGTCTCGTCCGCACTGGCAGCGTGCGTCGCAGCCGCGGGTGTTGCAGGTAAAAGTGTGGGGGGATGGAATCATGTTTCTGTGAAAGTGCGGGTGTCTCAACACCCGCGGCTGCAACGCGCCTGTGCACCGGTCTCATGCGTACTGCCGTCTAGTTTTCCGGGATTCTGCCCCGCGATGTTTCACTTCCCCCCCGACAGCGCGTCGCTGCATCTCGCCGGGTGCCGTGAGTGCTTCGCGCGGTGAACGCGCAGCAGCGACCCCGACGTTAAATCAATGACACGGCACGCAGCGTGTCGCTCGCGCCTCGTCAATCATTCACCCGACACCCCGCCCCGCGTTGCCAGCCAGGCGTCATCGCACGATATGCCCTCGGCATCACAACATGCGCGGCTCATCAGCAGCGCGGCGCTGGAAGAAGCCGAGCTGAAAGACAACGATGTCCAGAAGCTCGACAGATGCCAGAAGCCCCTCAGTCTGGGGCAAGAAGAGAGGCCAATGCCCGCCGCCTTTAAGGCAACCACTGTAAATGTTGAAGGGCTGTCTGCAACTAAAGAAGAACTTGTTGCAATGGGAAACTGTCATATAACCATCACGCTTCGAAGAATCGAATCGAATTCGAATCAGCACCGCCCGCCAGCGACACCACACTGCCTGGTTTCCACAAATAGTAATTTTAGTAATAATGTTACACTTATAACGCGTGGCACATATATTCATTCACTGTCGAAGGTACTAATTCGACGAGAGAACGACTCAGAGGCGTAGCGAGGAAAGCGCAGAGAGGCGGAGGAGGAGGCAGCCAGGCGGTTTGCCGGCGCCAACATATTGCCACGCACTGCGTCCTATATATTATGATGTTATCGGCCAATTCATTCATGAGTTTGTTTTTTATGTTAGTGTGGGACCAAGCGAGTGGGTGAGCGGGTAAGCGAGTGAGTGGGTGAGTTGGTAAGCGTGTACGTTAGTGGGGTGAGCGAGTCAGTGAGTTGGTGAGTGCATGAGCGGGTGAGTGAGTTCGTGAGTTGAGCGAACTCCTCTCAAACTCACCAACACTCAGACCAAGCAACCAAACAGCCACACCGCTTCACACCTGCACCAGCAACATCGATGCATCCCTTGTCACAAACCGCTTAATCCTGTACACGGTCGCGGTGAGGCGGAGCCTATCCCGGCAGAAACCGGGTGTAAGGCAGGGCTATACCCAGGTTAGGACGCCAGTCCATCACAAGGCACCGGGGGTCAATTTAGTCCGCAGGTCAATTAACATATGCAGCATGTCTTTGAGACTGTGGGAGAAAACCGGAGTGCCCGGCGAAAACTCACGCGGACACGGGGAGAGAGAGAACACGCAAACTCTACACAGAAAGGCACCCGAGCCGCGATTCGAACCCGGGGCTTTCTCGCCGTGAGGCGGCAGCGCTACTCACCGCTGCGCCACCCTGCCGCCCTTCACCCGCAACAAGCCGCTCCCTGATCAACCGACACCATCAATCACATCCTGGCTCAGAAGCACCGTGGATTCAGTGGAAGACACTCAACCGCCTGAGAACTAGACCGGGACGATCAAAAGCTGCTTTGGTCAGATGGGGCTACAAGACCGGCCCAACTACCTGTGAATGTGAGAAGCAGACCGTACTATGGAGCTACTGCCTTGTCTGCACTCTGCTACCCAATCTCTGCAGCTCAAAAGACAGACCTCGCAGAGTTCAATAAAATGCAAAGAACTGTGTAAAGAAATGGGAAACTGTCATGTTATTTTTTCTATTTCGATTCGCTTCTTCGAAGCGTGATGGTTATATGACAGTTTCCCATTGCAACAAGTTCTTCTTTAGTTGCAGACAGCCCTTCAACATTTAGAGATATAACAGTCAGTGCTGGCCTTAAAGGCGGCGGACATTGGCCTCTCTTCTTGCTCCAGACCGAGGGGGCTTCTGGCAACTGTCGAGCATCTGGACATCGTTGCCTTTCAGCTCCTCGGCTTCGAAGCGTTCGATAGAATTTGCAGGTAATACCAAAAGTATCACTTGACAGGGATCGCGACGTGAACGCTTCTACTACCTTGCAACTATCACGCTTGTCGAAGAATCGAAAAGAAGATCCACAACCGAGGAGGTCGCGCAACTCGCACAAACAGCGACTACAACAACACCGGCGAGCGTCAGGGACCCACCGGCGTTGGGCTGCGGCGGCGGCTGAGGCGGCTGAGGCTGAGCGTGCTGTCGCGATCTGCACAGCCCGGAGCCTTCCAGCAACGCCTGCAGGGGCCTCTCTTCGCCGTGCCGCGGGGAGCACTGGAGTCCCGATCCGCATCGCTCGGTGTACACTCCGCACGCCTGGCCCTCGAGCAGAGCGCAGGTCCGGCAGCAGCCGCAGCCCGGCTCGCGGACCAGTTCGCAGCCCCGCGGAGGGTCGCACTGCGACAGAGTTCTCTCGTCGCACGGCTCGCAGTGCACCAGCCCCGACCCGCCAGATGCCGCCACGCCGCCGCCGCCGCCGCCGCCACCGGCCGAGGCGGCCGCGCTAGCCCAGGGGCTGCCCGCTAAGTTGGGGGCTAACGCGCACAGCAGCAACGCTAGGAGTGGCATGTCAATCCAGAAGACTGCACCTCCTCCCATGGCTGCAACTGCTGCTGATAGCGTGTGTTGGTGCGGTGGTAGGGCTAGTCGTAGTGCGTGCGTGCGTGCGTGTTTTGAGCTGACTGTTGGCGGTGGGTCTGTTTGTAAACTTGTGTATTTGCGTGTGCGTGCGCGCCGTCAGATTATTCGTAATTTCGGCTTGGGCTTGTTGAGCACCGCGTTCACGTTAAAGCGCACGAGCTCGACCGCACGGTTGTCACACGCTGTGATTCTACTGTTTAACATTTATGTGTATATACCGAGAGTTCGCGGTCGCCTGCCGGGGCGGCTGTCGTGATGCTGCGCGGCTGCGATCGTGACGAGTGTGAGCGATGGCACCGTTGATCGGCGCGTCTCTGCGGTGGTCTCTCCTGACGAGAGGCAGCGGGAACGGTGAGCGACGCACGACTGCCGAGCGAGCGCTACAGACCTGCTCCTTATAGACGCTCTCCCCTCCCACTCGACTCCCTCCCTCCCTCCCTCCCCCCAACTTCCCTCCCTCCCGTCACCATCCCCCCATCACTCCGCTTCCTCCCTCGCACCGCCCATCATCCTTAACAGCCCCACAAAGCCGCCGAGCAACCAGCGACTTGCCTGGTTAACACTGCGACCAATGCAGGCTCTCTCTCTCTCTCACACACACACACGGACAAAGGTGCCCCCGTCTAGCCTTAACAGAGCGTACGATCAAGTTGTAATAATAATAGGATTTATAGAGCGCATTTCACCCGAGGGTCACAAAGCGCTGCACAGGGCTGTGGGGAGAGCGGCATGTCAAAAAACATCAAGACAGATTAACTGAGAGTCAAGCAGTAGCACCTGTGAAGGCTGGCACGGCACACGAAGTCGGTGGACGGCCAGCACCAACACCCTACCGCCTTTGTTATCCCCAGTGACGGTGTCTACACACTTCACCCCAGGTGCTCATTCGAGGCTGAGTCGACCTAGGGGAGACGGTCCAGCACCCACGCTCACCTGGTGGGCGCCGCCACTCACTCACTCACAGGCGCGCACTTTAACCACAAAAAGCAGAGTGTGGATTTTGTCATCACCCCATGAATACGACACGCCTTGCCCTGGCTCCGAACTCATGGCAACTACAGCCTTTGTGGCCACTTGTACTGTTCAACTCCTGGACGTATTTACGTACGTTCTACGCACGTAACTAGGATCCCCCCGGCAGGCAGCCTTTAACAGGTTGTCGGGGCGAGTCGCTGTACTGTATGAAGAAGGCCAGGACCGGCACACGGTTGTAGCAGGGTGGCCAGCACCACGCCCGACCGCCTCCGCCTTTGACACCCCTCGCCCCAGGGCTTGTGTTTACACAACGCAAACAGGTACTAATTTAAGGCTGAGTCGACCGAAGGGAAGACCCAGCTAGGACTGGTTCGGATATTCCCCACTGTTATTGGTGGGAATCGAACTCGGCGGCCCCAGGGTCGGTAGGATGCGCGGTGCACACACATCGCGACGCTACCGCTCCCCACAGAGGCAAAGGTCCCCCGTATAGTTTTAACGGGCTGTAGGGTCAAGTGCTGCTAGCGTGCACCTATGAAGGCCGGCACGGCACACGATGTGGGGGGAGGGGGGGTGGGTGGCCAGCACCACGGCCGGGCGTCTTTGTGTCCCTGTGGCGATATTTACACAAACACACACACACTCTCTCGCACCGCATTCCACAGTAAAAAAAAACACGCTCAAATGAAACCTCCTTTTACATAAACATTACTTGTCTCAGTGGCTTAGTGGCTTTTTGCCCTATACAGTTGTTAACATCGGCTGAAATTATACATTAAAATACATCAATTATCATTAATAAGAATGTAGGTTGTCACGGCTCCCATGTATGAGAGGCTTTCTGCATAGATGTTTTTTAGGGATAGCAGGAACACTCGACACGGCTATCGCGAAAGAGCAGCTATGGAGAGCAATTCTCATTCATCGATCCGTCGCAAACCTACATCGACACATGGACGGAAATGAACCCAAACACGATGAGTGTTCACTCCGGTTTCCTCCCACCGTCCAAAGACATGCTGCCAGGTTAATTGGCCTACTGAGTAAATTGCCCCAGGTGCCCTGCGATGGACTGGCGTCCTATCCTCGGTGTACCCCTGCCTTGCGCACTGTGTCTGCCGGGATAGGCTCCGGCTCACCGCGACCCTGTACGGGATTAAGCGGTTTCTGAAAATGGATGTATGGATGGAAGATGAGTGTTTGTTCGCAACGCGTGCAGGTGCGAGCGTTCGCCGTCAGTGTTGTGTGTGTGTGTGGCGGCACGGTGAGTAGCGCTGCTGCCTCACAGCAAGACGGTCCCGGGTTCGAATCTCGGCTTGCGGGCCTTTCTGTGTGGAGTTTGCATGTTCTCCCCGTGTCCGCGTGGGTTTTTCCTCCGGCCACTCCGGTTTCCTCCCACAGTCCAAAGACACGCTTCGAATTTGATTCGATTCTTCGAAGCGTGATTGCTACATGACAGTTTCCCATTGCAACAAGTTCTTCTTTAGTTGCAAGACAGCCCTTCAACATTTAGAGATATAACAGTCAGTGCTGGCCTTAAACGCGGCGGGCATTGGCCTCTCTTCTTGCTCCAGACTGAGGGGCTTCTGGCATCTGTTGAGCTTCTGGACATCGTTGTCTTTCAGCTCGGCTTCGAAATGTTGGGTAGAATTTGCAGGTAATACCAAGTATTACTTGACAGGGATCGCGACGTGAACGCTTCTACCTTGATCCCCAAAGAAACGCTGCTACATAGGTTCATTAGATAGATAGATGTTTATTATTACAGCATAAAAATACCCAGTGAGCTTGCAAGCTCTTGGCGGTATTCCTGCGACACAACAAACATGCGAATTGACGAGAAAATTGGCCTGTGGACTAAATTTCCCCCAGTGCCCTGTGTCTTCCGGGATAGGCTCCGACTCACCGCGACCCTGTACAGGATTAAGCGGTTTCTGACAATGGATGGATGGATGGGATTCACGTCATTATGGAGAGCAGTGGTGCAGGGAGTTAGTGCGCTGCGGTTTGAACCAGGCCACCCAAGTTCGATTCCCGTTCACGGCCAACAACACGAGTGACGATTTTCTGAACCGGTCCCGGTCCTGGCTAGGTCGCTTCAGCCTCAAATGAGTACCTGCTGCCGTGTGTCAACATCGCCACTAGGGAGACAAAGGCGGCCGGGCGTGGTGCTGGCCGCCCACCCGCTCGCGTGCCGTGTCAGCAGTCATAGGTACTACTCACTAATACTATTTGTTAAGGTACTATATAATCTCGTCTCAAGACTCACTTGTTCCGTAAGGCCTTCAAGTCCTCCGGCTAGGACTATTGATGCGGCTCAATGCTGCTGTGCCAGGATGTTGGCTCTCTTCCTACCTTCGCCTTGACGGGAACATTTATTCCTTCCCCTGGCTTGGACTGTTGGTGCGGGTCAGTGGTGCCGTGCCGTGGGCTCTCTCTCTCTCTCTCTTCCGATCTGCTCGGGTACATCTGTTCCCTCCTTGCTTGTTGTAGAATTATTATTAATAGCTATTGCTTGACTCTCAGTTAATCTGTCTTGATGTTACTGACATGCCGTTCTCTCCACAGCCTTGTGCAGCGCTTTGTGACCCTCGGGTGAAATGCGCTCCATAAATGCTATAACCCAAAAAAAAATTGGTGCTGATTTTCCGTTCTCTGTCGTTGTTGACATGTCGTTCTCTCCGCAGCCCTGTGCAGCGCTTTGTGACCCTCGGGTGAAAGGCGCTTTATAAATACTATCTTCTTCTTTGCGATTCTTCGAAGCGCGATGGTCAGCCTCTGGACATCGTTGTCTTTCAGCTCGGCCTCGAAGTGTTTGGTAGAATTCGCAGGTAATACCAAGCATTACTTGACAGGGATCGCGACGTGAACGCTTCTACCTTGACCCCCATAAATGCTATTATTATTATTACTATTAGGAACCAAAGTGAGTCATAAGGGGGCTTGTGGGACGGTCTGGTCACGTAAACACGGTCCCGAGCCAAGTGCTCACTTTAACCACACAGACGCAGTGGCCGAGTTAGCGCGTGTAAAGAGCTACACCGGACAGGCGTCTAAGTGCACGGTCGTAAGTCCACGGTGGTGATCGCACGTGTCGGTGCACGCTCGTAAGTAGACCGGAGCTCCCGCTAACCCGATGATGCTGGCTACAACCTTTAGCGACACATTGCTGCCAATGTCATTATTGTGACATTGCCCTCCAGCAACAGCAGCAGTGATTAATTTGGCACGCTTGATTCACGTGAAAACTGTTATTAATTGGCTGTGTCGGGTGGAGGGGGGGGGTGTTACGAAAACATCTTTACACGATGACCGAACCTCCCAACCACCCAAAACAAACTTACACGTAATTATGATCCATTTATTTCCTTATTTATGAGTCTCGGTACACGCATTCAGGATGACCCTGTCGTGACATAGTTGGCCGATTCCTTTATTAATAAGAATTTTCCACGTGGGAGGAAACGGCTGCAGGGTGGCGCAGTGGTAACATCTGCACCTCACAGAAAGAATGGTCCTGCCCGACGCGGTTCGATTCCCGACTCGGGCGCCTTTCTGGTTGGAGTTTGTGTGTTATTCTCTCCCCCTGTTCTGCGTGGGTTTCCTCCGGGTTTTCGCCCACTCGTTAATTCATTGGCCGATAACATCACAATATATTGGACGCAGTGTGTGGCAATATGCTGGTGCTGGGAAACCGTCTGGCTGCCTCTTCTGCCTCTCACGCCGGAGGAAATGTCTGAAGATGCCTCCAGCGTGGGAGAAGAAACGTCGCGAAGGAAGGAGCGGGAAACACTCCATGACACGGCTGTCCCGAAAGAACAGGTATTTCGGGGGGAATTCTGATCACCAGGCGCGTCGCAGCCGCGGGTGTTGCAGGAAAAAGTGGGAGGGATGGAATAATGTTTCTGTGAAAGTGCGGGTGTCGCAACATATGATATGAGACTACCTCAGGGAAAAGTGGGGGGGATGGAATAATGTTTCTGTGAAAGTGCGGGTGTCGCAACACCCGCAACACCCGCGGCTGCGACGCGCCTGCTGATCACACATCGAGCCGTGACAAACCTTCTCCAGCAGGTTGTTGTGTGTGTGTATGTAGACACACAAACAACAACAAAAGCAACAACAACAACCGTCGTTCACCACTAAGTGGCGGTGACGTCATCACGGCGCCTGTACCATGCCAAGTGCACCTTGAGGCTGTCACGCAAAAGTGTCGAAAGTTCGCTGACAGGAGGTCACGGGACAGACCCAGGTGCCACGGGGTGAGTGACTGAGATGACTGGCCGGGGCACCACCTCTCCACCTCTGCTGCCTACCGTGCCACATTGACGAGTTTCATTCACCCGCCGCTCGGCTCGCTGTTGTGAGCGTCGCTTCTCCGAGCGTTTGTCGTTGTTAGAAAGCGACTGCCTCCACCTGCCCGGTAGCCTCCTTCATAATCTCGCATCCGCAGCACAGGGGCAGGGCACCCAGTGACCATGAAGACAGTCGTTCGAATTCGAATCGATTCTTCGAAGCGTGATGGTTATATGACATTTTCCCATTTCAACAAGTTCTTCGTTATTTGCAGACAGCCCTTCAACATTCAGAGATATAATAATAATAATAGCATTTTATGTAGAGGCCTTTCACCCGAGGGTCGCAAAGCGCTGCACAATGGCCGCGAAGAGAACGGGAATTGGCCTCTCTTCTTGCTCCGGACCGAGGGGGCTTCTGGCGTCTGTTGAGCTTCTGGACATCGTTGTCTTTCAGCTCCTCGGCTTCGAAGTGTTTGGTAGAATTTGCAGGTAAAAATACCGAGTATTACTCGACAGGGATGGCGACGTGAACGCTTCTACCTTGAAGACAGTCAGTCGTCGACAATCACCATCAGCACAGCTGGCTTCGACACCGGTTGACTGATCACAGTTTCTAGCAGGGTGAGTGTGTGTGTGGAGGTGGCGGGTCGGGACGAGGTTGGGTCGTTAAAGGTTTATATTTGGACCCGGGGCGGAGGCGCGCCGCATCAACGCGCACCAGTGGGCTTTCAGGCCTTCTTGTTTTATGGGCACAGAAAGGGTTCTGGATTGTATTGGTTTAAGACTCACTGGCCCAACATACGGCAGGGAAAGCCAGATATAGAGGAGACGTTTGAAGCCGCAATTGTTCGGCAAAGCGTGAATGAGGCAACGTTTGTTTGTTTTTTTACCCTGGTATGTTTAAACCTTCGTTGTTGTCCATAGTGAGGCTCTGTTTATGAGTTCTTCTTATTTGCGATTCTTCGAAGCGCGATGGTTAAATTACAGTTTCCCATTTCCTTACACAGCCCCTTGCATTTTCATTGAACTGCGCAAGGTCTTTTGAGCTGCAGAGGTTGGGTAGTAGAGCACAGACAAGGCAGTGTTCCATAGTATGGGTCTGCTTCTCCACATTCACAGGTGATTGGGCCGGTCTTGTAGCCCCATCTGACCAAAGCAGCATATTTAGATCGTCATGTGAAAAAGTGTGTAAGTGTAGTGCACCCGTCGATATGTTGGAGAAAACGAGCGAGCACACACAGCACTTACCTGAAAAGATGGTACCGACGTTTCGCTGAGACTTCCACTCAGCTTCATCAAGCCTACGACTTCATTCTTCGTTGCTGTGTTCCAGTCCATGTATTTGCCAACACCGGGGTCTGAGAGAAACGGAATGTCGATCCTCTTATATGTCCTGTACATATGGCAGAACTGACATTAAAGTTGAATTGAATTGTTTATTATCAGTTCCAGCTCAATGCTGTGGAGAGTCATGGTGAGCCGGAGCCTATCCCGGCTGACACAGGGCGCAAGGCAGGGTACCGGGGGGGGGGGATTCCTCAGCAGAACAATTCACCTGGGCAGCAGCAGCGTGTCTTTGGACTGTGGGAGGAAACCGGAGTAGCCGGCGAAAAGCACCTGGGGTGGGATTTGAACCCGGGTTCCCTTCTTGCTATGAGGCGACAGCGCTACTCGCTGCACCGCCGAACCGCCCTGCCACATATCTCTAACTCCGTGCGTAAAATCATAAAGCGGTACTCGTTTTATCTAACCCAGCTGGATGGTGGTGGTGATGATGATGAGTGAAAATCCCGCTGGGCAATAAACCCGTGACAGCGCTTTGTGACCCTCGGGTGAAAGGCGCTCTGTAGATGCTATTATTATTATTGTTATTTTTCTGCTGTCTTTATGACCCACGCGCTATAATTTATCGCGATTGCTTGACTCTCAGTTTCTCTGTCTTGATGTTATTGACATGCCGTTCTCTCCACAGCCTTGTGCAGCGCTTTGTGACCCTCGGGTGAAAGGCGCGCTATAAATGCTATTATTATTATTATTAAACTCGCTGGGAGAAGGTACTTTTGAAACACGCTCGCTTATTGTCAACTTGTTTTCCGATTGCGTGATTTATGTAGGTGTGAGCTTGCACGCGTCCCTTCGTAAGTGTGGGCAAATGTCACGCTTGTCAAATGAGGTCGTGACACAAAGGTTTACGTGATCTCACAATTGATGTCATGAGCCCCGCGGTTGGATCGCTCACGATTTATTAAAAGTAAAAAGGCGATGTACGCTATGCAGCTCTGACCTTTACGGAGAGGTCAGACGACGATCCTTCGCCAGATAAATAATAATATAAATATCATAATAAACACGACTTCGAGGCCGAGCTGAAAGACAACGATGTCCAGAGGCTGACCATCGTGCTTCGAAGAATCGCAAAGATGAAGAATCTGACCAAAGCAGCTTTTGATCGTCCCGTTCTAGTTCTCAGGCGGCTGAGTGTCTTCCACTAAATCCACGGTGCTTCTGAGCCAGGAGGGAGGTCTTCGGCAGGGGGGATTCCCATGCCAGTTGGAGGAGGGCCACCCTCAAGCTTTTCCGTCCAGAGCTGGAGTCTGGTTTCTTCTCGAGATGCCTGTCTGTATGGAGTTTGCATGTTCTCTCCCCGAGTCCTGGCAACATGTCTTTGGACGGTGGGAGGAAACAAACATCGTTCCTTTTCGCTGAAACTGGCTAAACACACACCAGGCTACAGAGAAAGCCGTCTGGTGTTGGGCCACTAAGTTTGAAGGACAATGCATTATCATAGCATTTACTTGCATGGTTTTGCCACAAGCATATGTGGCTGCCTGCAAACTGGAGCCTTTGCAAACATGTGTCCACTTAGTGTTTAAAGATCTTAACATTGCCGGAAAGGGTAAAACCTCGTATTTTCTACATTAAAACATCGTTTCTCACAACGTGATTTCATTATTGGCGGCAAAGCGACTTACGCCGCAGCCTGCATTTAAACTGAACATCGCGGTAGGAGCGTACCTGCAAATTCTACCAAACACTTCGAAGCCGAACTAAAAGATAACGATGTCCAGAAGCTCAACAGATGCCAGAAGCCCCTCAGTCTGGAGCAAGAAGAGAGGCCAATGCCCGCCTTTTAGGCCAGCACTGACTATTATATCTCAAAATGTTGAAGGGCTCTCTACAACTAAAGTAGAACTTGTTGCAATGGGAAACTGTCATACAACCACCACGCTTCGAAGAATCGAATCGCCGTCCAAAAATACGTGCTCGCCTGTTTCGTCTTCCAAGAAAAAAAAACTGCCCGCGGACAAAACATGATGAATTTATGACAAATATATGACGCGCAAAGGTCACACGCTAACGCAGGCGTACGGTGATTGGCAACTTCTTCAGCATTGCCGGAGACCTTCAGGGACCTGTTCTGGTGAATTTTAAAGAAATTCCAATGATAGTGCAGAAATGCCCTCTGCATCAATGCGGGGCATTTATTCTCTCACGGGTGTGTTCTCAAAAATATTGCATTACAGATTATATTGTGGGGCTTTCAATTATTCCTCTCTGCGTGTCTCATTGTACAAAGGGCCCTTTATAGCGCGGCAGTATGCGGCTCTGCTGCTCGTATAACTTGTAAAAGGTCAGGCTGAAGGATCGCTGTGTAGCGTGCTACAGTGTGAGGCTCAAACGCCGCACGAAACCATTTCCTGGGACGGAGCTCTCGGTTTACAGGTCAATCTACGTCCCTATCCTCACCTACGGTCATGCGCTTTGAGGTAATGACCGAAAGAACGAGATACAAGCGGATACAAGCGGCAGAAATGAGATTTCTCCTCCGCAGGGTTGCTGGGCTCACTCTCCGTGACAAAGTGAGGAGCACAGAAATCCGGGAGAACCTCAGAGTAGAGTCACTGCTTCTTTGGATTTAGAGGAGCCAGTTGAGGTGGTTCGGGCTTCTGTTAAGGATGACCCCTGGAAGGCTCCCACCGTGAAGTCTACCAGACACGGCCCAGTGGACGGAGACCTAGAGGCCGATCCAGGACACGCTGGAGGGATCATATCCTTCGGCTGACCTGGGAACGCCTGGGAATCCCCCCCCAGGAAGAGCCGGAATCTGTTGCTGAGGAAAGGGATGTCTGGTCCACTCTCCGTATACAGCTGCTGCCACCGCGACCCTCACCAGGACAAGCGGTTTAGAACATGTACGGTTGGAACCCAGTCAGAAGTCTCGTAGGCGACGGCATTCAACCAGGCGTGGGAGGTGCTCCATCTCTCTGTCCGTGGTCCTCGGCCGGCGCTGGGAATTCCCATAATCCTGGAGGCCGGTTTCCCGATTGGACAGCCGCGCTACACTGCTCACGGAGTGTATCGATGCGGGTCGTCACGGCTGGAAGTGAGAGTGCCTGTAGAGAGCTGCTCTATTAGCGCATAGCCGTGCCGAGCGCTCCTCCTTGGCAACGTATCGCCGCCTCCCACGTTGGAGCGAATCGTCGATCTTCGTCAACGTTACGCTGTACACGTCACACTGTACACGCATCACCCGAATGCTAGTCTCTGTGTCCCTGTCTCTCCCTGTCGCTCACCCTCCCTCCCTGTCTCCCTCCGTGGTTGTCTTTAAGGAAGTGACGACCATCTTAGGGGACGCTGGCAGATTTTTGCCGCTCTTAAGATTGCCAGTGTTCACGACCTTTCGGTATATTCGAAGCAGTCTTAATCATTTACTTTTTGTTGCTTTGGTTTTTATTGGTTGTTTTTTCTTTCGTTGTTGACATGCCGTCCTCTTCGCGGCCCTTGTGCAGCGCTTTGTGACCATCGGGTGAAAGGCGCTATATAAATTGATATTATTATTATTGGGAAAACTTGCAGCGTACCCGCTCTACGGGGCGATCTTGCTCCACGCATGTAACACGTTCTGCTGACGTCATGAGAACGTGAAAGGGTAACATCTGCGCCTCAAAGAAAAGAATGGTCTTGCCCGAGGTGGTTCGATTCCCGCCTTGGGCGCCTTTCTGTGTGGAGTGGAGTTTGTGTGTTCTCCCCTTGTTCTGCGGGGGTTTCCTCCCGGTTCTCCGGTTTCCTCCCACGACTTAAAAAAAACCCACCCATTAAATGGCCGCTTACATCATAATATATAGGAAGCAGCGTGCGGCAAATATGTTGGCGCCGGCAAACCGCCTGGCTGCCTCCTGCGCCCTGTGTCTGCCGGGACGCCTATCGATCACAGGGCACCGGGGGTAATTTAGTCCGCGGGCCAATTAATGTATGCGCCAGCATGTCTTTGGAATATGGGAAGAAACCGGAGTGCCCGGCGAAAACCCACGCGAACGCGGGGAGAGAACGTGCAAACTCCACACGGAAAGGCACCCGAGCCGGGATTCGAACCCGTGGGCCGCTGTTGCTGTTGTGAGGCGGCAGCGCCACTCATCACCACGCCACCGTGCCGCCCAGCAATCTTCTCTTGTTACCAATATGCAGGGGCTTGGCTGCTGCCAGCATTTGCCGTGCTCCGCCAGCCAAAGGCTCAGCAACTCTGTTTCCTGTCCTCAATTCCTCCCGCGCCTCTGTGTTCCTTTGTGCGTCTCAGTGCGTGTGTGCGTGCGTGTGTGTTTGTGGGTGAGTGGGTGGGTGGGAGCGGTGGTGCAGTTGTTAGCGCGGTGCGTTACAATTTCAGGCGACCCGAGTTCGAATGCCGCTCTCGGCCAACGCTGGTGACGAGTTTCCGAACCGGTCCTAGCCCTCGCCTAGGTCGACTCAGCCTCAAATGAGTAACCTGCTGCGGTGTGTAAATGTCGCCACTGGGGAGACAAAGGCGGCCGGGCGTGGTGCTGACAACCCACTCCCGTCGCGTGCCGTGCCGGCCTAAATAGGCGCCACTCGCTAACAGCACTTGCCCCTACAGTCCGTGAAGGCTATACGGGGGGACATATTCCGTTTGGAGTGTTGACAATGTAGGGGAACGGCGGTGAAGTGGTTAGCGCACTGTGCTACGAATCCAGCGCACATGAGTTCGAGTCCCGCCCATGACCAACATGGGTCTTCTGAACTGGCCCTGGGCCTCCGCTAGGTCGACTCAGTTTCAAACGAATACCGTACCTTGTGCGGTGTCTAAACAAGAGCAACGGGGGAAGACAAAGACGGCCGTGCGTGATTCTGCCCAACCCAATCCCGTCACGTGTTTCGTATCGGTCTTCATAGGCAGGCGCGTCGCAGCCGCGGGTGTTGCGGGTGTTGCGACACCCGCACTTTCACAGAAACACGATTCCATCCCCCCCCCACTTTTTCCTACAACACCCGCGGCTGTGACGCGCCTGTTCATAGGCGCTCCTGGCTACCAGCACTTGGCCCAACAGCGTGTTGAGGCTGTACGGGGTATCTCTAGCTGTCTTTTTAGCATTCCGCACGCACGCACAACGAGCCACGTTCCTTGGCCGGGATTCAATTTCTCGCCAGCACGGAGTCAGCCCGATCTTGGGCCGAGCCTCCCCCTGGGTCGCCTGAGCCTAAACATAGTATCTGGTCTATCGGTGCAATCGCCAAACACGCGCTGTGAGTGAGTGGTGGTGAGTGGTAAGACAAAGCTGGCTGGGCGGGCGTGCGTGCTGCTGATCCCAGCACACTCCCTTATGTGGATTCCCAGGCACCCACCCAGTAGGTGCTCACCAGGCGCGTCGCAGCCGCGGGTGTTACGGGTGTTGCGACACCCGCACTTTCACAGTCTCATATCATATGTTGCGACACCCGCACTTTCATTGGTGTTGGCCGTGAGCGCTCATTGGTGAGCGCTCAGTGGTGAGCACTCACGGACAACACCAGTGACGGTTTTTTTTCTGAACCGGTCCCAGGGCGCCCTCCCCCTAGGTCGACTCAGCTTCAACTGAGTACCTAGTGCGGTGTGGAAACATTTTGCAACGAGGGAGACAAAGGCGGCCGGGCGTGGTGTTAACCACCCACCCCCCCTCGTGTGCCGTGTCGGCCTTCGTAGGTGCTCGCTACCGGCACTTGACCCTATACCCCGTCAAGGCTATACGGGGGATATTTGTCTTTGCGGCCATAGGTACGAGCATTAGTGGCGTTAATCAATGGGGAAACCGAGGTAATTATACCCCCCCCCGCCTCCGAGGGGGTGGTGGCCCCGACGTCCGAGTTTGGGCGCGCGATGCTCGGCATACACACAATTCCTGACGGTGGTTACCCGATTGCTTGGTCATGTTGACAAGAATGTTTGTTTACTGCTCGGTGCGCTGTTAAAATAAACCTATTAAATCTGACATTAAAATTGAAGTCCATTATTGCAAAATTCATCGGGAGGATTCAGGGCTGTTTAATCAGTGTGGTGGTGGGGGGGGGCCTCATCATAACATTTTGCCTAGGGGCCTATAATCACTAAGACTGCCCCTTCTTCTTCTTTGCGATTCTTCGAAGCGCGATGGTTAAATTACAGTTTCCCATTTTCTTACACAGCCCCTTGCATTTTCATTGAACTCCGCAAG
>JAZEWU010000020.1:784781-794972 GCA_036362915.1 Geotria australis | reverse complement strand
TCTCGACTCAGCCTCAAATGAGTACCTAGTGGGGGGTGTGTAAACATCGCCACTAGGGAGACAAAGGCGGTCGGGCGTGGTGCTGCTCACCCACCCCCCCCCTCGTGTGTCGTGTCGACCTGCGTAGGTGCTCGCTAACGTTCACTTGCCCCGACAGCCTGTTAAGGCTATACGGGGGAGCTTTGTCTTTGTCTGTCACACACAAAGACAAAGATCCCCCGTGTAGCCATACACACAGGCTGGGGTCAAGTGCTGTTAGCGAGCACCCATTACGGTGGGGGCGTCGGTGTGGCCAACCACCACGCCCGGCCGCCTTTGTCTCTCCCCGGTGCTGTTGTGTACAGACTGCTCCAGATACCCGTTTGATGCTGAGTGAGACCTAGGGGAGGCCTAGGATCGCTTCACGACATTTCAGTGCATTCGAAGCAGCCTTAATCATTTAATTTTTGTCGCTTTGGTTTTTTATTAGTTGTTTTTTTTCTCTGTCCTTGTTGACATGCAGTTCTCTCCGCGGCCCTTGTGCAGCAACTTTGTGACCCTCGGGTGAAAGGCGCTCTCTAAAATGCTATTATTATTATTATTGCTTGGTCATGTATGTAACGGTATGGTCTGGTCTGTGTGTGTTGTTCATAGCGAGGCTCTGTTTATGAGTTTAGGTCACGTGAAAAAAAGGTGCGTAAGTGAAGCGCACCCGTCGATATGCCGGAGCAAACGAGCGAGCACATGCAGCACTTACCTCAAAAGATGGCACCGACGTTTCGGTGTGCACACGTGGGGAGCGGTGGTGCAGCGGTTAGCGCGCAGCGCTACGAACTCGGCAGAGTCCCGAGGTGTAAATCAATCCCGCTCACGGCCACCAACACCGGAGACGATTTTCTGAACCGGTCCTGGGCCTCCCCTAGGTTCGACTCGGCCTCAAATTAGTACCTAGTGCGGTGTGTAAACGTAGCCAGTAGGGAGACAAAGGCGGCCGGGCGTGGTGCTGGTCGCTCACCTCCTCGCGTGCTGTGTCCGACCTTCATAGGTGCTACTCGCTAACGGCACTTGACCCTACAGTCTGTTAAGGCTATACTGGGGATCTTTGTCTTGGTCTATCAGTAAGTCAGGGCGGCAGGGTGGCGCAGTGGTGACAGTGACCCGGAGCCTATCCCGGCAGACACAGGATGCATGGCAGGGCTATACCCAGTCCATCACAGGGCACCGGGGGAAATGTAGTCTGGAAGCCATTTAACCTATGCAGCAGCATGTCTTTGAACTGTGGGAGGAAACCGGAGTACCCGGCGAAAAGCCACGTGGGAGAGAGAACACGCAAACTCCACACAGAAAGGCACCCGGGCCGGGATTCGAACCCGGCTACTTCTTGCTGCGAGGCGACAGCGCTGCTCATCGCTTGCTCCGTTATGTTAAGATTGTGACGGATCGGAACCTGGTACCCTCACTGCAGACATACAAACATCCTATTACATACAGATTATGAAGGATTTCTAACCTGCTACCGGTCAGTGCAGGCACACACGTAAACACTCCATTATATTGCAGATTAAGAATTATTGGATCCCGGTTACCCTCCTCCCAGTGCAAAGATACATACATACTTCATTATATACAGATTGAGAAGGATTCTAAAACTGGTCCCATGATCCTCAGTGCGAACAACACACACAAACAAACATTCCAACCGTCCATTTTCCATCCATCCATTTTCAAAAAACCGCTCAATCCTGTACAGGGTCGCGGTTCGAATTCGATTCGATTCTTCGAAGCGTGATGGTTATTTGACAGTTTCCCCATTGCAACAAGTTCTTATTTAGTTGCAGACAGCCCTTCAACATTTAGAGATATAATAGTCAGTGCTGGCCTTAAAGACGGGCAGGCAATTGGCCTCTCTTCTTTGCTCCAGACTGAGGGGGCTTCTGGCATCTGTTGAGTTTCTGGACATCGTTGTCTTTCAGCTCCTTGGCTTCGAAGTGTTTGGTAAGAATTTGCAGGTAATACCAAGTATGACTTGACAGGGATCGCGACGTAAACGCTTCTACCTTGATCACCAGGGTCCGCGGTGAGCCGGAGCCTATCCCGGCAGACACAGGGCGCAAGGCAGGGTTACACCCTGGATGCGACGCCAGTCTATCACAGGGCACCGTGGCCATGTTAGGCCACAGGCCAATTAATTATAATAGCATTTATAGAGCGCTTTTCACCCGTGGGTTACAAAACGCTGCACAGGGCTGCGGAGAGAACGGCATGTCAACAACGACAGAGAACGGAAAATCAGTAGTATAGACCTATGCAGCAGCAGCGTGTCTTTGGGCTGCGGGAGGAAACCGGAGTGCCAGGCGAAAAAACAACAAATTACTCATTTGAAATAGCACTGGGCGGCCTCAGCAGGAGCTGCATCGTCCCCTCAGTGTGCAGCTAATGCAGCCTGTGGTCTGAGAGACGATGGCGTGGTGTTCCGGTGTGACAACAAGGATTTCGCCACTATCACACAGTGTAAATCATTGATCCAGGTAGACAGGCAGGCGTCTTGGTCATTGTTTTTGTCCAGGATGTTTGTCTGTATGTCTAAACGGGCGGCAGGGTGGCGCAGTGGTTAACATCTGCGCCTCACTGCAAGAATAATAATAATAATAGCATTTTATATAGCGCCTTTCACCCGATGGTCACAAAGCGCTGCACAAGGGCCGCGGAGAGAACGGCACGTCAACAACGACAGAAAGAAAAAAACAACTAATAAAAAGCAAGGCAGCAAAAATTAAGCGATTAAGGCTGCTTCGCATACACTGAAAGGTCGTGAAACTGGCAATTTTAAGAGTGGCAAAAATCTGCCAGCGTCCCGGGTTCGAATCTCGGCTCGGGCGTCTTTCAGTGTGGAGTTTGTGTGTTCTCTGCCCCTGATATGCGTGGGTTTCCTCCGGGTTCTCCGGTTTCCTCCCACTATAAAAAAAAACACTGATTAATAAGTTGGCCGATAACATAATAATAATAATAGCGTTTTATATAGCGCCTTTCACCCGAGGGTCACAAAGCGCTGCACAAGGGCCGCGAAGAAAACGCATGTCAACAATGAAAAGTAAATAATTAAATAAAAAAATTCCTCCCCTTTTTTATTAAGGCTGCTTCGAATATACTGAAAGGTCGTGAAACTTGCAATCTTAAGAGCGGCAAAAAATCTGCCAGCGTCCCCTAAGATGGCCGTCACTTCCTTAAAGACAAACACGGAGGGAGACACATAGGAAGCAGTGTGTGGCAATATGACGCCGGCAAAACCGCCTGGCTGCCTCCTCCGCCTCTCTGCGCTTTCCTCGCTACGCCTCCGAGTCATTCTCTCGTCGAATGAGTACCTTCGACAGTGAATGCATATGTGCCACGCAGCGTTATAAATGTAAAATTATAATTATTATTACTGCTCCGATTGTCTGGGAATTGCAGACGTCTGAAGATGCCTCTAATATCTGAGGCTTCTTCTTCTTTGCGATTCTTCGAAGCACGATGGCTAGCTTCTGGACATCGTCGTCTTTCAGCTTGGCTTCGAAGTGTGAAACGTCGCGAAGGATATAGGTGGGGCCAGCGCTCAGTGAACCCAGCTATCCCGAAAGAACAGCTTAGAAAATCAATCATTATATATAGATTATTGATCCAGGTACAGTATAGTCTCGTTTACTGGATTACAGTCCACACGTAAATCGCTTGAGCCTGCAGTCTGTTCAGGCTACACGGGGGATCTTTGTCTTTGGTGCTAGCTAACGGCACTTGACCCTACAGTCAGGTAAGGCTATACGGGGGTGTGTGGGGTCTTTTGTCTTTATGTGCGTGAGTGCACCGGAGGGAGCGTTTTCATGTGCCTATCTGTTAATGCTGCGGACGTGAGTTTGTCCGTATGCCTGTGCGTGAGTGTGTGTGCGTGGGGAGCGGTGGCACGGCGGTTAGTGCTATGCTGGGCTACAAATCTGGCGACCCGAGTTCCAATCCCGCTCACGGCCACCAACAACCAGTGACGATTTTCTGAACCGGTCCTGGGCCTCCCCCTAGGTCGACTCAGCCTCAAATGAGTACCTAGTGCTGCGTGTAAACATCGCCACCGGGGAGACAAAAGCGGCCGGGCGTGTTGCTGGCCACCCACCCCCTCCGTGTGTGCCGTGTCGACCTTCATAGGTGCTCGCTAACGGCACTTGCCCCTACAGTCTGTTAAGGCTACACAGGGGATCTTTGTCTTGCATACAGTCTGTTAAGGCTATATGGGGGATCTTTGTCTTTGTGTATGTGTGAGTGTGTGTATGCTTGAGTGTGTATGCGTGTATGTGTGTGTATTTCTGTGCGCGTGAGTGTGTGTGTGCTGGCAAAGCGTGCATCTCATGCGTCACTCCATACCCCCCGCTCCTCCTCCTCCTCTTCGCCGGGTCTCGTTTCACCGCGCTCCCCTCTCTCTCCCCCTCTGCTTCCCCTCATCTCTCTCCGACCCCCCCCACACCCATCTCTCTCCTCATCTCTCTCTCTCTGCGATTCCCCCATCTCTCTTGCCCCTCTCTCTCTCTCCCCTCTATTACGCAGCGCTTTGCGACCCTCGGGTGAAAGGCGCTGTATAAAATATAAATTTATATTATGATTATTATTATCATCTCCACGATTCCCCCCCCCAGACGTGCCGTTGTCTCCGCGGCCCTTGTGCTAGCGCTTTGTGACCCTCGGGTGAAAGGCGCTCTATAAAATGCTATTATTAATATCACTACTATCTCCCTCTCTATCAGCTCTCCGTCCGCTCTCTCTTTTCGTGGCTGCTGCTGTAGAGGAGGGCCCGGTTATTAATACACTTGGCTCCGATCTCACCTCTTGACGTTGCGGCCTGCGCGAGTCTCCCAGCCACAAACGCCGACAATCCTGGTTTCGATCCCTCAGTCCAGGGGCTTACCTGTCTCACTAATCCACCCGTCCATCGATTTTCACGAACCGCTTAATCCTGTACAGGGTCGCGGTGAGACGGAGCCTATCCCGGCAGACACAGGGGGGGATATACCCAGCATGGGACGCCAGTCCATCGCAGGGCACCTGGGGCAATTTTACTCGGTAGGTCAATTAACCTGGCAGCGTGTCTTTGGACGGTGGGAGGAAACCGCGGACACGGGGAGAACATGCAAACTCCACACAGAAAGGCACCCCCCGAGCCGAAATTCCAACCCGGGACCTTCTTGCTGTGAAGCCGAAGCGATACTATCTCACTGTTATTTTTGTGTATCCATCCATCCACTTTCTAAACCGCTTGTCCTGGTGAGGGTCGCGGTGGCAGCAGTCCAAGGAGAGTGGACCAGACATCCCTTTCCTCAGCAACAGATTCCAGCTCTTCCTGAGGGTGGGATTCGCAGGCGTTCCCAGGCCAGCCTAAGGATATAATCCCTCTAGCGTGTCCTGGGTCGTCCTCTAGCCGCCCAGTTGGCCGTGCCTGGAGCCTCCCAGATGCCCGAACCACCTCAACTGGCTCCTCTCAATCCGAAGGAACAGTGACTCTAATCTGAGGTTCTCTCGGATGTCTGTGCTCCTCACCTTGTCACGGAGAGTGTAAGTCTATGGCTCCAGTGTTAGTCTATGGGTCCAGCCTTCTTCTTTGCGATTCTTCGAAGCGCGATGGTTAAATTACAGTTTCCCATTTCCTTACACAGCCCCTTGCATTTTCATTGAACTCCGCAAGGTCTTTTGAGCTGCAGAGGTTGAGTAGTAGAGCGCAGACAAGGCAGTGTTCCATAGTACGGTCTGATTCTCCACATTCACAGGTGGATGGGCCGGTCTATTAGCCCTGTTGAGAAACCTAATTTCTGCCGCTTGTATCTGCGATCTTGTACTTAATTTATTTACCTATTTTGTTTTGTACATTTGCGTGTTTGTTGTAGTCAGTGCAGGAATCCTTTAAAGCGCTTGCAAGCTCACTGGGTATTTTTCTGCTTCGAATTCGATTCGATTCTTCGAAGCGTGATGGTTATATGACAATTTCCCTTTGCAACAAGTTCTTCGTTAGTTGCAGGTAGCCCTTCAACATTTAGAGATATAATAGTCAGTGCTGGCCTCAAAGGCGGGCGGGCATTGGCCTCTCTTCTTGCTCCACATCTGTTGAGCTTCTGGACATCCGTTGTCTTTCAGCTCCTCGGCTTCGAAGTGTTTGGTAGAATTTGTAGGTAATACCAAGTGTTGCTTGACAGGGATCGCGACGTGAACGCTTCTACCTTGATCCCCCTCTGCTGTAATAATAAACATCATAGGTGCTACTCGCAAACGGCACTTGACCCTACACTCCGTTAAGGCTACACGGGGGATCTTTGCCTTTGTTGCGTATGTGTTTTCCTACAAAGGCTGAGTTTGTGAGTCGGTAAGGCATCGCGGTGGATAGGTGGGGGAGGTTAGTGAGCGGGAGATCGCGCGTTTGAATGAACGAGCGGAGTGGGTGCTTTAGTGAATGGCCGAGTGGGCGATAGAGTGAGTGATTAGGTAGGTGAGCGGTTCCCCGAATGAGTGGACGGAGTGAATGAGTTGGGGGTGACTGAATTGGGGAGCGGTGGCTCAGTGGTTAGCGCTACGCTGGGCTAACAAACCCGGCTTATGACCCGAGTTCGAATCCCGCTCACGGCCACCAACACCAGTGACGATTTTCTGAACCGGACCTGGGCCTCCCCCTAGATCGACTCAGCCTCAAATGAGTACCTAGTGCGGTGTGTAAAACATCATCGTCACTAGGGAGACAAAGGCGGCCGGGCGTGGTGCTGGTCACCCACCCCCCTCGTGTGCCGTGTTGGCCTTCATAGGTGCTACTCGCCAACGGCACTTGACCCTACGGTCTGTTAAGGCCATACGGGGGATCTTTTACTTGCATGTACTGTATAGGAATGTGTATGTACACTCACGTGCATTACATATAGGTGCGTACATATATAGGAATCTATGTACAGGCACATGATTGTATATAGGCACGTTGTATGTACAGCAACAACGGAGGGCGGAGGAGCGACGCTCACAACAGCGAGCCGAGCGCCGAGCGGCCAAAGCACAGTAAGTTGGCACAGTAGGGAGCTCAGGTGGTGTATCTGCCAGTCATCTCAGTCAGGCAGCCCGTGACACCTGGGTCTGTCCTGTGACCTCCTGTCGACGAGCCTTCGACACTTCACGTGGTAGCCTCAAGGTGCATGTGGCCTGGCACAGGCGACGTGGTGACGTCACCGCCACTTAGTGGCGAAAGACGATTGTTGTCTTCTTCTTTGCGATTCTTCGTACAGGTACATGCTTAGGCACATGTAACAAATGTACAGACACATGTATAATAATAATAATAGCATTTATTATTATTATAGAGCGCCTTTCACCCGAGGGTCACAACGCGCTGCACAAAGCTGCATGCATGTCCATGTGTACAATATAGTGTAGTCACATACACATACAAAGACACATGTATAGGCACTCGTATGTATAGGCACATGTAATGCATGTACAGACACGTAAAGACAAAGATCCCCCGTATAGCCTTAACAGACTGTTGGGGCAAGTGCCGTTAGCGAGCACCTATGAAGGTCGACACGGCACACACAGAGGGGCACCAGCACCACGCCCGGCCGCCTTTGTCTCCCTAGTGGCGATGTTTTACACACCGCACTAGGGGAGGAGGCCCTGGACCGGTTTCAGAACATCGTCACTAGTGTTGGTGGCTGTGAGCGGGATTCGAACTCGGGTTGCCAGATTCGTATCCCAGTGCGCTTAACCACTGGGCTACCGCTCCCCACACGTACACGCCACACACACACAAACGCGCGCTGCTCCCTCTCCGTCTCATTAGGGGGATGGGTAGGGCGCCATTGAAGGAACTGGCCTCACTGGCTGATCCAGGACCGGCCCTTCACGCTAAGAGTCCCCCCCATCCCAACACACACACACTCTCCATCCCGCGCTCCCCTCCCCCACACAGCCACACACACACGCAGCCACACAGCCATTCACAACACACTCACACGCGCTCACTCGCAAGCTGTGTGATGGACTCACTCACTGACTGATCCATTCCCACACACACTCACTGATCCATTCACACACTCACTGTGTGAAGCACTCGCACGCTCACTCCACTGCGTGATGGACTCACTCACTGACTGATCTATTCCCACACTCACACACTGATCCATTCCCACACTCACAAAAAGACATAGATCCCCCGTATAGCCTTAACAGACTGTAGGGTCAAGTGCCGTTAGGGAGCACCTCACTCACACACTCACACGCTCACTGGGTGAAGCACCTCCACACGCTCACTCACTGTGTGATGGACTCACTCACTGATCCATTCCCACACTCACTCACAAAATAGAAAGGCAAAGATCCCCCGTATAGCCTGAACAAGACCGTAGGGTCAAGTACCGTTAGCGAGTAGCACCTATGAAGGTCAACACGGCACGCGAGGAGGTGGGTGACCGACACCACGCCCGGCCGTCTTTGTCTCCCTAGTGACGATGATCGTTGTCTTTGTACTGCATATGTAACACGCACACACGCAGATCAGTTTGTGTATAATAATAATGATAGCATTTTATAGAGCGCCTTTCACCCGAGGGTCACAAAGCAAGGCACTTACATGTACGTGATTGGGGAGCGGTGGCCCAGTGGTTAGCGCTGTGCTGGTGGCTAACAAACCCGGCTGTGACCCGAGTTCGAATCCCGCTCACGGCCACCAACACCAGTGACGATTTTCTAAACCGGTCCTGGGCCCTCCTCCCCTAGGTCGAATCAGCCTCAAATGAGTACCTGTCGCCATGTGTAAATGTCGCCACTAGCGGAGACAAAGGCGGTCGCGCGGCGTGGTGCTGGTCACCCACCCCCTTCGTGTGCCGGCCTTCAGATGTGCCGGTTAACAGCACTTGGCCCAAGAGTCGGTTAAGCGTATACGGGATATCTTTGTCTCTGTGTGTGTGTGTTTATTCAGCGTTAAACCGCGTGTAAGTAACTGTAAGCCCCGAGCGCAATATAAGGTTCACTGTACGGCGTGGTCCACATGTATTGTGACCCCCCCCGTTTCGTGGTATTTTTTTCTCTCTCTCTCTGTTTGTGACCTCTCGCGCGTGAGCCGGTCTTCAGTAGCACACGAACGCGTATCGGCCATCTGAAAGCAATAAGTGACGGTGGGTTTTCGCCGGGCACTCCGGTTTCATCCCACCGTCCAAAGACATGCTGCCAGGTTAATTGGCCTACTGAGTAAAATTTCCCCCAGGTGTACCTGCGATGGACTGGCGTCCCATCCTCGGTGTTCCCCCTGCCTTGCGCCCTGTGTCTGCGGGGATAGGCTCCGGCTCACCGCGACCCTGTACGGGATTAATCGGTTTCTGAAAATTGATGGATGGATGGTTTTGTAGTAGAGGGCCGCTTATCCGAACTGGGAATTGTAATAGCTGCGGGTCTTATCCTAACTGGGTATTGTAATGGCGGCACGGCTCACGGGACCGTGAGGCCACGGAGCGAAGCACAGAAAGCGGTCCCGGTGGCCAGGGAATGAGTGCCTTCGACGGTGATTGAATGGGGATCGAGGTAGGAGCGTTCACGTCGCGATCCCTGTCAAGTAAATACTCGGTATTTACCTGCAAATTCTACCAAACACTTCGAAGCCGAGGAGCTGAAAGACAACGATGTCCTGAAGCTCAACAGATGCCAGAAGCCCCCTCAGTCTGGAGCAAGAAGAGAGGCCAATGCCCGCCCGCCTTTAAGGCCAGCACTGACTATTATGTCTCTAAATGTCGAAGGGCTGTCTGCAACTAAAGAAGAACTTGTTGCAATGGGAAACTGTCATAACCATCACGCTTCGAAGAATCGAATCGAATACACGCTCTTGCCTATCCCATTTACAGCCTTAAACGGTGCCGTTTGTTACTGTCCGCTTGGCGTTTTCTGCCGGTTGTGCCTCTGCTCATAAACTGTGAATATATAAAGATCCCCCGTATAGCCTTAACAGACTGTTAGGGCAAGTGCCGTTAGCGAGTCGCACCTATGAAGGTCGACACGGCGCACGAAGGGGGTTAGTGACCAGCACCAGGCCCGGCCGCCTTTGTCTCCCTGGTGGCGATTGTTTACACACCCCACTAGGTACTCATTTGAGACTGAGTCGACCTAGGGGAGGGCCCAGGACCGGTTCAGAAAATCGTCACTGGTGTTGGTGGTGTTGGACGTGAGCAGGATTCG
>JAZEWU010000020.1:515650-529774 GCA_036362915.1 Geotria australis | reverse complement strand
CGGGACCGGTTCAGAAAATCGTCACCGGTGTTGGGCGTGAGTGGGATTCGAACTCGGGTCGCCAGATTCGTAGCCCAGTGCCGCTAACCACTGGGCCACCGCTCCCCACAACAGTCTGCCCCAAAAGTCTGTTAAGGCTATGACGGGGGATCAAAACGGGGTGTGGGTGAATGTCACAAGTACGTTTTTGACGCCATCGTTGTTGTGTTTTTCAGGAATGGTACACTAGTGCCTGACAGTGACAAAAACACCCTCACTCTACATCGCACTGTGAATAATTCCGGGACGTACCAGTGCGTGGCTAAGAACACAGTGGGCAGTGGCGTTGGGGAGATTTACGTCAACATCACCCCGGTGCCCGTTCAACCCACCCCTCAGTCAACAGGTAACTGGACATTGATTTACTTAGCAAGTGCTGGATGTGCAGCATTTCATTGATCAAATTTGACTAGATCAATTAAAATTAACTCGAAGGCTTTCATGACCAATGTTATTCATAGTGAGGTTCTGTTTGTGAGTTTAGGTCATGTGACGAAAAGTGTGTAAGTGTAGTGCACCCGTCGATATGTTGGAGCAAACGAGCGAGCACACACAGCACTTACCTTAAAAGATGGTACCGACGTTTCGCTGAGACTTCCACTCAGCTTCATCATTTTTTTTTTATCAATCCACTTCTGGAACCTGAGTTTCAGGATTTTGAGTCTCAATCAAGACTTCGGTCCTGAAACCCGATCTCTGTGTTTTCCCGGAAGATTAAATTCAATTCAACTTTATTTGTCAACTCTGCCACATGTACAGGAGGACATATAGCGGATCGAAATTCCGTTTCTCTCTCAGACCCCGGCGTTGTTTTCGGTCGTTCTGCAAATGACTCGCAGAAACCGACGGCCGAGCTGAAAGACGACGATGTCCAGAGGCTGACCATCGTGCTTCGAAGAATCGCAAAGAAGAAGAAGACCGACGGCTGTACTTGCTTCTTGATGAAGACGTAGACAGAAAAACGAACGTGAAACCGTGAAGAACACCGGCACCGTTTGGTCCGAGAGTAGCCGCTGCGTCGGAACGCTCCGCCATTTTCTCAGACCCCAGCGTCGTCACACACATGGAAGGACTTGGCTTGAATTGTGTTGACTTGTCTTGGCTTGGAGCTTGGCTCGTGGAGAAGGTGTGCGTCTCAGTCTTACGAAATTCTCTCCACTCTACAGATAAAATTGACTCGAGCAACAACGTCGTTCTCATCGTCGCTGGACTCGGAGCGCTTGTCGTAATCATGGTCATCGCCTTAGTGATCTTTGTCATCATGAGGAAAAGAATGAGGAAGGATGACAATGGGTAAGTGACATTAACTCGAAGGCTTTCATGACCAATGTTATCCATAGTGAAGCTCTGTTTATGAGTTTAGGTCACGTGAAAAAAGTGTGTAAGTGTAGTGTACCCGTCGATATGTGCTGTGTGTGCTCACTCGTTTTCTCCAGCATATCGACTGGTGCACTACACTTACACACTTTTTCACATGACCTAAACTCATAAACAGAGCTTTACTATGGATAACTTGTAAATATAAAAAAATGTTAGTATTTTTTTTTTATCCTAGTATTTTTAATCCCTTGTTGCTGTGTTCCAGTCCATGTATATGCCAACACCGGGGGTCTGAGAGAAACGGAATTTCGATCCTCTATATGTCCTGTACATACGGCAGAATTTACGATAAAGTTGAATTGGATTGAATTTTACAATCACTTGTGTTGTCATCTTCAGGCAAAGCGGCGTCCGCATTTCGCCAAACACAGAGGTGAGTCTGTCTCTCGTGAACATCGCGGGCAATTTGCACTCAAGTCAAACGCAACGCAGCGTGCCGGCATGGTATTGTGCGGCCACATGTACGGTTGTTTTATAATAATAATATCAATTTATATAGCACCTTTCACCCGAGGGCCACAAAGCGCTGCACAAGGGCCGCGAAGAGGACGGCATGCCAACAACGAAAGAAAAAACAATAGAAAAACAGAAAATAAATGATTAAGGCAACTTCGAATATACTGAAAGGTCGTGAAACTGGCAATCTTAAGAGCGGCAAAAATCTGCCAGCGTACCCTAAGATGGCCGTCACTTCCTTGAAGACAAACACGGAGGGAGACAGGGAGGGAGGGTGACATAGGGACACAGAGACAGGAAGACAGAGAGACAGGATGTTCAATCAAACCTGAATCGTCCCCGCTTCTGCCAAATGCTTTACCTGTGGCTTTTCTCCTTGCGCACCGGTGCTTCCCGCCGTGCTGTTCCCCGTGTGCTTCCCCCGTGCCGACCGTCTCTCTTTTCAGAACAAGCCGCTGGCCGCACTGTCGCTTAGTGCTCCTTATTATGACATCGTGACGCCTGTGTCCTCTTGTCCGAAGAAGCCGGTGGGTCGTGACCTTCGTTCGGCTCGCTCCGTCCGCACCTGCTCGCGCGCGCGCGAATGGAAAAAGCACCGATAACTCGTATAGGCTTTCATGACCAATGTTATCCGTAGTGAAGCTCTGTTCGTGAGTTTAGGTCGTGTGAAAAAGTGGTAAGTGCTGTGTGTGCTCGCTCGTTTTCTCCAACATGTCGACGGGTGCACTACACTTACACACTTTTTCACATGACCTAAACTCACAAACAGCTTCACTATGAAAAAGCACCGGTCTGCTCGGAGATTTGCGGTGGCATGTGTTAGTCATAATAATAACAATAATGTTACATTTATAACCCGCACGTATTCATTCACTGTCGAAGGTACTCATTCGACGAGAGAACGACTCGAAGGCGTAGCGAGGAAAACGCAGGGAGGCGGAGGAGGCAGCCAGGCGGTTTGCCGGCGCCATATTGCCACTAGACACTGCTTCCTATATATTATGATGTTATCGGCCAACGAATTAATGGGAACATCCGCGCCTCGCAGAAAGAATGGTCTTGCCTGAGGCGGTTCGATTGCCGCCTTGGGCGTCTTTCTGTGCGGAGTTTGTGTGGTCTTCCCCTGTCCTGCGTGGGTTTCCTCCGGGTTCTCCAGTTTCCTCCCACAATTAATTATTTGGCCGATAACATCATAATATATAGGAAGCGGTGCGTGGCGCTATCGCGCCGGCAAACCGCCTGGCTGCCTCCTCCGCCTCTCGCCACGCCTCCGAGTCCGTCCCTCGTCGAATGAACATAATAATAATAATAATAATTTTACATTTATAACGCACACATATTCATTCACTGTCGAAGGTACCCATTCGGCGAGAGAACGACATTGAATGAATTTGCACGCGTTATAAATGTAAATTATTATTACTATTATCTTCTTTGTCGTTGTATGTGCCCAGGCCGCCGACACAGAAATAACGTACGCAGAACTGGACCGGATGGCTCTGGGTCGTGCGCAGAGATCTGCCCGGCACGAGCCTCCAGCCCAGACGAGCGACACCATCTACGCCAACATCGTGCACCGCCGCTGACCGCGTGGGTGCGCGCGAGGTCGCGTGCCGCAACTTGCCCCGACAGCCCGTGTAGGCTACATGGGCGAATCTTTGTCTGTATATGTGTTTGTATGCTGCGCTGTATCCACCCCCTCGTGTGCCTTCATAGGTGCTCGCTAACGGCATTTGCCCCTACAGTCTCTTAAGGCTATACGGGGATCTTTGTCGTGCTGTGCTGTGACGGTACTTGCCCCACAGCCTGTGTAAGCTACATGGGGAATCTTTGTATGTGTTTGTATGCTGTGCTGTGACCGCACTTGCCCCAACAGCCTGTGTAGGCTACATGGGGAATCTTTGTCTCTATATGTGTTTGTCATGCTGTGCTGTGATGGGGAATCTTTGTCTGTATGTGTTTGTATGCTGTGCTGCGACAGCACTTGCCCCACAGCCTGTGTAAGCTACATGGAGAATATTTGTCTTTACATGTTTGTATGCTGTGCAGTGACAGCACTTTACCCAACAGCCCGTGTAAGCTACATGGGGAATATTTGTCTGTATATGTGTCTTTGTATGCTGTGCTGCGACAGCACTTGCCCCAACAGCCTGCGGAGGCTACATGGGGAATCTTTGTAGAATTGTGTTTGCTTATGGGGAGCGGTGGCACAGCAGTTAGCGCACTGTGTTCGACTCTCGCCCATGACCAAAAACAGTGATGGATTATCAAATAATACTAATAATAAGTTTTAATTTTACATTTAGAAGGCGCACATAATCATTCAATGTCGAGGATATTAATTCGACGAGAGAACGACTCAGAGGCGTTCAATTACTATCTAAATAATAATAATAATCTACTTTTGTGCCCGCGTATGTTCTCCGGGCGGGTTGCACCCGTTGATTCGGAGGCGCGGAGACACCCTGCTCAGTCTGGTGCGGTGTGTATACATCGGTACTGGGGAGACAAAAAGGGCCGGTATGGTGTTGATCACCGATACCGTCATAGGTGCTCGCTTACAACATTGACCCCAAGAGTCTGTTAAAAGCTATATATGGGACGTTTATCTTTGTGTCAGTCATTTTTTTATTAAGCTGGAAGGAACTGTTGGGCCATGTCGCTCTTTTTAACAGTGGTCCAGCAGGGAGGGGTGAGCCAGTTACAACGTGTCAGCGCACCGGCCGCAATTTAGCCAGGACAGTTAACCTAGGCAGCATATCTTTTGACTGTGGGAGCAAACCGGAGTACCCGGCGAAAACCCACGTAGACACGGGGAGAACACAGTATCCGAACACCACACGTAAAGGCACCTAAGCCACGAATCGAACCCAGGAATTTCTTGCGGTGAGGCGGCAGCGCTAGTCACCGTGCCACCGTGTCCCCCAACAGTCTCCTAAAGGCTATATGGGTGATCTTTGTACATAGGAGGAACTCGTGGCGCGGTGGTTAGGACACTGCGCTACGAAGCCGGTCGTCCGAGTTTGATTCCCGCTCGCGGCCTACACAGATCCTCCATTTCAGGTGAAGTGGACGATTTGCGTGTGCACCACCGTGTGTACGTGTAATCGTGTGGACAACGGTGTGTACAGGCATACCTCTTTAAACGAAGCCTCGGCTAAGGAATTTTCGTTTAACGGACAAGAAAATAATACGAATATATATTCTATAATAGGTATAGCACTTGCACTGCACTCCCTAGGCTCGTGTGAACCGTATTGTCTATAAACATGCTAGGTCATTTTTTATTTTTATACTGCGTTATTATTAAGTAGTAGTCTCTGACCATCTTCAAATCTCGTCTCAAGACTCACTTGTTCCGTAAAGCCTTCAAAGTCCTCCGGCTGGGACTATTGATGCGCCTCAATGATGCTGTGCCAGGATGTTGGCTCTCTTCCTACCTGCGCCTTCACGGGAACATTTATTCCTTCCCCTGGCTTGGACTTGCATTGTGCAGCGCTTTGTGACCCTCGGGTGAAAGGCGCTCTATAAATGCTATTATTATTATAAATGCTATTATTATAATACATATTGTAGCGTTATAATTTGTTATATTGAACCATGTTATTAATGACCTCTCTTAACGGATGTATCGCTTAGCGGACAAGGCTGTACGTGTAATCGTGTGTACAACCGTGTGTACGAGTAATAACCTGGCACCTGGGTCTGTCCCGTGACCTCCTGTCAGCGAGCCTTCGACACTCAGCGTGGCCCCGAGGTGCACCTGGCCTGGCACAGGCGCCGTGGTCACCGCCACTTAATGGCGAACGGCAGTTGTTGTCGTTACAACCGCGTGTAAGTGTAATCATGCGTACAACAGTGTAAGCGCGTGTAATAATTATAGCATTTATAGAGCGCCTTTCACCCGAGGGTCACAAAGCGCTGCACAGGACTGCGGAGAGAACGGCACGCCAACAACGACAGAGAACGGAAAATGAGCAACATAAATTTTTTTGGGTTTTTTTTTTTTATCAGAGCTGTGTACAACCGTGTGTACGTTTCACACTCTTATAGATGGAGTGGTTGTATGGTTTTTTGTGCAATGCGCAATGGGCCCAGCAATCATCAGCTCGATTCCAGGCCGCGATCCATGTTGACCCGGATTGGCCGGTCGCCCTCCCCATCGGTGAAGATCTTCGAGCAAAATGTAACGGTTGGATGCCCTTCCTCGCGCCCAACCCCCTTTAGTCGGAGGGTCTTCGGATCGTTATTTGACTGAAACCTGCTCCCACAACTCTTCACCACCAATGGAGACCCCTAGCAGGAGTGCTAGACTCCAGACCTGTTCACCACCAAGGGAGACCCTAGCAGGAGTGCGAGACTCCAGACCTGTTGACAAAGCGTGTCCTTGCGAGGAGCGCTAGACTCCAGACCTGTTCACCACCGAGACCCTAGCAGGAGTGCTAGACGCCAGACCTGTTCACCACCAAGGGAGACCCTAGCAGGAGTGCTAGACTCCACGACCTGTTCACCACCAAGGGAGACCCTAGCAGGAGTGCTAGACTCCAGACCTGTTCACCGAGGGTGTCCTTACGAGGAGCGCTAGACTCCAGATGACACAGCTCTAGGGTTGATTGGAACACGCAAACCCATATCTGGCGAGATAAAATTGGCACTGGGTCTCAATCCCCTAGTCTCGGCCTTAAATTAGTGTCTGGTAACTTATGATAATATGGGCACAGGTAGCTGTTAACGTGTGGTGCTGGCCCCACGACCTCATCCAGTGCTGTGGCAGGTTTATGACAGGGCGCCCACTAATGTCAGTTTGGTCTATATATCTCAACTAGGATTGCCACCGGTCGTATATATATTTTTTTAAATCACGATTATCAACCTTTTTTTGAGGAGGCAGCTGTCCTGCAAGGAATCCTGTGAGTTTTCAGACCAAGTAATGTTCAATGCCTGGGGTTTTTTTTTAATTCCAGTTTTTCATACAGCCCTCTCTCTTATTCTGTATACCTCCATGATGTGTCCCAAGTGGCAACCCAAATCGAAACCTTTATTAGCTTCCAGGATGGTGTAGATTCCGCTGGGTGATCAATCAGATCATACGCTGCCATAGTGATGCGTATTTTACAGTATTGTGTCGGATATTGAGCCTAAATACAATGTGGAATTTTACCGTCATGCTTGTTACTAATGCTGTATATGTTTAATTTCGTCCTTACATTTCACATTGGTGAGGTACAGAAGTTGTTTCACATTTTGAATTCGCTCGGTTTAATAGTTTTACGGTTGCAGCGGTTATCGTAAGACATGCTTGTGAAAAGTAGAATTTCTAACTCTCTGCGGAGCATTTTTACTTTTAAAAGATTAACTAAAAAATAACGTTTCAGATTTTTTTAAGACGTAAGTTTACTGAATTTGCTGCCAGGAAATATTTGTGGAATTTTTAGTAATAGCTTTATTTACATTAACATTTTCTAAGGGCTATACCAAGTGCATATGTTTTCGCGGTCTTCTTCTTTGCGATTCTTCGCAGCACGATGGTTAGCTTCTGGACATCGTTGTCTTTCAGCTCGGCTTCGAAGTGTTTGGTAAAATTCGCAGGCAATACCAAGTATTACCTGACAGGCATGCTGTATTGCTCTCTTGCGTGTTCTCGGATTAAACCGCTCCTCAACAACTGATTTGGCTCCTGAAAGAAGCTCCCAGCGAGATATATGAAACTTCGGACATCAATGATAATACTCACAATTTATAACACGCGCGTATTTTAAGCACTGGACGCAGTGCTTTATTAAAAACGCGGCAGCGTAGAGCTTAAAGTCAATGTTCCTCGTGCACCACCCTGGACCAGTGAATGCCTGAACGGTTGAGAAGCTGTATGGGTGAGAATCCAAACGGGTGAGGGCCTGAACGGTTGAGATCCTAGATCAGTGGTTCCCAAACTTTCTCGGTTCACGGCGCCCCCAGTGTATCTGGATTTTTTTCCACGGCGCCCAAAGTCAGAAAATATAATATGGCATGTTTCGAGCACAAAAATCCGGGAGAACCTCAGAGTAGAGTCGCCGCTCCTTCGGATTGAGAGGAGCCAGTTGAGGTGGTTCGGGCATCTGGTAAGGATGCCCCCTGGAAGGCTCCCCCAGGAAGTCTACCAGGCACGGCCCACTGGGCGGAGACCTAGAAGCCGACCCAGGACATGCTGGAAGGATTATATCCTTCGGCTGGCCTGGGAATCCCCCGGGAAGAGCTGGAATATGTTGCCGAGGAAAGGGATGTCTGGTCCACTCTCCTTGGACTGCTGCCACCGTGACCCTCATCACCAGGACAAGCGGTTTAGAAATTGGATGGATGGATAGCCATCCACACACAAGCCTTCCCAAGGCCGAACCTTGTCATGGTGGGGGAGCTTATGTGTTCCAATGAATCTCAGAGCTATGTCGTCTGGAGTCCAGTACTCCTGGTAGGGTCACCCATGGCGAACAGGTCTGAGGAGAGGTTCCAGACTAAGCACGGTTCCAACCCGAAGACCTTCACGATGGTTCGAAATTGTATCATGAGAACCCTGCCCGGACTAGGGTTACCAGGACCCAACCCTGGTGCCAGGCCTGGGGGTGGCGTCCGTCGGCAAGCGCCTGGTGACCGGGTGACATACGTAGCCCGGTGGTCGGGCCCAGCCCGACATGGATACGTGGAGCAGCCTTGTGGGCAACACCACCACCCGCAAGGTGAAGGGTGCGGGTCGGATGCGATGGCCCTCATGGCACCCCGGAGTGCGCGGCACACACTTTAGGAACCACTGGCTTAGATGACAAGTGAGGGCCTGAAGAAGCGAGAACCTGGGCGAGTGGGGGGCATAGACTGCCTGAAGACTCGGATGGTGCTTGGATGCTGCATGCGGTAGAATACGAAAACACGATGGCGAGCGATATTTACGAATTGTTGGCAATGTGATGCTGTATTTTGCAATGGGGTTTTTTACGGGCTACGCTATTATGATTTTTGCATTTGCTATTAAACGCCGTTGTTTTTGATGAAAACGACATGCGGAAGTCGATTTGGCTCACTGGGGGATTTAGAATCGTTCGACCATTGCTGATAAATATTGCTTCTTCTTTGCGATTCTTCGAAGCGCGATGTTAAATTCCAGTTTCCCATTTTCTTACACAGCCCCTTGCATTTTCATTGAACTCCGCAAGGTCTTTTGAGCTGCAGAGGTTGGGTAGTAGAGCACAGACAAGGCAGTGTTCCATAGTATGGTCTGCTTCTCCACATTCACAGGTGGTTGGGCCGGTCTTGTAGCCCCATCTGACCAAAGCATCTTTTGATCGTCCCGTTCTAGTTCTCAGGCGGTTGAGTGTCTTCCACTGAATCCATGGTGCATCTGAGCCAGGAGGGAAGTCTTCAGCAGGTGGGATTCCCATGCCAGTTGCAGGAGGGTCACTCTCAAGCTTTTCCGTCCAGAGCTGGAGTCTGGTTTCCCCTCGAGATGTTGTTAGGGGCTGCACATGGCTGAGGAAGCTTCTTCTTGACTTCAGTCGTTGGGCCGGGGGTTGACGTCCATGAAGGAGGTGGCGTTCATCGCTAGTATTGCTGATAATGCAATTGTGAACGGATGACAATTAAGCTTTCTCAAAGGCTCAGAAAGCTCACAGCTATCTGAACGAACAAGAAAAAATCTCGGCTCGGGTGCCTTTCTGTGTGGCGTTTGCATGTTCTCCCCGTGTCCGCATGGGTTTTCGCCGGGCACTCCGGTTTCTTCCCACAGTCCAAGTACTTGCTGCTGCACAGGTTAATTGGCCTGCTGACTACATTGCCCCCAGTGCCCTGTGATGGACTGGCGTTCCGTCCTGGGTACAGTATAGCCCCGCCTTGCGCCCTGTGTCTGCCGGGATAGGCTCCGGCTCACCGCGACCCTGTACAGGATTAAGCGGTTGCTGACAATGAGATGAGTATTTTGTTTAGTGTTCATAATGTGGGAGGAAACCGGAGCACCTGGATTAAACCCATCACACATTCAAGGGGGGGCAATTCAAATATTTACACAGATTTATCAACAACCTATTTGCAGTACTGTTATCTTCTGAGAACTTTTCAACCCTCTATGATTAAAAGGCGCACAGAAAATGATCCTGTTGTCATACACAACGTACACTTACAAAGTGCTGATCATGGCACTAATTCGTTTAGATTACACGTGAATGTCTCATTTGAAGTGCTTGAGGTTTTCATATTTGGAGATTCACGTATGTGGGATGTAATGTGTCGTATGTTTTCTCTCCTTGATGCTTCAGAGACTGCAAAATGAAACAGAATACATGAATACACGTACAACCTTCGCAAAACGCCGATTCTCGGTCGCGGCACCCACAACCTGGAACAGCCTGTAGCCACACCTATTGCGTCAAACACAGCCCCCTACAGCCTTAAAAACAACTCTTCAAAAAGTCACCTTTTAACCGACTCACAACAAACCGACTGAGCAGGGTGTCTCCGCGCCTCCGAATCAACGGGTGCAACGCGCCCGGAGAAAATGCGCGCGTTACAAAAGTAGCTTGTTATTATTATAATGTTCATTTAGTGATAGGTCGAGAAGATGTGTTCAATCTGCAATGGTGTCAACTGGTCTCCCTGCTCAATTGTGTGTGTGTGGGGTGGAAGTCATAGTTTGGTGACCCCTGAGCCAATGCTTCGTCTTCTTTTCAATTCTTCGAAGCGTGATGGTTATATGACAGTTTCCCATTTCTTCACACAGTTCTGTGCATTTTTATTGAACTCTGCGAGGCCTTTTGAGCTGCAGAGGTTGGGTAGTAGAGCGCAGACAAGGCAGTGCTCCATAGTATGGTCAATGCTACTAAGGTCATATTCCTGACGAAAGGTTCGGATTGTATCAGATTCGAAGAATCGCAAAGAAGAAGAAGCACGCTTGCCGTAAGTGGCACGCAAAATTATATTCAATGGCAGGCGCAATCAAAGTCTATCTATCGGCGAAGAAACTAAGTTAAAAGAAGTTCTATGATCGACTTTATCAATCTAAATTATGCTACCCAAAGAGAGCGCTAACGTAAGAAAGGAAAACGATTTTACTAGTTTATCTCCTATCGTTTGAAAATGCATAAGTGGCACGCAGATCAGTAAATAAGAGTGAATAAGATAACGCTTATGAAAGGTTGCCAAGCCCTGCTGTAGATGATCTGATCTGTTCCGCGACCTCCTGTCAGCGAGCGTTCAACACTTGGCATGGCCTCAAAGTGCACCTGGCTTGGCACAGGCGCCGTGGAGACGTCACGGCCACATAATAAGAATATTATCAAAATAACCCTCACTTAAACTTACCTGATAGTGACTGGAGTCTTGGGTTGGTGGGCTCTGCAATGAGATATTTAGTGGGAAAACACACAATTAGGTGTTTAATGCTGTTACAATGTCCTTTGGAATAGAAGTTTTTTTATTAATCAAATGTTATCAATGAATGAACAAATTGATTAAGGTTTCTACGGCTCGATGGATGAAAATTGATCTTCAGAGCCACCACTTCCTAGCGTTTTATCGCCCGGCGCTCCACCCTTTGTTGTGAGCCTCAAAGTGAACCTAGCCTGGCACTGCCCTGTTGAGCCCTTCACAAACGTGTTTCATAGCAGCAGGATACTGGGGGAATTTTAGTCAACTGGCCAATTATCCTAGACAGCAGCAAGCCTGTCTTTAGACTGTGGGAGGAAACTAGAGTACCTGTGATAATCCACGAGGATATGGGGGGAACATGCAACTCCACACGTAAATATACCCTAGCCGGGAATCGAACCCTAGGATTATGCTGTGCGGCGGCAGTGCTACTCATCGTACCACCTCTATATAAAACTCGTTTTTGTAATATCTTGAGGATAAATTTCCATTAAATTATTACAATGTTTTGCATGCACCTACACAGAAAAGCCGAGACGCGTTTGCACAGTGCGTAGTTGAGAGGACAAATCGTTAAGATTCCACAAGGAATTCACGTTGAACATGCACTGCTGTACTGTGAAGGCACGTTAGGGTTTTATTGAGAGACCTGTGTGTAAGTCGATTCGATTCTTCGAAGCGTGATGGTTATATGACAGTTTCCCCATTGCAACAAGTTCTTCTTTAGTTGCAGACAGCCCCTTCAACATTTAGAGATCTAATAGTCAGTGCTGGCCTTAAAGGCGGTGGGCATTGGCCTCTCTTCTTGCTCCAGACTGAGGGGCTTCTGGCATCTGCTGAGCTTCTGGACATCGTTGTCTTTCAGCTCCTCGACTTCGAAGTGTTTGGTAGAATTTGCAGGTAATACCAAGTATTACTTGACAGGGATCGTGACGTGAACCCTCCTACCTCGATCCCCCTGTGTGTAATGAAGCTTGGTCAATATAATAACCAGGTAATATCTCCAGCTCAAAGTGCCAAGAACTGTGTAAAGAAATGGGAAACTGTCATATAACCATCACGCTTCGAAGAATCGAAAAGAAGAAGAATATCCAGGACACTCGTCAAGTTTTATTTAATTACTGTTTTGGCAGAGAGGCAGCAGAATAACTTGAATTCACTCACCTGTTCAGTAGAATTCACTGTTTTCTCAGCCAGACCTTCGATGTGGTTACTAAAAGAGTGAATTTTGAGAGGATGATGGGTTAAAATAATAATAATTTTACATTCATAACGCGTGGCACATATTCATTCAATGTCGAAGGTATTCATCGACGAGAGAACGACTCAGAGGCGTAGCGAGGAAAGCGCAGAGAGGCGGAGGAGGCAGCCAGGCGGTTTGCCGGCGCCATATTGCCACACACCGCTTCCTATATATTCTGATGTTATCGGCCAAATAATTAATGAGTGTTTTTTTTTACCTGGCATACTGCACCCTCTATTCAAATGCAGGATCTCAGTTGCAGCAGAAAGACCATTGCTTGTATACTCTCTCCACATTTTTGACCAAACTATAAATGTTTACGTTACATCCCTGCGTTATCAAATCACATATTTGGTGAACGCTTTACCATGCGAGCAGATGAAAGGCTGCAAATTGCAGGCTATAGAAACCCGGCTGGGATGGAAGGACATACCTATTAGAGGGTTCTTCATACACTTCCTCGTAGATGGTAGTGCTGGAGGAAAGCTGTCCTAATGTCACATCGTAGAGTGGCGTTTTGTTTTTGGGGAAATCGGACGGATGGGAGTTTTGCTGCGGTTGAATGGGAGGGATGAGAGATATAATGGTGAGAGTTGTATTTGTAAACGTGCTTTAAGCAACATGTTTTATGATATAATAATAATTTTACATTTATAACGGGCACATATTCTTTCAATGTCGAAGGTATTAATTCGACGAGAGAATGACTCGGAGGCATAGCGAGGAAAGCGCAGAGAGACGGAGGAGGCAGCCAGGCAGGTTTTGCCGGCGCCATATTGCCACACACTGCTTCCTATATATTATGATGTTATCGGCCAAATAATTAATGAGTGGTTTTTTTAAGTTATGGGAGGAAACCGGAGAACCCGGAGGGCTTCATGTCTGACTTTTCACTCCAATTGAAACGCCAGTAAAAAAAAATGGCTCTTCAACCGGTCACCGATCTATATTTTATCAGGTATTGTTTATGATAACGATTGTGATTTGAGTTAAATTACATTGGTACCTTTTGAAGTGTAATCAATAAATACAAACAGTGGGCCTAACTTGCTTACAAAACCTTGCAGAAAGTTTAATTATTCAAAGATGTGGAAGTGCAGACGTATTTCTGCTGTGAATCTATGTCAATTAATGTCACTTAATGGATACTTACAGCTTGACCCGTATTGTTTTCCCGGTAATGTTCACCTTTACTCTTTCGCGTGCACACACTGTGAAACATATAACGTAAGTGCGTGTACATATACAGACCGTATCAGCGTTAATCACAGAATACATTTTACTGTGATCAGTCATTAATCGTTGCGCCAGATCCAAAACATAGTCTGGCAGCGTTGACAGAAAAATTATGGAAACAAAAAGTCTCACTGCCCTGTATATGTGTAAAATAATAATAATAATAGCATTTATAATAATAATAATAATAGCATTTATATAGCGCCTTTCACCCGAAGGTCACAAAGCGCTGCACAGGGCTGCGGAGAGAACGACATGTCAACAACGACAGAGAACGGAAAATCAGCAACAATTTAAATTAAAAAAAATTGTGATCAACTTGACTTATACTTGAGACGTGGCAAGAAAGATGGCGGTCGCTGGTTTGGACCATCCTGTCGCTCACC
>JAZEWU010000020.1:480614-491759 GCA_036362915.1 Geotria australis | reverse complement strand
ACCGTGGATTCAGTTGAAGACACTCAACTGCCTGAGAACTAGAACGGGACGATCAAAAGATGCTTTGGTCAGATGGGGCGACAAGACCGGCCCAACCACCTGTGAATGTGGAGAAGCAGACCATAATATGGAACACTGCCTTGTCTGCGTTCTAATACCCAACCTCTGCAGCTCAAAAGACCTTGCAGATTTCAATAAAAATGCAAAGAACTGTGTAAAGAAATGGGAAACTGTAGTTTAACCATCGCGCTTCGAAGAATCGCAAAGAAGAAGATCACATTACTCTCCTGCTATTCACCTCAGTTTTGCTGGCCAGAGTGCAACATACTCTGAGAAGTACGACGCAGAGCAGTTTAATTTCAGGAAGTCCCACCATCGACCGCAGAACCACATTGATCTCTCTCAAGCGAACAAAGTGGGAGTTTCATCGGCCCTACTGGGTGGGATACGTAGACCTCAATTCAATTCAACTCTATTGTCAATTCTTCTAAATGTACACGACATATAGAGGCTCGAAATGCCGTTTCTCTCAGACCACGGTGTTGGCATATACATGGACTGGAACACAACGACAAGGGTTTAAAAATACTAGAATAAAAAAAAATCCATCCATTTTCTGAAACCGCTTAATCCCATACAGGGTCGCAGTGAGCCGGAGCCTATCCCGGCAGACACAGTGCGCAAGACAGGGGGATACCGAGGATGGAACACTCTGCCGCAGTGGTAACATCTGTGACCCTGAGTCAATGCTCTAAAAATAAACCTGGAAAACTGCCATTAAACTGGCCGTGTATGAGTGTGCGTGCATGTGGGTTGTTTTAATTGAGGATCTGCAAAAAAAAACAGAACGCGTGAATTGACGTAGGTTTGCGATTAACTTTACATCGGTCAGACAGGCAAATAGAGTCGCGACAAGAAAGAACGCTGAACTCCAGTACATTAGTTACACAGAGAGTAATCAGTAACAGAGCTCACACTGCGGATAAACATGAAATCCTTCGAGTTAATTTAACGCACAATCTACTTGTACTGGCCGCGATCCACCACGAAGAACCAAGGTTCCTGAAGCCAATGAAATCCACACGACCGGGAAGCATTAAAAAATATATACCATTTACAATTATGTCAACTTTAAATTTTCTCACTGCTCAAATGTGCATGGAGTGGCAGTCATGTTGATTTGTGACCCTGAGTCAATGCTATAAAAATCATATTTCTGATGAAATGTCCGCATGGTAAAGGCCCGGTTGCTAGCGGCAGATGTAGATTATTTCATCTAGCAACAGGTACAGTGAAATTGTGAAATTGTCACCACTGGCTCAAGAGCACCAATGCAGGTGAACACTAAGCCACGTTTATGTGAACAGAGACGCACTGTGACAGCAGTTTATTTTCTAGTCCATCTAATGGAATTGTCTCATTCTTAACATTTCACTACGCGTTTGAATCTTACCTCGTATAGACTGGCCTCTTTGTTTGGTGGGCTCTGCATTTAAATATTTAGTGGAAAGCACACAATTAGTTGTTGAATGGTCGTACAACGTTCTTTAGAATAATAATAGCATTTTATCGAGCGCCTTTCACCCGAGGGTCACAAAGCGCTGCACATGGGCCGCGGCGACAACGGCATGTCAACAACGACAAAATAAAACAACTAATAAAAACAACAAATACAATGTTATCAATGCCGGAGCTTATTCTGTGTGTCCATGCAGTGGTACAACAGACCACACACTGCAGTGAAATCCTATTTGCGTTCATTAAAACCAAACCTATGCAAAATATCAGTGGTAAGTGTAACTACTCAAGACTTAGACGTGAGATCCTGATTTAAAATGTTAGGCCATAAAGGAAGCTGCTGTATCAGGCACTCAATCGTCTGCAAGGCCTCCTCTTATTATTTCCCTTCATCTGACTTTACATCTTCCCCGTGGTCGCTCGCCCCTGGGTGCCACTCAAATGGCCTCAGTAACCTGCCAACTTCCATCCCGCACCCGTGTCCCATCAACCGCAACTTTCTCTTCTTGACGAAAAACGTACAAGTTGCTAATCCCATAATCTTGCCTTAAATTTCTTAGTATCCTTTGCATGCACCCAAACTCTTTAGCCCAAACTCTTTCGGCCCTTGTGCAGCGCTTTGTGACCCTCGGGTGAAAGGCGCTCTATAACCTTTCACGACCTTTCAGTATATTCGAAGCAGCCTTAATAATTTATTTTCTGTTGCTTTGGTTTTTATTGGTTGTTTTTTCTTTCGTTGTTGACATGCCACCCTCTTCGCGGCCCTTGTGCAGCGCTTTGTGACCCTCGAGTGAAAGGCGCTATATAAATTGATATTATTATTATAAAATGCTATTATGATTATTATTATTTGGATACACTAGGTCTTTAGTAGGAGGCATGAATGTAATGATGCCGTGTTCAATATGTAACCAGGTAGGATCTCACATACGTTCAATAATTATATTTTTTATCATGATTTTGGTAGAGAGATATGTGGAAAAGTAACTTAAATGCACCCACCGTTTCAGGAGTATCAATTTTCTGATCCAGGTTTTTTTAGGCGATTCCTGAAAGAGTGAAGTTTTTTTTAAAGATAATTAATTCAAGTAGACATTTTAAGTCATATAACAACACAAATTGTATGAATGTGTCATGTTCGTCTTCCACTACCTTTATTTGGTCAAATTGTACCACCCACTACCGCCAACATATTTAAAGCTGAATGGTATCTTTTATCCAAACCATAGAGAAAATATATAGGGTTTTTTGCAACGTTTTCAAGAAATGAAATTGACAAAAAGCAAATGCTACCGAGGATACCCTTTCTGGGAATCACCATTCTTCAAAGTGAAAATGGCAGCCAGGTTGTCTGACTTGTAAGTAGAGACAATAATAACAATGCAATTTATAACACACACCGTATTTCAGATGTAATAATAATTTTACATTTAGAACGCGCACATATTTGTTCACTGTCGAAGGTACTCATTCGACGAGAGAACGACTCAGAGGCGCAAGGAAAGCGCAGAGAGGCAGAGCAGGCAGCCAGGCGCTTTTGCCGGCGCCATATTGCCACACACTGCTTCCTATATATTATGATGTTATCGGCCAACTCATTAATTCGTGACTCTGACAGCACAGAGCCAAGCTCAGTGTCGCTGAAGTGGCGCCTGTAAGTGACGTTTAAATTCTGGACACCGGCCGTTTAAACCATCCAATGAAGACCACCACTAGGGGGCTCACTGCGACTCCGATTCCTAACTTTGGTCAATAACCTGAAGTATCCGTCAACCGCTAAACTTCGTCTTGTCGTTTTCGTCCCATAACTAAAAAAAACATTCATTTATTGGCCGATATCATCATACTGTACGGGTTCATCGTGGTCCTGAGTCGTTCTACCTTCGAACAAATAGCTTCGATGTTGAACAAATACAGAAATACCCCGCTTTACGTCAAATTCGCCTTTACGCCACTTTTCTAGAGTAAATTTCAGTTCAGCGAATGTCATTACGTCCGACGTTACGTCACTCAGCAACGTCACCTACCTCATAAAAAAATCTGACTAAAATGTGTTTTTAGTAAACGTTTAGCGATAGTTATATTCTTTCGCGAGTTATTTACGCTAGTTTTACGGCGTTTGTCCTCATTTGAAGGCATTACGTCCGGTTTACGTCAAAACCGGGTTACGTCACGGCTTTTGGAACCAATTAATGACGTAGGGCGGGGTATGACTGTACTGTGCTGCACGCTACCAATACATATGAATTCCCAAAATCCATACCGTCGAAATGCTACAATTATCGTCTTATAGAAGACTGGGTGTAATGCGAGGACATACTGATGAGAAGAGATTTCTTTGGGGAGATTTTCGTATAATTCCGTCTCTTGTGTGGCCCTGCCAGAGACAAGGCCACCATTGTCGCTGTGCTGCTGCTATATCAACAGGAAGAGGGTAGAATGGTGGGCATTGAAGCAATATAAAGGTTACATTAAATAGACATTTGTAAAAATATTTATCGATGACACAGTGACATCGAAACATCTGCTTTTGTAAATGAAATATTAATATGTTCACGACTGAAACTCTAGCCCTACGATGTAGGGTGGTGTTTCCAGAGTTATCGATTTCAAGATCATACTAATCTGTTACTGAGGAAAGGGATGTCTGGTCCACTCTCCTTGGACTGCTGCCACCGCGACCCTCACCAGGACAAGCGGTTTAGAAAACGGATTGATGGATGGACGACCATACTCGTTCAAAATGTTAACCTAACCGAATCAGGTCTAAAAGGGGTAATTGAAGGAGACAAGCGCTGATTGGCTGTGAGTGTACAAATACAGCGCTCTCATTGGCTGAGCGAGTGTAAACAAAGATGGCAGCTCTCAGCCAGCTGTAAGTGACGGACTCCTAACTTTTGACTCGCTTTATGTATTTTCTTAAAACAATGTAAACAAATATATCTCCAGAGCAACGAGCGCTCTAACGAATCCGTGTTTTAAGCGGTTGCTCTATTGATTGTCCCATCAAACCTATTTTGTCAAACATGAAAGGATTTGCCTACACACGAATGGACATATTTAGCAGTGTCCAGTTATTGACTCAGTGCTGTTGAGATGCATAGGTAATGGTGTTGCATTGTCATTTATGAGTGTCACTTTAACAGAAACTTACGGTTGTATGTGGAGCCATTTGAACGTCATTTTCACCTTTATTCTTCCACCTGCGCAGAGTGTGAACCGTGTAATATATTTTTAATCCAGTATATATATTTTACTATTATCAATGTCATAGCAATATCAACCTTATAACAGAATTGTTATAAACAGCATTTGGCTTGATGATTCACATTACCTTGTTGTCATGGCTTATTTGTCAAATCTAAACTTAGTAGTGGATATCTAATCTATCTTCTTCTTCTTTGCGATTCTTCGAAGCACGATGGCCAGAGAGTCACTTCATAAATATATTGGATAATTGACACCTGCTGAACCACTCTTTACAGAAGAGACGCCTATTATATAGATGCTGTTGAGGCGTCTTCAGCACCGTTCCCTGTCTTTATTACGTGAGCCTCTGCCTTTGTTTTTTGACGTCTATGCCACGCGTCACTGCATTGTCAAGTGCTAACTTTGGTCACCAGCATCATGTAAGAGAAAGTTGATATATTACTTAAATAAATGATTTAGTTTAACCAGAATTATAATTCAAGGTGCACCAGATATCCTCAGAGCAATTGCAGAGTTGTGCAGGAGGGGTTAGTGGTTAAAAACGTGAAGCATATTTAACGGGGAAACAGACATGGCTAATGGTGTCACTGACAGATTGGGCTGAATTCAGGAAATTTCTTTAAATATGTTTCAGTTGGAGTGACATTTCTCTTGAATTGTTTCCCATGGACAACCCGTAGTGACATGATTAACTCACACGAGAACTCTCCCTTTCTTGTAGAAGTAAATGGCTCCCACCGCTGCCACCAATGTCACTAGCAGCAAAATGGCGGCGACAGCAATGCAAACACCATCACCACCAGCTGTAAGACAACAACACGGCGGGTGTGAGACACACTTAACTTTACAAAATAACGAGTAATTTATTTACCGATCAAAGCTATGCTGAATCTCATGGTAGCTTTTCAGGTGGGGTCTGTTTCGGTGAGAGGAATGATAGAATTTCATTTCTCATTATATTTTCACTTCTCATTATTCAAGCATTCTGCCATGGTGCCACCCTTTCAGATCCCATTATAAAGACATTTATGTTGTTTCACTCTGCAGCGTGGTCCAGATGTCTTGTGACCTCCATGTGATAACTCACTACGGGGATCTACGAAGGAATGACTCAAAAGAACAAAAGAAAGATACAGGAAAACTAAAGAATTGAAATAGGCTGTGAGGAATGCATTCGATTGAGTGGACCTGGCAATGTTGCGTGAACATTTCTCACAGGACATGTGGCGTCCAATCATCCTGTGTAAAGAGAATGCTGGTTCTCATACAGACTTACCGGCCTGTAACCAGGACATTGTTAATATTTACAGTAATATTTTCTGAAGTGTATGTGTCGTTTTTATATTGCTAACGTAACATTTTATATTGCTTACGTAACACTACGACACCAGGGGACGTGGGCCCAACTCCAACGACACCTCTGGTCCCACTGGAAACGGTGACACGGCAGCGATCGTTAAATCATCGTCTCTGCGTCATGTCTGTCCGTGATATCACTGTCGTAGTCGCTGTCATCATAAAAAGCGCGGATGTTACCACCGCGCCACCCTGCCGGCCCTAATGATTAATAGTCCGTATCGGGCCAACGCGCCGTATATTTCCGATCCTCGTGAACGGCCATCCTCGTCTCCGATGGCCGTTCACGCTCCGCGTCTTTCTGAGTCGTCGACGACTTAACATAAATTAAACCACTTTGTCGACGAATACTTTAGTTACTGATCCCCATTCGCGATACGAACACCGCTTACTGCTTCAACTCACCGAGCACGGTGAGCTTGATGCTTGCCTCCGTATTCCCTGTGTTCGTCACGAATCTGCAGACGTAGGTGCCGCTGTCCGAGGATCTCAGCGCGCCGATTGAGATGGAGCCATCTGTAATGCTGCCGCCAGGGAAAGTCAGGCGTGAACTGAAATTACCGATGATATCTGTATAACCAGTCTGGCGGCTTGCTATGTCCACACGCGGTCCATCTCCGTCCTTACACCATACTATCAGGTTGACGGTCTGGCTTCCCTTGTAGACGCAGCGCAGTGTCGCGATTCCTCCGCTTGCGCCGGTCACTTCCCCGTCATGCTCTATCTCCTGCGCACTGCTCCGGGCACCTGTATGGGCAAAGAGAGAAACACGAAGATCCCCCGCGTAGCCTTAACGGACTGTTATGGGCGAGCGTTGTTAGCGTAGCGCCTACGAAGAATTATTTGGCCGATCTTCTTCTTTGCGATTCTTCGAAGCACGATGGCTAGCTTCTGGACATCGTTGTCTTTCAGCTTGGCTTCGAAGTGTTTGGTAGAATTCGCAGGCAATACCAAGTATTACCTGACAGGGATCGCGACGTGAACGCTTCTACCTTGACCCCCGATATTGTATGATAATGTGCGAGTTATACATTGTTTTTCTTTATTATATTAATTGTCCGTACTACATTGCCCACAGTGCCCTGATACGTTGTAACTTGCTTACCCCGCTCCGCTGGACAATGGTTAAAAACAGATACACAGCACAAATACAAACCGACTGACTGAGACTTGACTCCTGTAGCTCAAGACGTGAGAGAGTTGGTGGGTTTGTACCCACACAACAACAATACGAAAACACAAAAAGAGTAAATTAAATCATTATAAAGCAAAGACAACCAAACAAAGAGACAAGTGCAGTCCGGCAAAGATCTTAACACTTTTTTCTCATTATTTGTACAACGGCAAAAAGGTCCATTAGTCTTTACCATGGTAAAAGGATTTTAAAGAAAAAAAATATCTAAACACGTGGTCAGGGAAATGTCCCTCCTGCATAGCACATTAATTGATATTGTATTCCCAGCACATTGGTTGGGGATCAAGGTCGAAGCGTTCACGTCGCGATCCCTGTCAACTAATACTTGGTATTACCTGCAACTTCTACCAACCACTTCGAAGCCGAGCTAAAAGACAACGATGTCCAGAAGCTCAACAGATGCCAGAAGCCCCTTCAGTCTGGAGCAAGATGAGAGGCCAATGCCCGCCGCCTTTAAGGCCAGCACTGACTATTATATCTCTAAATGTTGAAGGGCTGTCTGCAACTAGAGAAGAACTTGTTGCAATGGGAAACTGTCATATAACCATCATGCTTCGAAGAATCGAATCGAACTCGAGCACATTGGTAAGCAGGCGAGTAGGCTGGTGGATGAACACAGACGTGAGTTGGTAGTTAAGTAAAACGTTGCATTGGTAGGTAGGTTAATTCGTAGGTAGGTAAACAAGCGAGTTATGCGGCAGATAGGTAGCTAACTAGGTAGGCATTTAAGTAAGCAGATATGAATGAAGTTAGGTAAAGATGCTGTTTGGTTTGGGCGATAAATCCCCATACCCCTTTACATCTACGACTACATAACAGATCATCTTCATCTTCTTTGCGATTCTTCGAAGCGCGATGTTAAATTACAGTTTCCCATTTTCTTACACAGCCCCTTGCATTTTCAGATCATACGAGAGGGGTATAGGGACTTTTCACCCACTCTGCAATCTACAATAACTCACCTTGATTGGCAGACAGAAGCAACAGATGAGCTGCCACCATCACGAGCCGTGTAAAGCAGGGTGTCTCCATGCTTTCTCGTAAGTATTTGTCTCTCTACGTCTGCCCGGCACACTCACACCCGCTCGCCTCAGCTCCACTGTATCCAGGGTAATGTCGCGGAGGAAGTGATTGATTTCGATTCCGCTTAAAGTAAGTACAGTTGTAATGACCTGTGTATGGTGGTGGACGAAATGGTAGACAAAGTGGATAGAAGCCGGGCAGGTTTCAACTGGTTCCCCGATGGCGCCAATGAGGCGGGGATGAGGGGAAGGAGTCATGTTGACTCAGGAGAACCCCTGGGGCGCGCACCATTGTGTGGAGATTAGTAGAGGCTAAATTGGGAATGCGGGAGATGAATCATCTCCGAGTTGACGTCACAGTTTTTTTGCATAAAACATGGCTGCGGAGGGCGAGAGGAAGAGAGTCTGCTTGGGAGTGACGAGGATACGGCTGTTCTGTGAGGAGGTCCTCCGCACCGGGCCGCGCTGCCGGCGTACCACTTGCAAGCGAACGGGATGGTGGAGCGCTTCAACCAGACCCTGGAGGGCAAGTTGAAGCACTTGGTGGACCAGCATCAACGTGACTGGGACGTCAACCTCCCATACATGCTGCTAGCGTACAATAGCACGGTGCACTCATCCACCGGGCAGACGCCTTTTTTCCTCATGCAGGGTACTTGAGGTGCGGCTGCCGGCGGATCTCCTCTTCGGGGCACCAAGCCCCCAGCCCCTACCCACAGAGCAACCGCTCGCTCGGCTGATGACCACCCTGCGGCAGGCGAGGGAGGCGGCCCACCTGCGACAAACCAAGGCTTTGTCGACCGACAACATAGACTTATAACAAGTCTACGTTGTTTCCCTCTGCAGCGTGGTCCAGATGTCTTGTGACCTCCATGTGATAACTCACTACGGGGATCTACGAAGGAATGACTCAAAAGAAAGATACAGGAAAACTAAAGAGGAATGCATTCGATTGAGTGGACCTGGCAATGTTGCGTGAACATTTCTCAGAGGACATGTGGCGTCCAATCATCCTGTGTAAAGTGAATTTTGGTTCTCATACAAACTTACTGGCCTGTAACATCCATCCATCCATTTTCAGAAACCGCTTAATCCTTTACAGGGTCGCGGTGAGCCGGAGCCTATCCCGGCAGACACAGGGCGCAAGGCTGGGGAACACCAAGGATGGGACGCCAGGCCATTGCAGGGCGCCTGGGGAAATTTAGTCAGTAGGCCAATTAACCTGGCAGCATGTCTTTGGACGGTGGGAGGAAACCGGAGTGCCCGGAGAAAACCCACGCGGACACGGGGAGAACATGAAAGGCACCCCGAGCCGAGATTCGAACCAGGGACCTTCTTGCTGTGAGGCGGAAGCGCTACCCACTATGCCACCGTGCCGCCCGTGCCTGTAACAAGGACATTGTTAATATTAACAATAATATTTTCTAAAGTGTATGTGTCATTTTTATATTGCTTACGTAACATGACATAGCCATTGGTATACAATGTTACGTTTTGGAGAATTCAATGGTGGTCACAAGACATCTGGACCACGCTGTTCTGGCGTGGAGGAGCCCAAGTTCCTTCGAGAGGATTTCTCCTGATCTCCCTCGAGTGGAGGCCCTCCTGCCAGTAGGGGTGTGAGTGAGCAATTGCAGGGCGGCATTTTTACATTCTATTTTTACATGTTATTACCGTACACGTGGAAAGTTTATCTCGTGCCTTCCGATACTCACAGTGCACGTCGAGGGTGACGTCCTTCTTGATCGGAGTGTCTATTCCAGGCTGCTTGACAACACACGTGAGCGTCGCTTCGTTCATCTCCTTCGTTGGGGTCAACTTCAGCGCCTCACTCACGTTGAACAAGCCGCCTCCAGTGGAACTGATTCTGTTCTTGGTGCCATTCAGAATGTCGCTGGCAAAATCAATTCCCGAGATGCTCTTCATGGTCCAGGATATGCTGGCCGCGGGGTTCCCGTTTGCGGCTAGGCACGTCGCCACCAGCTGAGGCCCACTCTGACCGGACACCAGGGGACGTGGGCCCAACTTCAACGACACCTCTGGTCCCACTGGAAACGGTGACACGGCAGCGATCGTTAAATCATCGTCTCGGCGTCATGTCTGTCCGTGATATCACTGTCGTAGTCGCTGTCATCATAAAAAGCGAGGATTTTACCACTGCGCCACCCTGCAGCCCTAATGATTAATAGTCCGTATCGGGCCAACGCGCCGTATATTTCCCATCCCTGGTTTAGGTAATGGCCACCCCTGGCCTTCCTCGGCGTACCGCAGCCGCTAACGACGTTACTGGATTTGTCTCGCTCTGCGGCTTCGTTCCGACTCGCTCATTACTCCTCGTCACAGTCGGTCGCGATTTGGTCTCCGATGGCCGTTCACGCTCCGTTAGCGAAACGAACACCGGCTTACTGCTTCAACTCACCGAGCACGGTGAGCTTGATGCTTGCCTCCTTATTCCCACTGTTAAGAACGAATCTGCAGATGTAGGTGCCGATGTCCGAGGATCTCAGCGAGCTGATTGAGATGGAGCCATCTGTATTGCTGCCGCCAGGGAAAGTCAGGCGCGAACTGAAACTAACGTTGATATTTGTCTTACCATCCTGGCGGTTTGCTATGTACACAGGCCCTCCACCTCCTTCCTTATACCATACTATCTGGATGACGGTCCCGCTTCCCTTGTAGACGCAGCGCAGTGTCGCGACTCCTCCGCTCGCGCCGGTCACCTCCCCGTCATGCTCTATCTCCTGCACACTGCTCCGGGCACCTGTATGGGCAAAGAGAGAAACACGAAGATCCCCCGCGTAGCCTTAACGGACTGTTATGGGCGAGCGTTGTTAGCGTAGCGCC
>JAZEWU010000020.1:377080-387393 GCA_036362915.1 Geotria australis | reverse complement strand
GTGAGCGACGCGGCCGCGGGCCGCTACAGCTGCTCCGCCGGAAACCTCCTCGGCAGCGCCGGGGTCTCTCCGGTCACTCGCGTTCACGTCAAGGTGGGGGTCGCGGTGTCGCGGGGTCGCGGTGGCTGGGGTCTCTCCGTTAGCTGCTTCGCGATGCGCGCGCGTGTGTGAGTGTTTGTCCGTGCGGCTCAGCGGTTAGCGCTATGCTGGGCTACAAAGTCGGAGGAGTGCGGCCGCTGCAGCTGGCGGCTCACGAACTGGCGCAGCGACTGCATCACCGCCGACTCGGCGGCACACAGCTCCGCGTCCCACTCGTAGCTCTCGTCCACCGACACCTCCTGTCTGTGGGAGGGCGGGCGGCGGAGCGGGGTAGGGGGCAGTGGTTGGCGCCATGCTGGGCGGCAAACCTGGCTAGCGACCCGAGTTCGAATCCCGCTCACGGCCACCAGCACCGGGTGACGGTTTTCTGAACCGCTCCCGCGGCATCCCCTCGGTCGACTCGGCCTCAAATGGCTAACCCAGTGCGGTGTGTCGACATTGTCACTCGGTGGACAAAGGCGGCCGGGCGTGGTGCCGGTCACCCACCCCCTCTGTGTGTGCCGTGTCGACCTTCGTAGGTGCCTCTCGCTGACGGCACTTGCCCCAACATTCTGTTAAGGCTATACGGGGGAATCTTTGAGTTTGTGTCCGTGTGTCCACGTGTGCGTCTGTGACTCTCCGTGCGTCTATGTGTGTCTCCGTGTCCCCGTGTCTCCGTGCGTCTCCGCGCGCCAGGATCCGCCGGTGTTCGTGTCTGTGCCGGAGGCGCGCTACCAGCAGGAGGTGGGGCGCCAGCTGCGCGTGCCGTGCGCCGCCACCGGGGACCCCGCTCCCGTCATCACCTGGACACAGGTGGGGGGGATAATAATAATAATAGCATTTATAGAGCGCCTTTCACCCGAGGGTCGCAAAGCGCCGCACAAGGCTGTGGAGAGAAGGGCATGTCAACAACATCAACGCAGATTTAACTGAGAGTCAAGCAATAGAGATATATTATAGGACATATGACATAAGGACAGCAGAGCCACAACGGTTCACGATTCTTCGAAGCACGATGGTCAGCTTCTGGACATCGTTGTCTTTCAGCTCGTCGGCTTCGAAGCGTTTGGTAGAATTTGCAGGTAATACCAAGTATTACTCGACAGGGATCGCGACGTGAACGCTTCTACCTCGACCCCCACGCTCACCGCTGCTCCTCCGTCGCAAACCTCCGACGATCCTCTCTCGCGCGCCGCTCGTCTCCCCTTGTCCGTCCGTCGGAGCAGGTGTCGCCCCCTCCGAGCGGGGTGCCCCGTCGCCGCGGGGGGCTCGCCTCGGCCCGGGCCCCCCTAAACCCGCCGCCCCCCACCGCGACGCTCCGCGACGGCACGCTGCTGCTGGCCCCCGTGCGGCGACAGCACCACGGGGAGTGGAGGTGCCGCGCCGACAGCCCCGTCGCCGCCATCCACGCCGCCACCTTCGTCGCCGTCACGGGTAGCCGGCGCGCGAGCGACCGTTGCCAGCGACCGCCGCGAGGGACCGCCGCTAGCCACCGCCGCTGGCAACCGCTGCGAGCGACGCTAGCGACCGCCGCTAGCAACCGCCGCTAGCAAGCGAGCGACCACCGCTAGCAACCGCCGCTAGCAAGCGAGCGACCACCGCTAGCGACCGCCGCTAGCAAGCGAGCGACCACCGCTAGCAACCGCCGCTAGCAAGCGAGCGACCACCGCTAGCGACCGCCGCTAGCAACCGCCGCTAGCAAGCGAGAGATCACCGCTAGCAACCGCCGTTAGCAACCGAGAGACCGCCGCTGGCAACTGCCGCGAGCAAGCGAGCGACCGCCCAGGGTTGAAGTGATGGTTATGGTGCTTGTGTGTGTGTGTGTGCGTGTACCGCGTGTGTGCGTGCCGCGCGCGCGTGTGTGCGAGAGCAGGCACGGTGCCCCACTCCGTGACAAACGTCACCGTCACCACCTCCGCCTTCTCGGCCAACGTCTCGTGGCTGCCCGGCTTTGACGGCGGCGCCGCTCAGACCTTCTCAGTGTGGTACGCTCTACGCAGAGGGGCTCCCGCTCGAGGGGGTCACGCGGGGGGGGGGCGGTGGCGCAGCGGTTAGCGCGACGCCGGGCTGCAAACCCGGCTGTGACCCGAGTTCTCTGTCTTCTTCTTAGCGATTCTTCGAAGCAGCGCGATGGTTAAATTACAGTTTCCCATTTCCTTACACAGCCCCTTGCATTTTCATTGAACTCCGCAAGGTCTTTTGAGCTGCAGAGGTTGGGTCGTAGAGCACAGACAAGGCAGTGTTGCACAGTACGGTCTGCTTCTCCACATTCACAGGTGGTTGAGCCGGTCTTGTAGCCCCATCTGACCAAAGCATCTTTTGATCGTCCCGTTCTAGTTCTCTATGTGTGAGTGTATGGGTCTCTGTGTGGGTCTGTGCAGTGGCGTAGCGTGGGCTGGGCCACCGGGGCAGTTGCCCCGGGCGCAAAATTCTTAGGGGGCGCAACATTTCAAGAGAAAAATAAACAAAGTAGTAATAATAAAGAAAAAAAAATAGCGCAAATTTTTTAGAATATAAATGTATCAGAGATCTACAATGATCCAAGAAAGACTGAGGTAACCTTGCAATACTGTAAATTGAGAGAGATTTCAATGTAGATTTCAAAACTAATTGAAACATTTGCACACGTTAAAACCAGGCGATTTTAAATTAAATTTGAGTATACTAGCATTAAAGCATTTTGCTTCAATTACATCAGTATTTTCTTAGGGATCAAGGTAGAAGCGTTCACGTCGCGATCCCTGTCAAGTAATACTCGGTATTATTACCTGCAAATTCTACCAAACACTTCGAAGCCGAGGAGCTGAAAGACAACGATGTCCGGAAGCCCAACAGATGCCAGAAGCCCCTCCAGTCCGGAGCAAGAAGTGAGGCCAATGCCGGACCGCCTTTAAGGCCAGCACTGACTATTACATCTCTAAATGTTGAAGGGCTGTCTGCGACTAAATAAGAACTTGTTGCAATGGGAAACAACTGTCATAGAACCATCACGCTTCGAAGAATCGGATCGAATTCGAAGTATTTTCTTAAAATACAATACATGTGTTTGGGGGGGGTAATGGGGTTCAATACTAGACTGGTGGAAGGGACTCAGGGAGTGCTAACGGTCCACGGGTTAGGCGGGGCGCAATACTGGCCTTGCCCCGGGCGCCGGCAACCCACGCTACGCCACCGGGTGACGGCGACGAAGCACGACGCCGCTCCGCGTTTTGCCGCGCAGGATCAAGCGAGCCTGGCTGGGCGCTCACGACTGGCAGCAGCACTTGCTGCTTCCTCCCGGCACCGGCGGCAGCGAAGGCGGCGATGGCGGTGGCAGCAACGGTAGCAGCGCCGGCCTAGATCGCTTCGCGGCCGGTGGTGGAGGAAGCGGTGGTTTCAGAAGCCGCCGAGGTACCGTTAGCGGTGGTGGTTTTAGTGTTGGTGGTGGTGTGTCTGGTCGACACAGCCGGAGAGGTCGAAGGATTTATGGTGGTGATGGTGGAGGAAGCGGAGTCGGAGTTGCCGACGGTGTTGGTGGTGGCGGCGATAGCGTCGGCACTAGACGCGGCAGGACGAGTGGAGGAAGGGGACTAGGTGGAGGAACGGGAGGAAGCAGCGCGGGAGCTCACGGTCGCGTTGATGATACCAAACGAAGCAGGAGAAGCGGCGGTAGTCGTGATGGAGGCATCGGAGCTGTGGGAGGGGGGACAGGTGTGGGTGTGGTTGCGGGGGTGGGAGGGGCCCGGCTGTGGCTGCTGCTGCCGGGCCTGGACGCGGCGTCGCTCTACGAGTTCAGCGTCCTGGCCGACAACCGGCACGGCAGCGGGGCCTTCAGCGACATCGTCACGGCCGCCACGCAGCGTACGTCGCACACGCACAACATACACGGCGTGCGTCACTCGCGCACACACACGTACACGCACGCAGCGTGCGTGACACACACACTCACCACACGCGTACACGCACACGCAGCGTGCATGACACACACGCGTACACACACGCACACAGCGTTTGCCACACACGCGGCGTGCATCACTGACGCACACACGTACAAACACGCACACACGCACTCACGCGTAAACACACACGCAGTGTTTCACACACACACGTACACACACACACACACTCGGCATCACACGCAAAGATCTCTTCGAATTAATACCTATCTAAACCGAACCGAATCCGTGCCACGTGGCAGTATCCATCGTATTATTTATCATCACTCGAACAAAATGACCGCCGAGCAAACAACGAACGCTCACTACGACCTCAACGACGATGACCCTTATCGCCGCCCCGCTCTCCAAACCCGCCCTGCCAGCCGTCCCCACGACGAGGCCCGCGACGCGGAGGCCCGGAGCCGTCCGGCCGCCCCCTCCGTGGGCCGCGTCCGTCCCTCGGCCCGCCGGCGTCGCGGCAACGCCGGGGCCCGAGGGCCTCTGGGTGTCGTGGAGCGCGCCCGACGCCGCCGCGTCGCCGCCGCCGCCGGCCTGGCCGACCGCCCGGCCGCCGGTCTTCGTCGTTGTGGAGGCGCGCGCGACCAGGCCGCGGGAGGAGGAGCCGGAGAGCGGGATCGCGACGCAGGAGCGGGAAGAGGAGGTGGTGGACGGCGGGGAGGGCGGTGGATGGGTGACGGTGGCGGGACCTGTGCTGGCCAGCGAACTCGGGGTGCTGATCGTGGAAGGACTGCACAAGGTGGGTGTGTACGTGGGTGCGTGCGCGTGCGGTCGGATAGAGCGGGCTAAACGGCGTAGGGGGTGTCGGCGATCGGGTGTCGCGGGCGGTAGCGCCGCCGCCCCCCCCTCCCCGCGTGACGAGGGCCCTGTGTGCGTCGGCGGCGAGCCCAGGACGCGGAGTACGAGGTTCGGGCCGTGTCCGTGGCGGGAGAGCTGCGAGGCGAACCCAGTTCCGCCGTCATCGTCTCCACCGCCGGTGAGCAGCGGTCGCCGGCTTTTCATCCAGCCGGTTACGCATCCATCCATACGCCAAACCGATACACCCGTCTCATCCGCTTGCCCACGAACACGCCTAACGACAACCACCGTTCACCACTAGGTGGCGACATCACCGCGGTGGTGGCACCTTGAGGGCCACTCACTCACTCACCCGCCTGGTAGCTCGCCCGCCCACCCACCATCTAACTCGCCCAACCACCCTCACACTTACCTACCTACCCACCATCTAACTTACCCACCCACCCACTCACTCGCCCGCTCACTCACGCACCCACTCACCCAGCCACCCACCCTCGCACTCAATCACACACCCACCTACGCACTCACTCACCCACCACTCACTCACTCACCCACCCACCCACGCACTCACTCACTCGTTCACCCACCCACCATCTAACTCGCCCACCCACCCACCACGATGTGCGGTGTTGGCGGTGTGCGGTGCGCGCGCGTGCAGGTGTGTCTGCGTTCCCCGCGTGGCCGCGCGCCCCCGTCGCCGTGTCGACGCCGGTGCTGGCCGGCGCCGTGGCTGCCGTCTCCTTCTTCTCGCTGTCGCTGCTCTTCAGCTCCGTGGCCGCCTGCGTCGCCGGGCAGCGGCGGCGGCGCAGGGAGAGGAGGAGGAGAGGTGCGTGGGTGGTGTGTGTGGGGTGTGTGTGTGTGTGGGTTGGTGGGTTGGTGTGTGGGTCTGTCCCGTGACCTCCTGTCGACGAGCCTTCGACACTTCACGTGGCCTCAAGGTGCACATGGCCTTGCACAGGCGGCGTGGTGACGTCACCGCCACTTAGTGGCGAAAGACGGTTGTTGTTGCTGTGTGGGTTCAGTCTTTTAAGGCTGTATTGGGTGGTTGGGCGGGTTGGTGGGTGGGTGAGTGGTGGGTGTGTGGGTGAGTGTTGGGTGTGTGGGTGTGTGCGTGTGGGTGTGTGTGCAGGCGTGGTGCTGGTCACCCACCCCCTCGTCTGCCGTGTCGACCTTCATAGGTGCTCGCTAAAAGCACTTGTCCCTACAGTCTGTTAAGGCTATATAGGGGATCTTTGTCTTTGTGGGTGTGTGAAACGGTGGTTGTTAGCACCTAAGTCCCCGAGTTCGATTCCCGCTCGCAGCCACCACCACCAACAACGGTGACGATTTTCTGAACCGGTCCTGGGCCTCCCCTAGGTCGACTCTGCCTCAAATGCGTACCCGATGCAGCGTGTAAAGTTACTAATTGTGTTCTATTTTTGTCTTCCCCCGTCTGCAGATTACAACTGCCGAGCGTACGAGAGGTAGGTATTTTTAATGCGCGTTCATCGCATTCGAATAAACTTTAAGCGGTTTAAATCGTTTGTCACGGCTGGGATGTTATACAGTGACGGAAACAATATTACGGGTGGTGGCAGGCTGTCTGTGCGGTGGTAACATCTGCACCTCCTTACAGAGAAAAGATTCTATCCGAGGCAGTTTGAGTTGGGCCTCCATCACTAGGTCCTGTCTCTAACGCTGGCTCCTGTCTCTAACACCGATGCCTACCTTTAACACCGGCTCCCGTCTCTAACACTGGGTCCTACCGCGACCCCCTCTCGGGGTGTCCGTGCGGCGGTATAACATCTGCGCCTCCTCGCAGAAAGAAATTCCTGCCGCACGCGCACGCACACTCTGCGTTGGAGACGGTAGCAGCACCGTCACGATTCCCGTCACCCCGTGTGCCGCGTCTCCCGCTCTCTCCCCTCGCCTGCCAGCGACTACAGCCGTGGCGGCCGCGGCGCCGGCGGCACCACCAAGCCGATCCCGCTCGTCCTGTCGTCGCCTTCCCCTCCGTCGCTCCGCCGGGACGGCGCCGCGACGCCGGGCGACGACAAGCGGCGGGCGCCGGCGCCGGCCGACCGCCCGCGTTTCCTCGGCGCTCCCGGGCGGCCGGGCGCCGGGCGTCGCCGGGGCCCCGCGTCTCTCGACGACAGCGCGTCGTCGGCGCGCCGCCTCCTCCGCTCGCCCGGCGACCGGCGGCGCCGTCACGACGACGGCGACGAAGACGACGAAGACGACGACGAGGAGGACGGGCGGGCGAGTCGGCGCCAACGCCGGCGACGCGATCCCTCGAACCTCTCCGGCGGGAGCCAGCTGTCGCTCGGCTGCCTGTCGGAGGCGGCCGGCGGCGACGAAGGCAGCGACGGGGAGGGCTGCTACTGCGTGGCCGAGGAGGCGGCGCGGCGCCGGCGCGAGGCCCGCGACGCCGGCCGGCCCATCGGCCGGATCGCCCGCGGAGCCGACGGGAAGTTCGCCGTCGGTTCGGCGGACGGCGGCGGCGGCGACGGCGACCGGCCGGGGCCCGGCTCGCGGGCCACGCTGGCCGCGTGGCCGTCGGGATCCAGCGTGGTGGAGCTGCACCCCATGGGCCCGCTCGCGCGCGCCCGCTTCGCCTCGACGCCCGCGTCGGATTGGCGAGGCCGCTCGCCGGGCTGGGAGGCCGGCGCCGGGCCGGGCGCGCCGCCGCCGACGCGCGCCGCCGAGAGCAGCAGCAGCCCGTTGGACGGAGCCCGCTTCCCTCTGGCGCCACCCGACGTCAGCCCGGTGGCGCCGCACCCGGCGACGATCTGCCCGTGGCGCGGGCCCGACGGTTTTCTGCTCGCGCCCGCTATCGCCGCGACCGCCGAGCCGCCTCGCAGGCGTCCCCCGGCACCGCCCGCCCGCCCGACCGAGACGGAACTGGACGAGCTGCTGAGCGAGAGTTTTTGCCGGAGCCCCGAGCTGGACCGGCCTCCTCCGCCTCCTCCTCCTCCTCCGCCGCCCTCGTACGCCCGGATGGACGCGGGCGAGGCGCGCAACATCGCCGAGCGCCTCCTGGAGCTGACCCGGAGGCCGAGGGGAGCGGCGCGGCTCAGCCCCGGCGAGCGCGCCGGCAGCGCGCAGAGCAGCGGGCGCGGGAGCGTCGTCGCTGGCGGCGCCGGCGGCGGCGCGGTCTCGCAGCCCGGCCTCGAAGCCGGAGCGTTCGGGGTGACCGGCGTGCCGTACGGCGCCGGGACGGGAGCCGGCGTCGGTTTTGGGTTTCCGGGCTCCGCGTGCGTGGGAGCGGGCGGAGACCCCGGGCGGGGCGGCGCAGGCGGCGGCGGCGGAGGAGGAGGTGGACTGACGCATCCCAGCATGCCGTGCGGCTCGCCGCAGACGGAGAGCAGTGGGGTCCACAGCCAGGACGGCTCGCAAAGGATGATGGGGAACGAGAGCCTGTACTCGGAGCTGGTGAACAGGTGGGCGCGCACGCGGCCTGGCGCAGGCGCCGCGGCGACGTCGCCGCCGCTTAGTGGCGGTTGTCGTCGTTGCGGGGAGAGCGTGTAGCTGCACCGGCGGTGGTGGTCGTGGTGGGGGTGGGTGACCGGCACCACGCCCGGCCGCCTTCGTCTCCCTAGTTGCAATGTTTACACACGCCGCACTAGGTACTCATTAGAAGCCGACTCGACCTAGGGGAGGCCCGGGACCGGTTCAGAAAATCGTCACCGGGGCGTCGGTGGCCGTGAGCGGCATCCGAACTCGGGTCATAGCCGGGTTTGCCGCCCAGCATGGCGTTAACCACTGCCCCCTACCCCGCTCGGCCGCCCGCCCCCCCACAGACAGGAGGTGTCGGTGGACGAGAGCTACGAGTGGGACGCGGAGCTGTGTGCCGCCGAGTCGGCGGTGATGCAGTCGCTGCGCCAGTTCGTGAGCCGCCAGCTGCAGCGGCCGCACTCCTCCGACTTCCTGCGGGACCACGGTGGCGGCGGTGGCGGCGGTGGCGGTGCGGCAGCCGGAGGCAGTGGTGGTGGTGGTGAGTGCCGCGTGAATGTCAGAGTCGGCGAAGAGGTGACTTTTTAAACGTTTATTGAAGGCTGTGGGGGACTGTGTTTGACGCAATCGGTGTGGGGTACAGTCTGCTCCAGGTTGTGGGTGCACGCGACCGTTGTCTCAATGCAGGAGTCCCGTCAAGAGCCTGCAAGCTCGCCGGCTATTTTTTCTGCTGTAATAACCAACATCTACCCTTGTCGATCTTATCTCCTGCAATCGCTGCGGCCCAGCTCCGTGCGGCTCGGTCGTCCCCGCCGCCTGCCGCCCGTCCGTCTCCATGGAGGACCTGAGCCGCGCCGCGACCGCCGCCTCGACCGCCGCCTCCGGCAAACCGCCGCCGGCAGCCGCGCCGACCGCCAGCTGGCGCGCGGCCGACACGGGCCTCCGAGCGGACCTGGCGGCGCGCTGCGCGGCCCTCAAGGCCGAGTTCATGGCCTACCAGCAACACTACCGGCCGCGGAGGGGCGGCCGCGGCGGCGGCGCCGGCGGCGACCGCGGCGGTGACGGTGGTGACGGAAGCCGGTTCCCTGGCCCGCACGATTACGACGATCAGTACGACCGTCAGTACGAGCAAGCGACCCTCCTGTGAGCCGGTGGCGTTTTTTTTTCCCACTGGCCACACGCGTGCTACTCTAGCCCCCCGTCCCGGCCCGGCGTGGTTATGGGAGAGTTTTTTTTTTTTAACACAGGAGCAACTGAGACCGAAGTTACAAGTGTGGCCCCCGGAACGGTTTGGGTGGGTTTTTTCCACTGGGACAAGTGAGCCGAGCCACTGTGAGGCCACCGTGGACTGGGTGGGTTTTTTTTCCCACCGGGACCCAGTGAGGCCGGGTTGAGGTCACCGCCGGGCCTGCACGGAACTGGGTGGGTTTTTTTCCACTGCGGCAGGTGCTGGCACGGTTTGGGTGGGGTTTTTCCACTGGAACAAGCGAGCTGAGCCACTGTGGGGCCAGCGTTGGACTGGGTGGTTTTTACACTGGAACAAGTGAGCCGGCGTGGCTCTGGAACGGACTGGGTGGATTTTTCCACTGCGGCAAGTGAGACGAGCTAGCCCAGGGCTGGCACGGTTTGAGTGTGTTTTTCCACTGGAGCAAGTGAGCTGAGCCACTTTGAGGCCAGCATGAACTGCGTGGTTTTTACACTGGAACAAGTGAGCCGGCGTGGCTCTGGAACGGCACAGGTAGTTTTTTTCCACTGGAGCAAGTGAGCCGGGCCAGCGTGGCCCTAACGAGGCACGGGTTGTTTTTTCCACTTACATATCCGAGCCAGAGTGGCCCTGGAACGTTACGGGTAGTTTGTTTTTTCCACTGGAGCAAGTGGAACAGGGCCAGTGTGGCCCTGACGCGGCACGGGTTTGTTTTTTTCCACTGACACATCCGAGCGAGCGGCAGCCGCGCCGTAAGCCGGCGCCAACATTTGCCAAACGCGTCGAGAGGTTTTTATTTTTTCCGGCCAAATTACAAAATGTTTATTTTTTTAACGAGCACTTACGGGAGCGAGTTATGGACACAA
>JAZEWU010000020.1:353690-367008 GCA_036362915.1 Geotria australis | reverse complement strand
AGTTTAAACCGGGTCGACAAAGTTCAGCGGATCTTAAATCTATGCAGATAATTATTCATCAAACATTAATTATCGTCGACCTGGGTCCCCCGCGTAATCTCGTACCGCCGTAATTCTCCAAGATACAGGCACACTGCTCTTGATGGACAAGGATGCGGTTAGCGCTGTGCTGGGCTACAAGCCTGGCCAAACGAGTTCGAATCCCGCTCACGGCCACCAACACCAGTCAGTGACGATTTTCTGAACCGGTCCCGGGCCTCCCCTAGGTCGACTCGGCATCAAATGAGTAACCCGGTGCGGTGTGTAAGACATTGCCACTAATGTGGAGAAGCAGACCATACTATGGAACACTGCCTTGTCTGTGCTCTACTACCCAACCTCTGCAGCTCAAAAGACCTTGCGGAGTTCAATGAAAATGCAAGGGGCTGTGTAAGAAAATGGGAAATTGTAATTTAACATCGCGCTTCGAAGAATCGCAAAGAAGAAGACTAGGGAGACAAAGGCGGCCGGGCGTGGTGCTGGCCACCCACCCCCCTCTGTGTGTGCCGTGTCGACCTTCATAGGTGCTGCTCGCTAACGACGCTTGACCCTACAGTCTGTTGAGGTCACACGGGGGATATTTTTAATGGTTCTGTTTATGGTTTCACCCTTGCACAATGTGGAGAATTCGTTGTGTTTTCTTGTGATTGTATACGTTGTGTATACAACCGCCCGAGAACTAGAACGGGACGATCAAAAGATGCTGCTTTTGGTCAGATGGGGCTACAAGACCGGCCCAACCACCACCTGTGAATGTGGAGAAGCAGACCGTACTACGGAGCACTGCCTTGTCTGTGCTCTACTACCCAACCTCTGCAGCTCGAAAGACCTACTCGCAGAGTTCAATAAAAATGCAAAGAACTGTTGTAAAGAAATGGGAAACTGTAATTTAACCATCGCGCTTCGAAGAATCGCGAAGAAGAATACGTCGTGTGCGTTGGTTAGCGCGAGCGCTTGTTGTCCCACAGGAATACCGCATCCAGAGCTTGCAAGTGTTAGAGACAGGAGCCGGCGTTGGTCAGGAGCCAGCGTTAGAGACAGCAGCCAACACTAGAGACGGGAACAAGCGTTAGAGATTGAAGCCAGAATTGTAGACAAAATCCAATGTTAAAAGACAGAAGCCAGCGTTTGAGACCGAAACCGGCGTTAGAGACAGGAACCAGCGTTAGAGACAGAAGCCAGCATTTAAGACCGAAACCAGCGTTAGAGACAGGAACCAGCGTTTGAGACCGAAACCAGCGTTAGAGACAGGAACCAGCGTTAGAGACAGGAACCAGCGTTAGAGACAGGAACCAGCGTTAGAGACAAAAGCCAGCGTTTGAGACCGAAACCAGCGTTAGAGACAGGAACCAGCGTTAGAGACAGGAACCAGCGTTAGCGACAGTAACCAGCGTTCGGGACGGGAACCATCGGCGTGAATCGAACGGCCGGGTCGCGAGCGGCGGTGATCCTGGTGGCCCACCTCGGCCTCCGGGCCACACGCCACATCCCGACAACAGGGTCCACACGCTCGAGCGACATTTGTACCGGCTCGGCCATATACACGCACGCTCTGGAACGAGGTCGAAGGAGCGAAGGGTCACGCGGGTGGTGCTTGCCAGATTACGGCGTATCGGGGGCCGCCGGCGATTTGACGATTTGTTCGGCGCGTTCGGAGATTAGGTTTTGCGAGCCCCGCTCTCCGGGTTCTCCGGTTTCCTCGCACAACTTATATTAAAAATAACACTCATTAATTATTTGGCCGATAACCTCATAATATATAGCAAGCAGTGTCTAGCGGCAATATGGCGCCGGCAAAACCGCCTGGCTGCCTCCCTCCGCCTCTCTGCGCTTTCCTCGCTACGCCTCCGGGTCCTATCTCTCGTCGAATTAATACCTCGGACATTTAATGACTACGTGCCGCCACGCGTTATAAAGTGTAAAATAATTGTTATTGTTATTATCACGCGCGGTTTGGCGGGTGGTATCAAAGCGCTAACCGCGCGACGGAGGGGTAGGGAGGAGGGTTGATGTCGGGTCGTGAGCTTGATGGTGGGTGTAGGTGATGGTGGCAATGGTGGCCGTGGAGGTGTGGCATAGCTGTGGTGGACGCGGTGGTGGAGGCGTGGACGCGCGGTGTAGATGTGGTGGTAGTGGGCTGTGTAGGTGTGTGTGTGTGTGTGTGGTAGAGGGCGTGGTGGGCCTGCATGGCGCAGAGCATAAATACCACGACGCCACCCACACCGAGCCTCGTCTCGCGAACCACACGCCGAACCTCCTCGGTACCTTCGCCACCAACCACACACTTCACCACCTCGTCCCTCCTCGGGGGGCGACTCGGAGCAACAACTCGCAGCGATGGCCGGCAGCGACGGAGACGCGAGCGAGCGCGGCGACGCCGCCCCGTCCGCCCGGAACGTCGCGAAGCGCCGGCGATCGTGGAGCCGCCTCGAGATCATCCTGTCGGTGACCGGCGGCCTCCTCCTCGTGGCCTGCGCGGCCCTCGTCGCGGTCGCCTGGGTGGCCATCGAAGACGCCAAGAAGTCCGACGTGACAGGTCGGTCCGCGTGTTTTTCACTTGTGTGTGTTTGGTTTCAATTATTTTCGAACGCGGGATGTTCGCAATTGCCCTGTGTCGGGCTGGCGTCCGTACCTGGGTTATAGCCCTGGCTTGCGCGCCGTTGTCTGCCGGGATAGGCTCCGGCACACCGCGACCCTGTACGGGATTGAGCGGTTTCTGAAAATCAATGGATGGCTAGGTATATGACTCGCACTCAAATGAGTACCTAGTGCGGTGTGTAAACATCACCACTAGGGAGAGACAAAGGCGGCCGGGCGTGATGCTGGTCACCCACCTCCTCGTGTGCCGTGTCGACCTTCACAGGTGCCGCTCGCTAACGGCACTTGACCCTACAGTCTGTGCAGGCTACACGGGGGATCTTTGTCTTTGTCTTGTTCCGCCGCCCTCAGAGCGGAGCGAGCTGTGGGGCAGCATGAGGATCGTAGAGGGGGCGGCCTTCTCGCCGGCGCTCCAGAACCCCGAGTCGAACGCGTTCAAAACCCTCGCCTACGACTTCGAGAGGACGGTGGGTCGCCTTGGGTCACGCGGAGTCACGCGGGGTCACGCGGGGTCACCTTGGGTCACGCGGGGTCACCCTGGGGTCACCCCCGGGGTCACCCCCGGGGTCAAGGTAGAAGCGTTCACGTCGCGATCCCTGTCAAGTAATACTCGGTATTTACCTGCAAATTCTACCAAACACTTCAAAACCGAGGAGCCGAAAGACAACGATGTCCGGAAGCTCGACAGATGCCAGAAGCCCCCTCAGTCCGGAGCAAGAAGAGAGGCCAATGCCCGCCGCCTTTAAGGCCAGCACTGACTATTATATCTCTAAATGCTGAAGGGCTGTCTGCAACTAAAGATGAACTTGTTGCAATGGGGGAAACTGTCATATAACCATCACGCTTCGAAGAATCGAATTCGCCCCGTGTCCGCGTGGGTTTGCACTGGGTACTCCGGTTTACTCACACAGGACAAAAGACGCACCGCTGCCAATCGTCCATCCACCCATTCACCCACCCACTCACGCACCCACCCACCCACCTACTCACCCACTCGCCGGGTACTCCGGTCTCCTCTCGCAGTCCAAACACTCGCCGCCTTTGCCGCCAGAGGTTAATAATAATAATAAAAATGTTACATTTACAATTCTGCGCGGCACATATTCATTCAATGTCGAAGGTATTCATCGACGAGAAAACGACTCAAGAGGCGTAGCGAGGAAAGCGCAGAGAGGCGGAGGGAGGCAGCCAGCCGGTTTGCCAGCGCCATATTGCCACACACCGCTTCCTATATATTATGATGTTATCGGCCAAATAATTAACGAGTGTTTTTTTTTACTTGTGGGAGGAAACCGGAGAACCCGCAGGAAACCCACGCAGAACAGGGGGAGAATAACACACAAACTCCGCACAGAAAGGCAGCCACCCGAGCCGAGATTCGAACCCGGGACCTTCTTGCTGTGAGGCGCAGATGTCACCACTGCGCCACCTTGCCGCCCAAATCGTCCCGCAGACTAAATTGGCCCCCGTCTCCGTTCGTCTTTCAGATCCGCAACGTGTTCTCCAGTAGTGCCATGAAGAACGACTATATCAGCTGCTCGGTCCAGGCGTTCCGGTGAGCGGGCACAGCGCACATGCCACCCACAGCACACATGCCACCCACAGCACACATGCCACCCACAGCACACATGCCACCCACAGCGCACATGCCACCCACGCCGTTCACAATGATGCTGACTGCAACTGTCAGCGAAACGTCGGACCGTCCGTCCATTTTTCTAAACCGCTTGTCCTGGTTGGGGGTCGCGGCGGCAGCATTCCCAAGGAGAGTGGACCAGACATCCCTTTCCTCAGCAGCAGATTCCAGCTCTTCCTGAGGGGGGATTCCCAGGCGTTCCCAGGCGTTCCCAGGCCCAGGCGAAGGATATAATCCCTCCGGCGTGTCCTGGGTCGGCCTCTAGGTCTCCGCCCAGTGGGCCGTGCCCGGTAGACTTCCCGGGGGTGGAGCCTTCCAGGGGGGCATCCTTACCAGATGCCCGAACCACCTCAACTGGCTGCTCTCAATCCGAAAAAGCAGCGACTCTACTTTGAGGCTGTCCCGGATTTCTGTGCTCCTCACGTTGTCACGGAGAGTGAGCCCCAGCAACCCTACGGCAGAGAAACCGCTTGTACCCGCGATCTCGTTCTTTCGGTCATCATCATCATCGTTGTTGTTATCATTCCGATCGCTCGCGTCGCCCACCACCACCCCGACGTCTCGCCCCGTCGGTGCCGCGCAGGCCGGGAAGCGTCGTGGTCTCCTTCGTCGTCTCGCTGGCGCCCAGCGGGTCTTCGTCGCCTCCGGCCGCGTTGGCCGAGGAGGCCATGGTCGTCCTGAAGGAGGCCATCGAGCCGCTGGGGCCCGGATCCCTGGACGGTCGGTTCGGACCGTTCACCGTCCAGCTGGCCAGCGTGGGTATCGACTGTGAGTCGCGTTCTGCTCTCTTTCTTTCTTTGCGATTCTTCGAAGCACGACGGTCAAGCCCATCTGGACACCGTCGTCTTTCAGCTCCTCGGCCTCGGAGTGTTCGGTAGCATTCGCGGGCAGATAGCAAGTGTTACCTGACGGGGATCGCGTTGAGTGGCGGTGACGGTGGTGACCTATGAAGGTGACGACCTTCGTAGGTGCTCACCTTTCGTAGGTGCTCTACAGCCTTAAAAAAACTCTTAAAAAATCACTTTTTCACCGACTCACAACAAACCGACTGATCAGGGCGTCTCCGCACCTCCGAATCAACGGGTGCAACGCGCCCGGAGAAAATGCGCGCGTTGCAAAAGTAGATTATTATTATTAACGGCACTTGCCCCTACAGTCTGTTAAGGCTATACGGGGAATCTTTGTCTTTGTGGTGGTGATGATGATATTGATGATGATATACTACTGCTCGCTGCTCCGTCCCATATCACCCGATTTGCCCCTCTTGTCCCACCAGCCGTGAAGCCCACGGACCCCGGTAAAGAGCCAGGTGAGCAGCGGATAGAGCACGGCTTGCGCCTCCCCCCACCCCCGAGAGCGTAGATCGCGTGTACGCAGCGGTGCGCACGATGGCGATTTGTTCCAAGACCTCGGGTGGTTGGGATGGAAACACTAACGAGCGCCGCTATTGGCCGAGAAGCTACCCGAACGGCGTGCGTTCGCATCGCCGATTGGCCGCCGCGCCACCCACGCTCACGCGCGGCCACATCGCGGCACGCGTCGTGAAGTGCGGCGCTTTGTGGCAGCTCTTCGTGACCCTCGGGTGAAGGGCGCTCTATAAATGCTGTTATTATTGAAGTGAAATGTTAGTGGAATGCGATACTGACGTTCTTACAGAGCGTGTATCGTAGAGTGATTTAATAATAATAATAATTTTACATTTATAACGCGTGGCACATAGTTCATTCACTGTCGAAGGTACTCATTCGACGAGAGAACGACTCGGAGGCGTAGCGAGGAAAGCGCAGAGAGCCGGAGGAGGCAGCCAGGCGGTTTGCCGGCGCCATATTGCCACACACCGCTTCCTATATATTATGATGTTATCGGCCAAATAATTATTGAGTGTATTGTGAGGCTATCGTATAACGAGGGACCACTGTACATAGACAACAAGTGTTAGTGATATGTAGAGTGTAAGTGACGTATGCAAATACAACTAATGTAGAATATACGAGGTTTAGACCCTTTCTGGCAATGAGAAAAAGTGTTAAGATCTTTATAAACAACTAAGTGGACACCTTTTGGCAAAGGCTCCAGCGTGCAGGCAGCCACACATACTTGTGGCCAAACCATGCAACAATAAATGCTATCGCAAAGCGGTGTCCTTCAAACTTATTGGCCAACACCAGACGGCCTTCTCTGTAGCCCGGTCTGTGTTCAGCCAGTTCCCGCCACAAGGCAGACGCTCTCAGGGCAGCCTGCACACTGCAGCCTTTGCAAAAAAGGTGTCTGCTTAGCGTTCAAACATCTTAACACTGTGTTCTTATTGCCGGAAAGGGTACACGGGCAAAAAACGGTCCTTTGGTCCGAACAAGTCTAAGTCATTTACGCCGAGACGACAGCGTTCAGTGTCCCGACACTTGCGACACGAACGGCGCGCGGGGCGAGTGTGCGACCTTGACGTCGCGCCGAGTCAGCGTCGAGCGCTTTCGAAAGAACCATCCGTTATCGTGCGTCTCGGCTCGCGGTGTCGGAGAGCTTCGCGGTCGGCGCCTCAGCGATCGTCGTCGCAGCGATAAGCTTCACGCTTGTGGGTTGCCGAGATAGGGGGGTGGGTCACGTGCCGATCTGCGGACCCGCGCGCGGAGTCACGCGGCAGCGGATAAAACCGGAGCGCGACGGCGGATTCAACTCGATTCGGCTTTATCGTCGAGTTCTGCCGGAGCGGCAGGATGTTTTTAGACTGTGGGAGGAAACCGGAGTGCCCTGGAAAAAACCCACGCTGATCCTGATCGAGCAAATTTGCGGTTGCGTTTCAATTGAAGATCTAGTGTTTTTAAGGTCTTAACACTTATTGTCATTGCCGGAAAGGGTTAAACCTCGTATGTTTTACAGTTCGATTCAACTTTATTGTCGATGCTGCCATATGTACAGGATATATAGAGGATCGAAATGCCGTTTCTCTCAGACCCCCGGTGTTGGCATATACACGGACTGGAACACAGCAACAAGGGTTTAAAAATACTAGGATGATAAAACAATAAAACAACAAAATACTATCCACAGTGTTTTATGAGTTTTGGTCACGTGAAAAGTTTCACTTGGCCTAAACTCATAAAACACGATGGATAATATCGTTCATGAAATCCTTCGAACCAAATTTAACAAAATATTAGCAATTTTTTATATTTACAAGTTAAGCTAAGCTGGGGGTCAGAAACCGCTTAATCCTGTACAGGGTCGCGGTGAGCCGGAGCCTATCCCGGCAGACGCGGGGCGCAAGGCAGAGCTATACCTCGGATGAGACGCTAGTCCCCATCACGGATCATACTAGATAGATGTTTAATATTACAGCAGGAAAAAATACCCACCGCGACCCTGTACAGGGATTAAGCTGTTTCTGACAATGAACGAATTAACGAAAAAATACCCGGGTGAGCTCGCGAGCTCTTTACGGGGATTGCCGCCATTTGGCGCAACAACGAACCAGCGCGAGTCGAGCCGCGACGAACCGACGCCTGATCGTTCTCTGATCCCGCCGGCGCCTCGCTCCGCTCCAGAAACCACGACGCAGAAAACTCCGGAGACGACCAAGACCACGACGGCCAAAACGACGCCGACGACCACGAAAACCACAACGCTGACACCGGGTAACGGCGTCGAGACGCGCAGCCGCGGGCCAGCCACCCGTGTTACGAGCGCCCGTACTTACGTACCGGCCTCCGTAAGAGCCTATAGTTTAAAACAAAAAATCGAGTTACATACAAGGGTGAATATTCATCGACGAGAGAACGACTCGGAGGCGTAGCGAGGAAAGCTCAGAGAGGCGGAGGAGGGAGGCAGCCAGGCGGTTTTGCCGGCGCCGTATTGCCACTAGACACTGCTTCATATATATTATGATGTTATCGGCCAAATAATTCACGAGTGTTTTTCTTAACTTGTGCGAGGAAACCGGAGCACCCGGAGGAAACCCACGCAGAACAGGGGGGGGAGAACAACACACAAACTCCACACAGAAAGGCGCCCGAGCCGAGATTCGAACCCGGGGCCCTTCTTGCTGTGAGGCGCAGACGTTCACCGCTGCGCCACCCTGCCGCCCTCTCACCCACTCTCCCGCCCGGTCTCCCCCCGTAGCGACGTGCGGAGCGGGTGACCTGGCGTGCGACGCGGCGACCTGTGTGCCGCCTCGCTCCGTCTGCGACGGCGTAGACGACTGCGTGGACGAGGCCGACGAGAACAACTGCGGTGGGTCACGTGGTCGGCGCGCGGAGACACGGAGATTCGATTCTTCGAAGCGTGACGGTTTGCTCCCCCATTGCAACGAGTTCGTCTGCAGTCGCAGACAGCCCTTCGACGTTTAGAGATGTAATAGTCAGCGCTGGCCTTTAAAGGCGGCGGGCATTGGCCTCTCTTCTTGCTCCAGGCTGAGGGGGCTTCTGGCATCTGTTGAGCTTCTGGACATCGTTGTCTTTCAGCTCCTCGGCTTCAAGGTAGAAGCGTTCACGTGAGCGATCCCTGTCCGGGTAATACTTGGTGTTGCCTGCGAATTCTACCAAACACTTCGAGGCCGAGGAGCTGAAAGACATCGATGTCCAGAGGCTGACCATCGTGCTTCGAAGAATCGCAAAGAAGAAGAAGCTCTTTGAGAGCGGCGCGTCGCCGCGGTAACTCGCGTCGCCGCGGTAGCTCGCGTCGCCGCGGTAACTCGCTCGTGTCCGCGTGTCGCCTCCAGCGTCTGGCTGCGACGACAAGTTCCTGCTGACGGGGACCACGGGGGAGTTCCAATCCATCAACTACCCCGGGAACTACGAGGACAGCGCGGCCTGTCGCTGGATCATCAAGTGAGCGTCGACAAAGCATCGTCAACATCGCCCTCCCTCCCCGTCTCCCTCCGTGTTTGTCTTTAAGGAAGTGACGGCCATCTTAGGGGGGACGCTGGCAGATTTTTGCCGCTCTTAAGATTGCCAGTTTCACGACCTTTCGGTATATATTCGAAGCAGCCTTAATCATTTATTTTTTGTTGCTTTGGTTTTTTATTGGTTGGTTTTGTTTTCTTTCGTCGTCGACATGCCGTTCTCTTCGCGGCCCTTGTGCAGCGCTTCGTGACCCTCGGGTGAAAGGCGCTATATATATTGATATTATTATTATTATCATCATCAACATCGTCGCCGTGGTGACGGTCGCCGTGGTGATGGTCGCGGCGCGCAGGGTGACGTCGGGCTTCGGCGTCGATTTCACGTTCCCCGCGTTCAACGTCGAGCGCAACTACGACTACCTCCGCCTCTACAGCGGCCTCGGCAACGACAGGGTGCTCAGAGGTGGGTGGACGAGCTGGAGGTGGAGGTGGTGGAGGTGGTGGAGGTGGTGGAGGTGGTGGTGGTTGTGGAGGAGGAGATGTGGGGAGCGGTAGCCCAGTGGTTAGCGCCCTGGGCTACGAATCTGGCGACCCGAGTTCGAATCCCGCTCACGGCCAACACTCAGTGACGATTTTCTGAACCGGTCCTGGGCCTCCCCTAGGTCGACTCAGCCTCAAATGAGTACCTAGTGCGGTGTGTAAACATCGCCACTAGGGAGACAAAGGCGGCCGGGCGTGGTGCTGGTCACCCACCCCCTCGTGTGCCGCGTCGACCTGCATAGGTGCTCGCTAACGGCACTTGCCCCAACAGTCTGTTAAGGCTATACGGGGGATCTTTGTCTTTGTTTTGGTGGTGGAAGTGGTGTAGGAGGTGGTGGTGGAGATAGAGGTTGTGGTGGCGGTGGTGGCGATGGCGGTCCGGCCGCTCAGTGACACATCTATCCCCCCCGGCCCCCGACTCCTCAGCGGAGCTGAGCGGGAGCGAGAACCCGGGCGTGGTGCGGATCTTCTCCGACGTCGTCACGGCCGAGTTCACCAGCGACGTCAGCCTCAACAGCACCGGCTTCCTGGCTCAATACAGCGCCTTCTCCTACGCGGGCCTCCCCAGTACGCCGTTGTCTGGCGCCCGCGTCTGTCGTCGTAACGACCGTGTTTGTCTTTAAGGAAGTGACGGCCATCTTAGGGGACGCTGGCAGACTTTTGCCGCTCTTAAGATTGCCAGTTTAGCGACATTTCAGTATATTCGAAGCAGCCTTAATCATTTATTTTTTGTTGCTTTGGTTGTTTTATTGATAGTTTTTTTCTTTCGTCGTTGACATGCCGTTCTCTTCGCGGCCCTTGTGCAGCGCTTTGTGACCCTCGGATGAAAGGCGCTATATAATAATAATATGAATTTATATAGCGCCTTTCACCCGAGGGTCACAAAGCGCTGCGCAAGGGCCGCGAAGAAGGCGGCATGTCAACAACGAAAAAAAAAACAATAAAAACCAAAGCAACTGAAAACATATAAAATGCAATGATTACACTTTAAAACGTGTGTTTGTGTGATTGCAGACCAGCAGCTGCTCGACTGCACGTTCGAGTCGGGATTCTGCTACTGGGACCAGGACTCTTCTGACAGCGCCGACTGGGAGCGAGTCAGCGGCCCCAGCAGCCCCCAGGGCTCCGGGCCAGACGAAGACCACACCACTGGGGACGGGTCAGGTGACCGACCGCTCGCTCTAATCATCCATCCATCCATTTTCAGAAACCGCTTAATCCTGTAACAGGGTCGCGGTGAGCCGGAGCCTATCCCGGCAGACACAGGGCGCAAGGCATAATAAGTTTGGCTATTCGAACTTTTTTTGCCGTTGTACAAATAATGTAGAATATACGAGGTTTAACCCTTTCCGGCAATGAGAAAAAAGTGTTAAGATCTTGAAACACTAAATGGACACCTTTTTGCAAAGGTTCCAGTTTGCAAGCAGCCACACTAACATGCTTGTGGCCAAAAGTGTGACAAAGAGCAACACGGCTCGGCGGGTTCCTTCCAGCTTAAAACACAGACTGACCGGGCGACCGATCGGCAGGTTACTACGTGCGTGGGTCGGCGAGTGGCGTGGCGGCGGCGCTCGTCAGCCAGCGACTCGCTCCGCAGACCTCGGTCGCCTGCCTCAAGTTCTGGTGAGTCCCGGCGTTGACCGCAACCAGAATGCGTTCTTGGTAACCACGGGTCACAGTATTCAATTCAACTTTATCGTCAATTCTGTCAGGACATACAGAGGATCGAAATGCCGTTTCTCTCAGACCCCCGGTGTTGGCATATTACATGGACTTGGAACACAACAGCAAGGGTTTAAAAATACTAGGATAAAAAAATAAAAACATATTTTTTTTATATTTATATGTTAAGCTAAGCTGCGGGTCGCGGGAGACAATAACAAGGCACAGATCTAGAACAGAAACTATAATTCTAACAAATATAGTGCAAATAGTACTATCATGTGAAACTCATAAACAGAGCTTCACTATGGATAACATTGATCATGAAAGCCTTCGAGTTAACTTGAACCTGTTACCGGTCGCGTCACAACCCTCCTTCCCACCCGTACCGTAGCGAATGCTTCGGCCACTTTGCTACTTGTACACCGCACTCGACCGTACCGGCTTACTTTCACCTCTGGCTGTCTCCGTGTCTCTGTGTCCCCGTGTCTCCGTGTCTCCGTGTCCCCGTGTCCCCGCAGGTACCACATGTACGGCGTGGATGTGTACCGTCTGTCCGTGTCGTTCCGCACGGAGGGATCGGCCGACGTTGCCGCGTGGCTCAAGGAGGGAAACTACGGCAACCAGTGGCTGTACGGACAGGTGTCCGTCAGCCAATCGCAGGACTTCCAGGTACGAGTGCCGCTCACATCAACCTAACACAACAGCATTCACATATACGGCGCGTACAGTAGAAAGTAATCCCACGGTGAACAGGTCCGGAGTCTAACAATAATAATAATATGTTTTACATTTATAACGCGCGCATATTCATTCGATGTCGAAGATATTAATTCGACGAGAGAAGGACTTGGAGGCGTAGCGAGGAAAGCGCAGCGAGCCGTGACGGAACCCGGACTACTTTCCGCAGGTGGTGTTCGAGGCTCGCAAGCAGCTCCACCAGCTGTTCAACGAGATAGCTCTGGACGACATCTCGCTGGTGCCCGGGGATTGTCCACCTCCGCCCCCCGAGCCCACTCCCATCGTCCCCACCACCCGTAAGTCGCCCCCTTGTCTCTGTGTCCCCACGTTGGTTCTTTTTTTCTTTCGTCGTGGACATGGGCGTGTGCCGTGTCGACCTTCATAGGTGCTGCTCGCTAACGGCGCTTGGCCCTACAGTCTGTTAAGGCCACACGTGGGGGATCTGTGTCTTTGCGCGTGTGTGTGTGTGTTCGCAGCCCCGTGCCCCTCGGGTCAGTTCGTGTGTGGCGACGTGACGTGCGTCCCGCTCTCTGCCGTCTGTGATGGCCTCAACAACTGCCCCGACTCCTCCGATGAAGCTTCCTGCAGTACGTGGGGGGGGCGGGGGTGCACCTGGCCTGGCACAGGCGCCGTGGTGACGTCACCGCCAGTTAGTGGCGAACGGCGGTTGTTGTTGTATAGTTGAGCGGGTGAGCGAGTCGGAAATGAGTGAGCGGGTGAGTAAGCGGTGAGTGAGTGAGCGAGCTAGTGAGTGAGTGATGAAGCGAGCGAGCGTCTAACCAATCGCCCGATGGGCCCGCGGTGTCGCTGCGCAGCCTCCGGTTGCGACGACAACTTCCTGTTCACGGGAACGAGCGGCAGCTTCAAGTCGATTAACTTCCCCGGGGACTACGAGGACAACTCGAACTGCCGCTGGGTCATCCGGTGAGCGGGTCGCCGGGTGGGAGCGGTGGCCCAGCGGTTAGCGCACTGGGCTGCGAATCTGGCGACCCGAGTTCGAATCCCACTCACGGCCACCAACACCCAGTGACGATTTTCTCAACCGGTCCCTGGACCTCCCCTAGGTCGACTCAGCCTCAAATGAGTACCTAAGTGCGGCGTGTAAACATCGCCACTAGGGAGACAGAAGGCGGCCGGGCGTGGTGCTGGTCACCCACCCCCTCCGTGTGTGTGACGTGTCGACCTTCATAGGTACTACTCGCTAACGGCACTTGCCCCAACAGTCTGTTAAGGCTATACGGGGGATCTTTGTCTTTGTCTTTTTCGGG
>JAZEWU010000020.1:334417-349334 GCA_036362915.1 Geotria australis | reverse complement strand
GGAGGAAACCCACTCAGAACAGGGGGGGGGTAGAATAACACACAAACTCCACGCAGAGAGGTGCCCGAGCCGAGATTCGAACCCGGGACCTTCTTGCTGTGAGGCGCAGATGTTACCGCTGCGCCACCCTGCCGCCCGGTTCCTAGTCTCACGTCGTGTTATAGTTGCTACTCGCTAACCGCGCTTGACCCTACATTCTGTTAAGGCCACACGTGGGGGATCTTTGTCTTTGTGTGTGTGTGTGTGTGCGAGCAGCCCCGTGCCCCCCGGGTCAGTTCGTGTGTGGGGACGTGACGTGTATCCCGCTCTCCGCTCGCTGTGACGGCCTCAACGACTGTGCCGACTCCTCCGACGAAGCTTCCTGCAGTACGTTGAGGGAGGGGGCGAGGGGGGGATAGGGGAAGGGAGACCCCTCGGCGGTCCTCCTTATGAGGAGTGAACGGCGATACTAAACGTGCCGTCAGCTGACACTCGCCGCGAGGATAAACGAGGGCGGCGGGGAAATGGAGCCCCGTGAAGTCGGGAGGGCAAGTCGCGGTGGTTTGCGAGTGCTCCAACGTCGATTGTCGAAGTGACAGACGGTAAACTGATAATAAAAGGAGCGCAATTGTTCCCAAGTTCTAATATGAATAACATTAAATATAGTAATTACCTTAACAGATATCATAAATATCAGTAAAGTATCAGTAAAGTTATCCGACAGACCAATGGAAGCACATGGGGTGACGATGTCATGGCAGCCATGTTGCCTGGGTTACTTTACGGTAGCCATCTTGTATTTGAGTTATCATGGCGACCATGTTGCAGGCGGCCATGTTGCATGAGGGTCATCATGGTGGCCATGTTGCATGGGGGTCATCATGGCAGCCATGTTGCGTGAGTAACTCAAGTGGTGGCCACATTGCATTGGGCTGTCTTTCTAGCAGTTGATTGGCCGGTACACTGGTAGTGACGATGCAATCCCTAGCAACCACTGCTATGCCCCCAGAACTGCGATCGAGCTAAGATTCGCGTATTCTATCAACAAAATATCCCGAGTTACGTCACTTAATCTCGCGCGGAATCTGCAGCTAATCGGCCACGACAGTCCGACGCCTCGTGGGTCGTAGTCTTGTCGTGGCGGAGGGGTCCGCGTGTCCCGACGTACGGGGAACATCCGTGACACTCTCGGCATCGCTGCCGCTCCGCAGCCTCCGGTTGCGACGACAACTTCCTGTTCACGGGAACGAGCGGGAGCTTCAATTCGATGAACTTCCCCGGGAACTACGAGAACAACGCCAGGTGTCGATGGCTCATCCGGTGAGTGGCGCCCGCGGCGGTTCGGTTCCCACCTCGGCGAAACGTCGCGAGCGATTTATAAGATCACGCTTTAACGCTGTGGGGAACGTGCCGGAGGTAGAGGAAGCAATTTGATGGTGACATTCTGTCTACTATGTCCTATAATTTATCGCTATTGCTTGACTCTCGGTTTATCGGTCTTGATGTTGGGGGTCAAGGTAGAGGCGTTCACGTCGCGATCTCTGTCAGGTAATACTTGGTATCGCCTGCGAAAGACAACGATGTCCAGAGGCTGACCATCGTGCCTCGAAGAATCGCAAAGAATAAGTCTTGATGTTATTGACATGCCGTTCTCACCACAGCCTTGTTCAGAGCTTTGTGACCCTCGGGTGAAAGGCGCTTTAAAAATGCTATTATTACTATTATTGTTAAAGAGCTGTTTTTTTCTGGATCGCCGTGTGTCTGAGCGATCTCCCTCGGTCTTTCGCGACGTTTCGCCTCCCACGTTGGAAGCATGACGCTCCGTGATGCTACACAACTCAACTGTTCGTTCCAACTTAAAGACAAACTGTCTTACGCCCATCCGTGTCTCCGTGCCGACCGTGTCTCCGTCCTGGACAGTGTCCCCGAGGGCAGCGCCGTCCAGTTCACGTTCGCGGCGTTTGCGACCGAGGACAACTACGACGTTCTCTCCATCTCCAAGGGCGTCGGCCCCGGCAAGGAGCTGCTGGGTGAGCCGGCCGCGTAGCATCGAGCGTTGCTCCGTCATGCTCTCGTCTCGGGAGTCCGCCGACGCGCGCCGCTCGCCGTGGCTTTCGGTGTCTCGGTGTTGTTGTCGACGGCAACCGGTAACCTTGCCGTTAAACCTCGTCTCGCTAGCGCTAGACCGAGCGTCGTCGCTGTCTCGCTCTCTCTCCGTCGCTCTCTCTGGTTTGTCTAGCGTGGTCTTCTCTTCTTTGCGATTCTTCGAAGCACGATGGTCAGCCTCTGGACATCGTTGTCTTTCAGCTCCTTGGCCTCGAAGTGTTTGGTAGAATTCGCAGGCAATACCAAGTATTAACCTGACGGGGATCGCGACGTGAACGCTCCTACCTTGATTCCCGTCTAACGTGGTGATTGTGTGTGTCCGTGCGTCAGTGTCGCTGACGGGCAAGAGTAACCCGGGCGCCGTGCGGGTCTTCGCTCACGAGCTCACCGTCGACTTCACCTCCGACTCGAGCCAGGTGGACGGCGGATTCAGCGCCTCCTTCACCGCGGTCGACTTCTCCGGACTCACGAGTACGTTCGGCCGTGGGAAGTGCCGTCGTCTAGTCACCCGCTCGCCCGCTCGCTCGCCCGCTCGCTCGCCCGCCCGTTCACCCGCTCGCTTGTTGTCTATGTGCGATACAGACAAGGAGCTGGTGGACTGCACCTTCGAGGCCGACTGGTGCTACTGGGACCAGGACCCGTTCGACAGCGCCAACTGGGAGCGGCTGAGCGGGCCTCGCGCTCCGGCGACCACGGGGCCAGACGTGGACCACACCTACGGAAACTCGTCAGGTGCCCGCTCGCTCGCCGGCTCGCTAGCTCACACGCTCGCTCAATCACTCCGTCGCTCAGCCGCTCGAACTAGTTACTCTTAAGTCTAAAGCCGGCTTCCAAGTTTAGCTGAGTGTTAGAGACGGGAGCCAGTATTCGAGATGGTAGACAGTGTTAGAGACAGGAGCCACTGTTAGAGACAGGAGCCAGTGTTAGAGACAAGAGCCAGTGTTAGAGGCCGGAATCAAACCGCCTCGGGCAGGACCGCCTCGCCGCAATCAGCCGTATCCCTCGGCCAGCGGAGAGAACGGCGGTACCTGACGTAGCTCCCGGCAGCGAAACGTCGAACATCCCATTGAACAAACCCGCGGCGCGATCGGAGGTGAACTCCCGGAACGACGCGGAACCGACCGTAACCTGTCGTCTGGTCCGTTTATACCGCGCCGGTTCTCACCGGTTCCCGCCGGTTCCCTTGCAGGGTTCTACGTCCGGAACCAGAACAGCGGTTCCGCCACGAGTCTCCGCACCTTCACCTTGGACCCGGAACCCAACCCCACCTGCCTCAAGTTCTGGTACAAATCTCGCTCGCTCGCTCGCTCGCTCGCTCGTTCGGAGAGTGTGTGCTTTAGGATATTAATCCATTCCGGAACGCGTGTCGTTATGTGAAACCGTCGTCAAGTGAGACCAATCATACTTGAACATTGTTGCACGTGTCTCTACGTATCTATGAGTCTCAACGTATCTCTGAGTCTCTATGTAGAGTGGTCCTCGTCAACTGAATAACCTTTGACATCGAATGAATATACGCGCGCGCTGTAAATGTAAAATAATTTTTATTTACGACGTTAATCTGTTTCCGGAACACTTGTCGTGACGTGAAACCGTCGTAAACCAAGGCCAATAATACTGAACACTGTGTCAAGTGTCTCTATGTATCTTTGTGAGTGTCTGCGTGTCTCTACGAGTCTCTGTGTGTACCTCTGTTAGTCTCTATGATTTTAATCCGTTCCAGAACACGTATTGGTCAATGAAACCATCGTAAAGTGAGACAACTAATACCCGAGTAGAGTAAGGGCAGGACACAGCCGTTGTGTCCCCATGTCCCTGTGTCTCCATCTCTCCGTGTCCCCGTGTCTCTGCAGGTACCACATGTACGGGGTGGATGTGTACCGTCTCTCTGTGTCGTTCCGCACGGAGGGAGCGGCGGACGTTCCCCTGTGGCTCAAGGAGGGAAACTACGGAAACCAGTGGCTCTACGGACAGGTCACCTTCAGCCAGTCGAAGAGCTTCCAGGTTAGTTGGTTAGTTAGTTAGTTTAATAACAGCATTTTATAGAGCGCCTTTCACCCGAGGGTCACGAAGCGCTGCACAAGGGCCGCGGAGAGAACGGCATGTTCTCTCCGAGTATTACTTGACAGGGATCGCGACGCGAACGCTTCTGCCTTGCCAAGATGGCGAGATGACTGGACATCGGCCGATTCCCTGAGACTAGGCTCTAACGACAGCTGTCTCCAGTGTCGGGACAATCAGTTTGAAGGACAATGCATTTATCATAGCACACGTTACCTTCCGGTCACGTCACCGCTCTTGCTGGTGGTGTTTCTGCCCCGCGCAGGTCGTGTTCGAGGCCCGTCGGAGGTCGAGCCTGGGCGAGATAGCGCTGGACGACATCTCGCTGGTGCCCGGAGCCTGTCCTCCGCCGCCCCCGGAGCCCACTCCCATCATCCCCACCACCCGTGAGTCGTCCTGCAAATTAACTCGAAGGCTTTCACGACCGATGTCATTCATAGGTGAGGTTCTGTTTATGAGTTTAGGTCATGTCTTCTTCTTCTTTGCGATTCTTCGAAGCCCGATGGCTAGCTTCTGGACATCGTTGTCTTTCAGCTCCTCGGCTTCGAAGTGTTTGAAAAGGTGCGTAAGGGGAGTGGACCAGTCGATACGCCGGAGCAAACGAGCGGGCGCATGGAATCACATACCTCAAAAGATGGCACCGACGTTTCGCTGACATTACAGCCAGCATCGTCAGAGACTGCGAATTGTCAGCAACTCGCGTGTTCGTTGTGTCAATGCAGGAGTTCCGTAAAGAGCTCGCAAGCTCACTTCGCATTTTTCTGCTGTAATAATAAACATCTATCTTGCCTTTTGGCAACACTTGGCTAAGCACCGAGACTAGGCTCTAACGAAAGCTGTCTCTAGTGCTGGGCCAATCAGTTTGAAGGACAATGCATTTATCATAGCATTCGTTTGCATGTTTTTGCCACAAGCTGCTTGCAAACTGGACCCTTTGCAAAAAGGTGTCCATTTGGTGTTTTAAGATCTTAACACGTCTCTCATTGCCAGAAAGGGTAAAACCTTATATAATTCACATCTATCTATCTATCCTCCTGGTGTCTATGCAAGACTGGATCGCGATGGCCTGGAAGGGCAGCTACGGGGCAGTCGCCCGGGTTACGAACTGGTTCTGTTCCTGAGATCCGTTCCTGTGTCGATCTGTTCCCGAGTTCCTGAGATCCTGTGTCAATCTGTTCCTGAGATCCGTTCCATCCGTTTTCTAAACCGCTTGTCCTGGTGAGGGTCGCGGTGGCAGCAGTCCAAGAGGAGAGTGGACCAGACAGACATCCCTTTCCTCAGCAACAGATTCCAGCTCTTCCTGGGGGAGGGCGATTCCCAGGCGTTCCCAGGCCAGGCGTTTCCACACGGGGGATCTTTGTCTGTGTGTTTATGTGTGTGTGTGTGTGTGTTTGCAGCCCCGTGCCCTCCGGGTCAGTTCGTGTGTGGGGACGTGACGTGTGTCCCGCTCTCCGTTCGCTGTGACGGCGTCAACGACTGCCCCGACTCCTCCGATGAAGTCTCCTGCAGTACGTGGGTGGAGGGAGGGTGGGAGTTGGGGGGGGACAGAGGGAGGGAGACCCCTCAACTAGATAGATAGGTGTTTATTATTACGTCAGAAAAAAATACCCAGCGAGCTTGCAAGCTCTTTACGGGACTCCTGCGACACAACAAACACGCGAATTGCTGATGATAATAATAATAATAGCATTTTATAGAGCGCCTTTCACCCGAGGGTCACAAAGCGCTGCAAAGCAAACATAAAAAACAACTAATTCAAAAAACAACAAAAGATGAAATGATTAAGGCTGCTTCGAATACAATGAAAGGTTGTGAAACTGGTAATCTTCAGAGCGGCAAACATCTGCCAGCGTCCCCTAAGATGGCCGTCACTTCCTTAAAGACAAACACGGAGGGAGACCGGGAGGGAGGATGAGCGACAGGGGGAGACACAGGGATGAAATGCATACCCTAAACGAGCAAATATACCACGTGTTATGAACTAACAATGAACTTTAAACAATTATCAACAACGAACTATATTTTCCTTTTATTATGTTTTTATTAAAACAATCTTTCGTATAAAACTGTGACCCCCTTAAAGGTCAGTAACGCGCCCCTCTGAGGTCTGCTCCCTAGGCGGCTGCCTGGTTGGCCTAACGCTAGCCCCGTCCTGTCCGCCGATTGGCCGACTGTCTCCGTCGCTCCGCAGCTTCCGGTTGCGACGACAAATTCCTGTTGACGGGAACGAGCGGCAGCTTCCAGTCGATGAACTTCCCCGGGGACTACGAGGACAACGCCAGGTGCCGCTGGATCATCCGGTGAGTGGGGATCAAGCTCGAAGCGTTCACGTCGCGATCCCTGTCAAGTAAACACTCGGTATTACCTGCAAATTCTAGCCAAACACTTCGAAGCCGAGGAGCTGAAAGACAACGATGTTCAGTAGCTCAACAGATGCCAGAAGCCCCTCGGTCTGGAGCAAGAAGAGAGGCCAATGCCCGCCCGCCTTTAAGGCCAGCACTGACTATTCATTCATTCATTATCAGAAACCGCTTACTCCTGTACAGGTTCGCGGTGAGCCAGAGCCTATCCCGACAGACACAGGGCGCAAGGCATGGGTATACCCAGGACGGGACGCCAGTCTATCACAGGGCACCGGGGGCAATTTAGTCCGCAGGCCAATTAACCTATGCATGTTTTTAGACTGTGGGAGGAAACCGGAGTGCTCGGCAAAAACCCACGCGGACACGGGGAGAACATGCAAACTCCGCACATAAAGGCCCCCCGAGCCGAGATTCGAACCCGGGTCCTTCTTGCTGTGAGGCGAGCACTGACTATTTATATCTCTAAATGTTAAAGGGCTGTCTGCGACTAAAGAAGAACTTGTTGCAATGGGGGAAACTGTAATGTAACCATCACGCTTCGAAGAATCGAATCGAATCCGGTGAGTGGCGCCCGCGACTCTGGGTAAACTCCCCGTCGCGTATCGGAGGCAGGTTTTTAAGCCTTTGGACCGTGGGAGGAAAAGCGGAGTACCCGGCGAATAGCCCGCGCGGACCGTGTCTCTGACCGTGTGTCTCCGTACTGGATTTGAATTGGCGTTGTTTCCCCCTCGTGTCTGTCTCTCTGTCTTCCTGTCTCTGTGTCCTTCTGTCTCCCCCTGTCGCTCACCCTCCCTCCCTGTCTCCCTTCGTGTTTGTCTTTAAGGAGGTGACGGCCATCTTAGGGGACGCTGGCAGATTTTTGCCGCTCTTAAGATTGCCAGTTTCACGATCTTTAAGTGTATTCGAAGCAGCCTTAATCATTTCATTATTTTTTGTTGTTTTAGTTTTTATTAGTTGTTTTTTCTTTCGTTGTTGACATGCCATTCTCTTTTCGGCCCTCGTGCAGCGCTTTGTGAACCTCGGGTGAAGGGCGCTCTGTAAAATGCTATTATTATTATTATCATCACTGTCCGTGTCTCCGTCCCGGACAGCGTCCCCGAGGGCAACGCCGTCCAGTTCACGTTCGCGGAGTTTGCGACCGAGGACAAGTACGACGTGCTCTCCATCTCCAAGGGCGTCGGCCCCGGCAAGGAGCTGCTGGGTGAGCCGGCCGCGTAGCATCGAGCGTTGCTCCGTCGCTCCGTCGCGTCGGCGTTTCAGGAGCCACCAAAACGCGCGCCACTCGCCCGTGGCTTACGGGTGACGGTAGATAGATAGATTGTTATTATTATTAACTCGAAGGCTTTCATGACCAATAATAATAATAATAGAATTTTATATAGCGCCTTTCACCCGAGGGTCACAAAGCGCTGCACAAGGGCCGCGCAGAGAACGGCGTGTCAACAACGACAGAAAAAAAAACGAATAATAAACCAAAGCAACAAAAATTAAATGATTGAGGCTACTTCGAATACACTGAAAGGTTGTGAACCTCTCAATCTTAAGAGCGGAAAAAATATGCCAGCGTCCCCTAAGATGGCCGTCACTTCCTTAAACACAAACACGGAGGGAGACAGGGAGGGAGGGTGAGCGACAGGGGGAGACACAGGGACACAGAGACAGGAAGACAGAGAGACAAACATGAGGGGGAAACAACGCCAAAACATATGTCGGAGCAAACGAGTGGGCACATGCATCTTTTGAGGTAAGTGACGTGAACGCTTCTACCTTGATCCCCTCTCTCTGGTCTAACGTGGTGATTGTGTCTGTCGCTCTCTGTGTGTGCGTGTCTCTCTGTGTGTGTGTCTTTGCGTGTGTGTCCGTGCGTCAGTGTCGCTGATGGGCAACAGTAACCCGGGCGCCGTGCAGGTCTTCGCTCACGAGCTCACCGTCGACTTCACCTCCGACTCGAACCAGGTGGAAGGCGGATTCAGCGCCTCCTTCATCGCGGTCGACTTCTCCGGACTCACGAGTACGCGCAGTGCCGCCAACGTCCACCCGCTCGCTCACCCGCTCGCTCACCCGCTCAACCGTGCACTCAACCACTCGCTCACTCATTCATCCACTCGCTCACTTATTTACACACTCACTCATTCGTCCACTCGGTGGTAGCGCCTTGGGCGCCTTTCTGTGTGGAATTTCTGTGCGGAGTTTGCGCGTTCTCCCCCCGGTTCTGTGTCGGTTTCCTCCGGGTTCTCCGGTTTCCTCCCGCGACTCGTTAATTAGTTGGCCGATAACATCATAATCTATTGGAAGCAGTGTGTGGCAATATTGCGCCGGCAAACCGCCTGGCTGCCTCCTCCGCCTCTCTGAGTCGTTCTCTCGTCGAGACAAAGGCGGCCGGGCGTGGTGCTGGTCAGCCACCTCCTCGTGTGCCGTGTCGACCTCCATAGGTGCTCGATAAGGGCACTTGACCCTACAGCCTGTTAAGGTTACACGGGGGATCTTTGTTGTTTTGTGCGTGATGCGGTAACTCGGGGGATTGGCGCTGCGCTGGGCTACAAACCTGGCCGCGACCCCGAGTTCGCATCCCGCTCACGGCCACCAACACCAGTGATGATTTTCTGAACCTGTCCTGGGCCTCCCCTCGCCTCAAATCTGTCCGTGTCTCCGCGTGCTCGTGACTCCAGACAAGGAGCTGGTGGACTGCACCTTCGAGGCCGGCTGGTGCTACTGGGACCAGGACCCGTTCGACAGCGCCAACTGGGAGCGGCTGAGCGGGCCTCGCGCTCCGGCGACCACGGGGCCAGACGTGGACCACACCTACGGAAACTCGTCAGGTGCCCGGTCGCTCGCTCACCCACTTGCCCGTCCACTCGCTCGTTCAGTCACTTGCTTACTCAATCAACAGCTTGTGAGAGAGATAGATGTTTATTTTTACGGCAGATAAATACCCGGTGAGCTCGCGAGCTCTTATCGGGATTCCCGCAACACCTCGAATGAAAAAATAACAAATTATAACCAAAGAAAAACACGAAAATAACCATTTACGCACGGCACTGCACGTAATTGATCAAATAATGAAATAAAAATACAGTTCTACATTGCGATCGGGGGAAAAATTTTTTATTAGCGAGAAAACAGGCCGGTGCGGTTTGCGAGCGTAATCTGTGCGTATCGCGGTTCCCGTCGGTTCCCGCCGGTTCTCACCGGTTCCCACCGGTTTCCCCCGCAGGGTTCTACGTCCGGAACCAGAACAGCGGTTCCGCCACGAGTCTCCGCACCTTCACCTTGGACCCGGAGCCCAACCCCACCTGCCTCAAGTTCTGGTACAATTTATTATAATAATAGCGTTTAATAGAGCGCCTTTCACCCGAGGGTCACAAAGCGCTGCACAAAGGCCGTGGAGAGAACGGCATGTCAACAACGAAAGGAAGTGGCAGATTTTTGCCGCTCTTAAGTTAGCCAGTTTCACGACCTTTCGGTATATTCGAAGCAGCCTTAATCATTTATTTTTTGTCGCTTTGGTTTTTATCGGTTGTTTTTTTCTTTCGTTGTCGACATGCCGTCCTCTTCGCGGCCCTTGTGCAGCGCTTTGTGGCCCTCGGGTCAAAGGCGCTATGTAAAATGATATTACTATTATCATCCTCTCTATATGTCCTGTACATATGGCAGAATTGACCGTAACGTTGAATTGATAATCATGACTCACCCGTCTCCCGCAGGTACCACATGTACGGGCGAAACGTCGACCGTCTCTCGGTGTCGTTCCGCACGGAGGGAGCGGCCGACGTTCCCGTGTGGCTCAAGGAGGGAAACTACGGAAACCAGTGGCTCTACGGACAGGTCACCTTCAGCCAATCGAAGAGCTTCCAGGTCCGTTCGTCGCTCCTTTCCGATTGGTTCGTTCACAAGCGATCGGCCGCTGGCTCCACCGCACGCCCCCGGGGGCATAGCGGTCCTCTCACAAGGCCGCGGGCCTAGCTAGTCCCGCGCGTGACAGATTTATTGATGGTGTCTGTTAGAGACAGGAGCCAGCGTTAGAGACAGCAGCCAGTGTTGCGTGGCAGGAATCCCCCGCATCCATAGCTCGCAATCTGGCGCCGGCAAAACCGCCTGGCTGCCTCCTCGCTACGCCTCCGAGTCGTTCTATCGTCGAATGCGTACCTTCGACAGTGAATGACTTATGTGCGCCACGCAGTGTTATAAATGGAAAATTATTATTAATTGTTATCACTATTATTAATCTCCCCCCCCGGGGGGGTATTTTCTGCCGTGACAAACAACAACGGCGTCTTTGCGTCTTTGCGCGTCGCTCGCGGCTCCTGCCTGCGCAGGTCGTGTTCGAGGCTCGGCGGAGGGGCAGCGACGGCGAGATCGCGCTGGACGACGTGTCGCTCGAGCCGGGCGCCTGCCCGGAGTCGCCCTACCCGGAGCCGACCTCCTTCGTCATCACGACCCCCGCTCCTCCCCGGCGTGAGTGTCGGCGACCCGTGTTCGAATCCCGCTCACGGCCGCCAACGCCGGTGACGACTTTCCTGAACCGGTCCTGGGCCTCCTCCCCTAGGTCGACTCGGCCTCAAATGAGTATCTCGTGCGGTGTGTAACCATCGCCACTGGGGAGACAAAGGCGGCCGGGAGCGGTGCCGGTCACCCACCCCCTCGTGTGCCTTGTCGACCTTCATAAAGCCGCTCTATAAATGCTATTATTACTATTATTATAGGTGCTCGCTAACGGCACTTGCCACTGCAGTCTGCTAAGGCTACACGGGGGATCTTTGTCTTTGTCTTGCTGCAGTGGACTGTGGGGGCCCGCACGAGCTGTGGGAACCGAACGTCACCTTCACATCGCCCGGTTACCCTTTCGAGTACATCGACGGCGCCGACTGTGAGTCAACCACAACCGCCACCAACAACAACAGCCCACCAACCACAACCGCCGTTCGCCACTAAGTGGCGGTGACGTCACCACGTCGCCTGTGCCAGGCCACATTCACCCTGAGGCTATCACGTGAAGTGTCGAAGGCTCGCCGACAGGAGGTCACGGGACAGACCCAGGTGTCACGATGGGCCGCCTGACCGAGACGACCGGCAGATGCACCGCCTGCGCTCCCTACCGCGCCAGATTGCTGAAAACTCAAACACCGTCACTGTCACGACCAATCACCACCATCGCCGGTCCCCTCCCCCCGTCTCCTCCTGGTCGTCATGGTGACAGGCACGTGGTACCTGCTCGCCGACGAGGGGAAGAACGTCCTCATCTCCTTCACCGTCTTCGACCTGGAGAGCGGCTACGACTACGTGGAGCTCCGCGACGGGCGCGAGAGCGACGCGCCGCTCATCGGTGAGACTCGGGGGGGTCCGTGGCCAGCTGGGCCAAGAGTTGGGCGATTCCGAAATTCCGGGAATTCTGGAACTCCGCATCGCTCTGAACGCACCCGATCGGCGGAGCTGGCGACGGGAGCGCGTCGTCGCCGAGACGGTTTGACGCGCATCGCGCGATCGATCGTCATCCACGGGTCCCAATGAGCTCTGTCGCCTGGAGGCCAGCGCTCCTGCTAAGGTCTCCCTTAGTGGTGAACAGGTCTGGAGTCTAGTCTCCCTTGGAGTTGAACAGGTCTGGAGTCTAGCACTCCTGCTAGGGTCTCCCTTGGTGGTGAACAGGTCTGGAGTCTAGCACTCCTGCTAGGGTCTTACCTGCTCGTGTGCCGTGTCGACCTTTACGGGTTGCTACTCGCTAACGGCACTTGACCCTACAGTCTGTAAAGGCTACAAGGGGGATTTTTGTCTTTGTCTCGTCGCAGGCCGGTACTCGGGCACGGGGCCGAAGGGCGATGTCTACTCGACGGTGAACGCCATGACGGTGCGCTTCACCAGCGACAGCTCCATCAGCGGGCCCGGCTTCAGCGCCAACTTCAGCACCGGCTTCCGACTCGGCATGCCACGTACGGGAAGGGGCGGGCGGGGTTAGAGGGCACGGGGGCGAGGTTAGAGGTCACTGATTTTGGGCACGCGGGTTGATCTCGCGACTCAAGGACGATCTCACTTAACAGCTGGGGGGTCAAGGTAGAAGCGTTCACGTCGCGATCCCTGTCAGGTAGTAACTTGGTATTTGCCTGCGAATTCTACCGAACACTTCGAGGCCGAGGAGCTGAAAGACAACGATGTCCAGAGGCTGACCATCGTGCTTCGCAGAATTGCACAGAAGAAGACTTGAGAGCACTTCACCCTACAGTCTGTTCAGGCTACACGGGGGACCTCTGTCTGTCTGTGTGTGTGTGTGACATGTGTGTATAACTTGTGTACCGCGCGTGTGTGTGTTGACAGCGACGTGCGCTCCGGGGCAGTTCCAGTGTGAGAAGGACCTGGGCTGCGTGCCGGTGAGCGCCGTGTGCGACCGCAGGCTGGACTGCGACGACGGCTCCGACGAGAAGACCTGCGGTACGGCGCCATCGTCGCCCTCGTTATGGTTGTTGTTGTCATCGTCATTATTAATAATAATAATAGTTCAACGAAAATGCAAGGGGCTGTGTAAGAAAATGGGAAACTGTTATTTAACCATCGCGCTTCGAAGAATCGCAAAGAAGAAATAGCATTTTATAGAGCGTCTTTCACCCGAGGGTCACACAGCGCTGCGCAACGACAGAAAAAATACAACGAATAAAAACCAAAGCAACAAAACATTTTAATGATTTAATGCTGCTTCAAATACACTGATGAAAGGTCGTGAAACTGGCGATCTTAAGAGCGGCACAAATCTGCCAGCCTCCCCTAAGATGGCCGTCACTTCCTTAGGGACAAACACGGAGGGAGGGTGAGGGAACAGGGGGAGACATAGGGACACAGAGACAGGAAGACAGAGAGACAGACATGAGGGGGATGGTTGTGGCGCAGCGGTGATGGTGGTGGCGGTGACGGTGGAGGCAGTCCATTCGATTCGATTCTTCGAAGCGTGATGGTTACATGACAGTTTCCCATCGCAACAAGTTCTTCTTTAGTCGCAGACAACCCTTCAACATTTAGAGATATAATAGTCAGCGCTGGCCTTAAAGGCCGGCGGGCATTGGCCTCTCTTCTTGCTCCGGACTGAGGGGGCTTCTGACATCTGTCGAGCTTCCGGACGTCGTTGTCTTTCAGCTCCACGGCTTCGAAGTGTTCGGTAGAATTTGCAGGTAAATACCGAGTATTACTTGACAGGCATCGCGAAGTGAACGCTTCGACCTTGATCCGAGGCGTGGCGGTGACGACGGTGGCGCTGGTTGTGGCGGCTGCGGGCGGTGCGTGTTGCGGCCTCGTAACTCCCGGCGCGGTTCTCTGTCTTCCTTGCAGTGCGGCTGCAGGGCCGCGTGGGCGCGAGCGGAGTGCCCCAGTTCGTGGTGGACGGCGCGTGGCACAGCGTGTGCGACGGCGCCGGATGGTCGGACGACGTCAACGACTTCGTCTGCCTCTACACCGGATTCCCGTGAGTTGGTTTTCGCCGGGGCGCTCGGGTTTCCTCCCACTGTCCGAAGACACGCCGGCATAGGTTAAAAGGCCCGCAGACTAAATTGCCTTGGATTAAAAAAAAAACCCAATAAAATGTGTTGCCGATTTTCCGTTCTCTGTCGTTGTTGACATGTCGTTCTCTCCGAAGCCCTGTGCAGCGCTTTGTGACCCTCGGGTGAAAGGCGCTATATAAATGCTATTATTATTATAGATCCGCCTTGTGCCTTGTATCTGCCGGGCGGCAGGGTGTCTATGCAGTGGTAACATCCGCGCCTCCTCACAGAAAGAATGGTCTTGCCCGAGGCGGTTCGATTCCCGCCTCGGGCGCCATTCTGCGTGGAGTTTGTGTGTTATTCTCTCCCCCTGTTCTGCGTGGGTTTCCTCCGGGTTCTCCGGTTTCTTCCCACAACTTAAAAAAAACACTCATTAATTAGTTGACCGATAACATCGTAATATACGGGAAGCAGTGTGTGGCAATGTGGCGCCGGCAAAACCGCCTGGCTGCCTCCCTCCGCCTCTCTGCGCTTTCCTCGCTACGCCTCTGACTCGTTCTCTCGTCGAGTGAATACCTTCGACATCGATTGAATATGTGCCACGCGTTCTAAATGTAAAATGTGTATTATTAATTCCACGTTTCCACGCGTGTTTGTGTCGCAGGGGAGCGAACAGCACCAGCTCCGTCGATGCGACTGGGTTGGCTCCGTTCGCCATCGCGAACGGCACCTCCGTCGCCGACCTCGTGCTCACCCCCAGGTACTCACCGATACTCACACAGGTACTCACCGCACCTGTGTGAAGCGTTCACGTCGCGATCCCTGTCAAGCAACACTCGGTATTTACCTGCAAATTTTACCAAACACTTCGAAGCCGAGGAGCTGAAAGACAACGATGTCCAGAAGCTCAACAGATGCCAGAAGCCCATCAACAACGACAAAAAAACTAAT
>JAZEWU010000020.1:294763-312540 GCA_036362915.1 Geotria australis | reverse complement strand
GCCACCCACCACACCGCACACACAAAACTCATTGCAAGCCGACCGCTGATAAATGTCGATGCGGGAGCTGAGTGCTTCTTGCGGGGGGCCAGCCCTGCCCTGCCGCCTCCTCCTCCTCCTCCTCACACACAACCGAGGCGCCGCGCGGGTTCGACTCCCGGGCCCCGGGGTTCCCCGCCACCATCTGCATGCACTCCGGGAGCGAAGGAGGGGTCGGGGGTGTCACAAGACATCTGGACCACGCCGGAGACCGATCATCGGCCGTCACCCAACCCAGGCGCGTCGCAGCCGCGTGTGTTGAAGGACATAATGGGGGGGATGGAATAATGTTTCTGTAAAAGTGCGGGTGTCGCAACACCCGCGGCCGCGACCCGCCTGCCGTCAGAGACCCCCACCCCCCACAAACCCCGCAACTCCTCGTGGAACTAACGCCGCCTCATCATATTCCAATCATTATGAAATTACGTTCGTTTTCATCGTCGGCTTCGTCAGCGTTGGGGGTGAGCCATCGATCGTTTGTTCCTCAATCGTCGATGGAGCCGGAGCCTCTTAACGCGATTAAACCGGGCATCTCCCACCCCCCCTTCCTCCTTGACTAATGACGGGAATTGAATTGATTGCCACGCAGATAAAGGTCCCCCGTGTAGCTGAGCGAGAGCGATGGGTCAAGTGCGGACAGAGAGAGTTTGAGAGAGGCGCACCTGTCCAAAGTGACAGGCCTGTCATCATTAACATAATTATAATAATAGTAATAATTTTACATTTATAAACGCCTGGCACATATTCATTCGCTGTCGAAGGTACTCATTCGACGAGAGAACGACTCGGAGGCGTAGCGAGGAAAGCGCAGAGAGGCGGAGGAGGAGGCAGCCAGGCGGATTTACCGGCGCCATATTGCCACACACTGCTTCCTATATATTAGGATGTTATCGGCCAAATAATTAATTAGTGTTTTTTTTTAAGTTGTGGGAGGAAACCGGAGAACCCGGAAGAAACCCACGCATAACAGGGGGAGAACAAACAAACTCCACACAGAAAGGCCCCCGAGCCGAGATTCGAACCCGGGGACCTTCTTGCTGTGAGGCGGCAGCGCTACCCACTGCGCCACCGTGCAGCAAAGAAGAAGAATAATAATAGCATGTATAATAATAATAGCATGTATAGAGCGCCTTTCACCCGAGGGTCACAAAACGCTGCACAAGGCCGCGGAGAGAACGACATGTCAACAACAACAGAGAACCGAAAATCAGCAACCATTTTTTTAAAATAATGACAGCAACTACAGAGAGCCAAAATAATAATAATAATACAAATTTGCATTTAAATAGAGCGCCTTCCACCCGAGGGTCACAAAGCGCTGCGCAGGTGCCGCGGAGAGAACGACATGTCAACAACGACGGAGAACGGAAAATCAGCAACAATTTTTTTATTTTTTTGGGGAGCGGGGTGAGGATAGGAGGGGAGGGGGTGTGGGCCGGACAGAGCCTGGTGATTCTTCTCTCTCAGTTAATCTGTCTTGATGTCGTTCACATGCCGTTCTCTCCACGGCCCTGTGCAGCGCTTTGTGACCCTCGGGTGAAAGGCGCTCTGTAAATGCTATTATTATTATTAGTTGTTGTTGTCCAAGCGGGGAGGGGTAAGCCAGTTACAGCATCTCAGGGCACCCGGGGGATACTTTAGTCAACAGGGCAATTAACCTCGGCAGTAGCAGCGTGTCTTTAAATAATTATCCTTGGCCACCCACACCCCCTCGTGTGCCGTGCCGGCCTTCGTAGGTGCTACTCGCTAACGGCACTTGATCCTACAGTCTGTTCAGGCTACACGGGATACCTTTATATTACCCCGGGTTTGTCGTTCTCTCGTCGAATGAGTAATAATAATAATAATAATTCAATTTATATAGCGCCTTTCACCCGAGGGTCACAAAGCGCTGCACAAGGGCCGCAAAGAGGTCGGCATGTCAACAACGAAAGACAAAACAATAAAAACCAAAGCAACAGAAAATAAATGAATAAGGCTACTTTGAATATACTAAAAGGTTGTGAAACTGGCAGTGAATGAATATGTGCCACGCGTTATAAATGTAAAATTATTATTACGTGTCTGTGTGGCACTTGATCTTACAGTCTGTTTAGGCTATACGCGGGACCTTTGTCTTTGTGTGTGGTTGTGTGGTGAGCGGTGGCTACAAACCTGGCCACCGGAGTTCGAATCCCGCTCACGGCCACCAACACCGGTGACGATTTTCTGAACCGGTCTTGGGCCTCCCCTAGGTCGACTCAGCCTCGAATGAGTACCTCGTGGTGTGTGTAAACATTGTCGGTGGGGAGACAAAGGCGGCCGGGCGCGGTGCTGGTCACCCACCCCCTCTGTGTGTGCCGTGTCGACCTTCGTAGGTGCTACTCGCTAGCGGCACTTGACCCTACAGTCTGTAAGGCTATACGGGGATCTTTGTCTTTGTTACCCCGCGTTACGGTGTGAGTGACACTGTTTGCAAACAGCACTTTTCCCCAACAACCTGAGGCCACACGGGCCGTCTTTGTCTTTACCTGGTGTGTGTGTGCGCCTGGGGGTGTGTGCCGTGTCGACCTTCGTAGGCGCTGCTCGCTAACGGCACTTGCCCCTACAGTCTGTTAAGGCCACACGGGGGATCTTTGTCTTTGCCTGAGACAGTTGGCGGAGAGCTGTGGCGCGGTGGTTGGCGCACTGCCAACGAAATGCTGTGAGTCGATGGTTCTCTATGTGAGTCTACGGCTCTGTGATTCGCTGTGTGGATCTCTATGTGAGTCTATGTGTGTCTGTGCGAGTCTAGGTTTCTGTGCGAGTCTATGGGTCTCTATCCGGGTCTACAGTTCTCTATGTGAGTGTACAGGTCTCTATGCGAGTCTATGGGTCTCTAACCAGGTCTGCACAGTTCTCTATACGAGTCTATGGGTCTCTATGGGAGTCTATGGGTCTCCGAGTCTGGAGTCTCTGTGCGAGTCTATGGGTCTGTGTGAGTATATGGGTCTCTACATGAGTCTGCGGGTCTCTATGTGAATCTACTGGTCTCTATGAGTCTACGACAGTGATGTACGTCTCTCTGAAACGGGGTTAGCGCCGACTGTGGCCAAAACACGCAGCAACAGCAACCACCGCTTACAAGCTGCCGCGCAGGCAGGAGGGGGGAGGCATCCACGCAGTAAGCCGGCGTCAACACTTCCAAGACACCGGCATCTTCTACATATCAAGATGTTACACGTTGCTAGAAAACCGCCTCCCACGACTGCCCGCGCGCCTCACAAGCTAAGCAGGCCGCAGCCTGGTTGACAGTCTAGCTATCTGTATTCCTGTATCTCTGTGTCCCTGTGTCTCCCCCTGTCGCTCACCCTCCCTTCCCTGTCTTCCTCTATGTTTGTCTTTAAGGAAGTGACGGCCATCTTAGGGGACGCTGGCAGATTTTTGCCGCTTTTAAGATTGCCAGTTTCACGACCTTTCGGTGCATTCGAAGTAGCCTTAATAATTAAAATTTTGTTGCTTTGGTTTTTTATTAGTTGTTTTTTCTCTGTCGTTGTTGACATGCCGTTCTCTCCGCGGCCCTTGTGCGACCCTCGGGTGAAAGGCGCTCTATATATAAAATGCTATTATTATCACTCATAACAATACATATCTTTATTAATAGTTATAAATCACATTTTAGATCACTGTCGAATGTTGCTGTTGTGTTGTTAGATTACTTTAAGGCACCTTATTTAAACTAATATCATCATCGCTCCAATCATTCCCAAACCGGAACCTTGTCGGAATATTATTAATAATAATAACTGCTGCCATGTATAACGCGCGGCAAATATACATTAAATTTCAAAAGTATTGATTCGAAGAGAGAACGACTCGGAGGCGTAGCCAGGAAACCGCAGAGATGCGGAGGAGGCGCCAACATTTAGCCACACACTGCTTCCTGTATATTAGGATGTTATCGGACAATTCATTAATTGGTGGGGGTTTTTTTCACAGTTGTGGGAGGAAACCGGAGGATCTGGCGGAAACCCACGCAGAACAGGGGGAGAGAACATACAAACTGCACAGGGAAAAAGCACCCGAAGTGGGAATCGAACAGTCTCGGGCAAGACCATTCTTTCTGTGAGGCGCGGATGTTACCGCTGCATAGACACCCTGGTACAGGAAGTGACAGGAGCCAGCGTTAGATACAGGAACCAGCGTTAGGGATATGAGCCAGCGTTAGTGGCAGGAGCCAGCGTTAGTGGCAGGAACCAGCGTTAGTGACATGAACCAGTGTTAGAGGCGGGGAATCGAACCGCCTCGGGCAGGACCATCTCTCTGTGAGGAGGAGGAGCGGATGTCACCGCTGCTCAGACTACGCGTACGAGACGGGGCGGAGAGAATCGTAGAAAAATTTACAAAATATTCGCACGGAAGATTACGATAATTTAAAATAAAAACGCACTGTCACCGCTCCCGGCACAGCCATCGGCACGCGTTGAACTTCACACGACGGTAGGAGAGATACAAGGCACGTGGGACATTCACCGCGATCAACGTCATCGTCGTTGTCAATTCGTCGCAATCACTTCGTCAGTGGTCACATCACAATCATCACCATCACATCACCATCATCACCACCATAATCATCATCACCACCACTTCTGTACACTTTGGCTCAATTTACAAAAGGTTCGAGAACCAATCCAGCCCGGGTTAGGTTCGAGTCCACCGCGGTTCCAGAAACCCGATCCAGCCCCGATTGGAGACCCGTTCCGACTGGGTTGAAGACCCAAATCCGGCCCAGTTCGACACCCGATCCAGCCCGGTTGCGAGACCCAGCTAGGCCCAGTTTAAAACCTACCCCTAACCACCACTATCCAATCACACACTAGCTCTACACCTAAACTACACACCTTAACCCTACCCACACTTCTGGAGGAATAGCACCGACTGCTGCCCATTGTTGGTACTGCACAGCTAACGCCTGCCTGTCAACACGCACAGATTTACAACAGCGCCACGTGGAATTGCTCGAAAGCTGCTCTTTTGGGATAGCCGTGTGACTGTTTATCTTTGCTCAACAGATGCCAGAAGCCCCCCCCTCAGTCTGGAGCAAGAAGAGAGACCAATGCCCGCCGCCTTTAAGGCCAGCACTGACTATTATATCTCGAAATGTTGAAGGGCTGTCTCTGCGACGAAAGAAGAGAACTTGTTGCAATGGGGGAAACTGTCGTGTAGCCATCACGCTTCGAAGAATCGAATCGAATTCGAATATTTGCTCCTTCACGGCACTTCCATCACAGCCGTGACCCTCGGGTGAAAGGCGCTCTATAAGATGATATTATTATTATTATTATTATCGTCACCACCATCACCACTTTCGCCATCATCGTTATAAAAGACAAAGCTCACCATGTAGTCCTTAGTGTTATCAGGATTTGCTTTTCCCCATTGCGCCCAAAGTCAGAAAATATAGCATGGCATGTGTCGAAAATGTTGAATATCCCGCTATACTTTGGGAACCACTGGTCCTATAGTCTATAGTCTATACACACAGCCTATAGTCTATGAACACAGCCTATAGTCTACACACACAGCCTATAGCAGTGGTTCCAGAACTTTCTCGATTCGCAGCGTGCTTAGTGTTTTTAGAATTTTTCCACGACGCCCAAAGTCGGAAAATATATTATGGCATACATACAAAACTGCAAAGAACTGTGTAAAAAAAAAAAAAAATGGGAAACTGTAATTTAACCGTCGCGCTTTGAAGAATCGCAAAGAAGAAGATCGAACGTTTGGCAAATATCCCGCTGTGGTGCCCCGGCGCACACTTTAGTAACCACTGCCCTAGCATAACATAACAACCGCCATTCGCGACTAAGTGGCGGTGACGTCACCACGCCGCCCGTGCCAGGCCGTATGCACCCCGAGGCTATCGCGTGAAGCGTCGAAGGCTCGCCGACAGGTCACGGGACAGACCCAGGCGTCACGATGGGCTGCCTGACCGAGATGACCGGCAGACGCACCGCCTGAGCACCCCACCACCGCTATCACCCACCCATCCCCCCCCCACTCCCGTCTACCGGGTCAAACGGCAGAGTTCTCGGGGAACCTCCGCACGCTGGCGTACTCCGTGTTGCTGGGGATTCCGCGCACCGCTCCCCCAGCTGTTCCCGGGCGCATCTGCAACTCCGAGTAGACCACGCCCTCCTGGGGGGCGGGGAAAGGGGCGGGGCAAGGGGAGGGGCAAGGGGAGGGGCAAGGGGAGGGGCAGACGTGCACAATCATCATAATAAGTGACATTTAGAAATCCGCTCTAACGCGAATTCGATTCGATTCTCCGAAGCGTGATGGTCAACATGACGGTTTCCTCATAGCAACAAGTTCTTCTTTAGTTGCGGACAGCCCTTCGGACATTTAGAGATATGATGGTGAGCGATGGCCTTAAAGGCGGCGGGCGTTGGCCTGTCTTCTTGCTCCAGACCGAGGGGCTTCTGGCATCTGTTAAACTTCTGGACAACGTTGTCTTTCAGCTGCTCGGCTTCGAAGCGTTTGGTAGAATTTGCAGGTAATACCAAGTATTACTTGACAGGGATCGCGACGTGAACGCTTCTTCCTTATTCCCCATCCACTCTAATAATAATAATAGCATTTATAGAGCGCCTTTCACCCGAGGGTCACAAAGCGCTGCACAAGGCTGTGCATAGCATTTTACAGAGCGCCTTTCACCCGAGGGTCACAAAGCGCTGCACAACGACAGAAAAAAAACTAATAAAAAACAAACCAACACAACAATTAATAATTAAGGCTGCTTCGAATACACCGAAAGGTCGTGAAACTGGCAATCTTAAGAGCGGCAAAAATCTGCCAGCGTCCCCTAAGATGGCCGTCACTTCCTTACGACGTACGCGACTTACGATCACTCGGTCTTACAACGGCCGTCCCAGTAACACTAGTATATTACTATAGACTGTGTGTATAGACTGTAGGCTGTGTGTATAGACTAATGGGGAGGTACAGGCAGGACAGGGTCTTGATTTGTGAGGGAGCTGATATGAAAGGCAGAATGTTTACTGATATTTGGCCCCATGTCATCTTCTCTCCCCGTGTCTCCTCTCGCTGACAGGAGGGAGGGGAGGGGAGAGGGGACGAGACGTCTTGCATCTGTTCAACTATTCATCTATTGGTGAATGGATGTCACAACAACAGATCACTCACTGCCTAGCCTCGCCTCGCCCGCCCACCGCTTTGCTTGCTCACAAACTCGCTCGCTTATCCACTCGCTCGCCCCCCGTGGCTCACTCACAGATTCACTCGTCCACTCGGCGCCTCGCTCACCGACTCGCCCACCGATCCACTCGTTGACCCGTTCACCAGCCCAATCGCTAACCCTATTCACCGATCCGTTTACCCAGATATTCATTGCCCGACTCGCCCGCTCACCCACCGGCCGACTTGGTGGGTGAGTGAATTGATGGGTGAGCGAGTGAATTGGGGTGGGGGTGAGACAAGGGTGGCGTAGCTAGGCCAGGCTAGACAACGCCCCGGGGTGGATTGCTAGGCTGGGATGTAGGGCGAGGCCTATGTAGGGTGGCTAGGCTTGGCTAGGCCGGGATAGGGTCCCATGTCCTCTAATGTATCACTATTGCTTGACTCTCAGTTAATCTGTCTTGATGTTGTTGATATGCCGTTCTCTCCACAGCCCTGCGCAGCGCTTTGTGACCCTCGGGTGAAAGGCGCTCTATAAATGCTATTATTATTATTAGGCTAGGCTGTAGGCCTAATCCGGGGTAGGGTATCTATGATAGTCCAGGGTGTAGGGTTTGGCCTGGGTAGGGTAACTAGGCCAGGCCAGGCTGTGGCGGAGAGCTAGGCCGGCGTGTGGGTCTAGGCTGGGGGGCGGGCGGCTCCCAAGCGGGCCACGTGTCTGTCTGTGGTTATCCGCGGTGCGCCCGGCACCGCCACGTTGCGACAACCGCCAGCGCAGCGGTAACATCCACGCCTCGTGGGGAAAAATCGCCCTTCCCGAGGCGGTTCGATTCCCGCTTCGGGGGACCTTTCCGTGTGGAGTTTGTGTGTTCTCTCTCGCTCCTTGTTCTGCGTGGGTTGCCTCCGGGTTCTCCGGTTCCCTCCTACAACTTACAAAAAAAAAATCACATTTGATTAATTAGCCGATAACATCGTAATATATGGGACGCAGTGTGTGCCAATAAGTTGGCGCCGGCTGCCTCCTCCGGCTGTCTGCCACGCGTTATAAATTGTAATCATTAGTGTCACGAAACCCAGGCAGGACAGGGGGAGAGAGAACACACTAACTGCCCCTCGCAGAAATGCGGCACCCGGGCCGGGAATCGAACCCGGGAGCGTCTTGCTGCGAGGCGCCACCCTGTCATTCCCCGTTCGTCAAGCCTCAGAGATCTGTGCTTTGTTATTGTCCCCCCCCAACCCCCAGCTTAGCTTAACTTGTAAATATTTAAAAAAATGTTAGTATTTAGTTTTTTTAAAATCCTAGTATTTTTAATCCCTTGTTGTTGTGTTCCAGTCCATGTGTATGCCAACATCGGGGTCTGCGAGAAACGGCATTTCGATCGTCTACACGTCCCGTAAATATGGCTGGAATTGACCGATAAATTTGAATCAAATTGACGATCGATTAGGTTAAGGGCAGAGGCGAAAGTAAGCCGGCGTGGTGCGGCGTACCGGCGATAAAGCGGCTGCAGCGTTCGCCGACAACGGGAGGGTCGCGGTAATGGCCGCGGTAAGAGATTGGAAGAGACACAGAGTGGGCCTTTTCAGTTTTATTAGTATAACAAGCGGTGCAGCACACGTGACACCGAGGGCTGGGGGCGGTCGGGGGGCCCACGGGGGAAGAGCCGCTCACCAACAGACAGTTTAACCTCTCGATGCTCCACCGAAGAAAACCGGTCACCGCTAGAGAGAGAGAGAGTCGCTCACCGCTCGAGAGAGAACCGCCGATAATAAAAATAGCATTTTATAGAGCGCCTTTCACCCGAGGGTCACAAAGCGCTGCACAAGGGCCGCGAAGAGAACGGCATGTCAACAACGACAGAAAAAAAACTAAAAAAACCAAAGAAACAAAAATTAAATGATAAGGCTGCTTCGAATACACCGAAAGGTCGGGAAGCTGGTAATCTTAAGAGCGGCAACATCTGCCAGCGTTCCCGAAGATGGCCGTCACAACCGTAAAGACAAACACGGAGGGAGACAGGGAGAGAGGGTGAGCGACAGGGGGAGACACAGGGACACAGAGACAGGAAGACAGAGAGACAGACACGAGGGGGAAACAACACCAATCCAAATTAAACAATCAACATTGAAGCACAAGAACATATACATCGACACACGCAACAGTAAAGAAAAAAACGCAGCTATTTATGACAGCCGAGCGTAGCTCAGGGTTGCGACTCGCACGCTGTAGCTTATCGAAGACGGCCAGAGCGAGACGGAGGGGGATCTCTGTAGCTTATTGATACAAATTATTATGATTATTAACATGATCCATTCCACTGTTGGTAATCTGCTCCGGGATTTGGTCATTTATAGGGCCAAGGAACTAGGATCCAGAATCCGTGCTCCGAAATCGACTTCCGGTTGTTTTCTGAGAGCCACGATCCAGGAACAGAAATCCACTCGGGCATTCGGTCACAACTGGGGCCACGATGCCGAATCCAGAATCCGTGCTCTGAAATCCACTCCGGGTTATCGTTATTCATGGCGCCACGATCCAGAATCCGTGTTCCGGATATCTACTCCGGGAATACGTGACTCCTATAGTCCCGAACTAGAATCCATAATCCATCCATCCATTTTCTAAACCGCTTGTCCTAGTGAGGGTCGCGGTGGCAGCAGTCCAAGGAGAGTGGACCAGACATCCCTTTCCCTAGCAACAGATTCCAGCTCTTCCTGGGGGGGGGGGATTCCCAGGCGTTCCCAGTGCCAGCTGAAGGACGAGACGACGTTTAAGGACCGGATGCTACCGTGTGTCGCAGGAGTAACCGTAAAGAGCTTGCAAGCTCACTGGGTATTTTTCTGCCGTAACAATAAACATATATCGTCTATAATAACGACGCAACGCAAATCTGTTTGTAATATTACAGTAATAATGATGATTATGATCCCGCTTGAAACGCACGGAACTTTCCCGCTCTCACGAAGAAGAGAGAGACGAGCGACTCAGAGGAGCGGAGGAGGAGGAGGAGGGGGAAGGCAGCGACGCGGTGAGCCGGCGCCAACATTTGCCAGACAGCTGCGTCTTGTATGGATTAAGATGTTCGGTCAGTTTGTGTTTAAGCTGGAAGGAACCGTTGAGCTTTGCGGCTCATTTTAACAGTTGACCAGCGGGGGATGGGTAGCTAATTGACGGGAGTCACAGTATTAGAAACGGGAGTCTCAGTGTTAGAGATGGGAGGAAGTCAGTTTGTGTTTGATAATAGTAATTGTACATTCATAACGCGCACATATTCATTCACTGTCGAAGGTACTCATTCGACTAGAGAACGACTCGCGAGGCGTAGCGAGGAAAGCGCAGAGAGGCGGAGGAGGCAGCCAGGCGGTTTTGCCGGCGCCATATTGCCACACACTGCTTCCTATATATTATAATAATAAACGCATTTTATATAGCGCCTTTCACCCGAGGGTCACAAATGATGTTGTCGGCCAAATAATTAACGAGTGATTTTTTTTTAAGCTGGAAGGAATCGCCGAGCTATGTAGTGCTCCTTAACAGTTGTCCAGCGGGGAGGGGGTAAGCAAGTGACAAAATCTCAGGGCACCAGCGGCACATGAAGTCAGGACAATAAAGCCTAGACAGCAGCATGTCTTTGGACTGTGGGAGGAAACTGTAGTGTTTGAGTGGGTGAGTGGGTGAGTGAGTGAATTGCAGCAGCATGCCTGCACCAGCAGGCAGGACCTCCTCTCTGCGAGGAGGCGCGGATGTTACCGCTGCATTGACAACCTGGTAGGGCTAGTGATAGGAGCCAGTGTTAGAGATGGGAGCCAGCGTAAGAGACAGGAGTTAGTGTTAGAGACAGGGGCCAGCTTTAGAGGCGGGAATTGAACCGCCTCGGGCAGGACCTTGTCTCCGTGAGGAGTCAATCCGGGATGTTTTGATTCCCGGATCTACTCGAGATTCGATCCCCACCCCCCTTAATGTGCGTCTGCAATGCGCAGTGACGCGATTAGACGCGCGGGTGGGCGGGTGAGTGGGCGGGTGAGTGGGCGGGCGAGTAGCTGAGCGAGTGGAAGAGTGAGTCAGTGAGCGGGTGGGTGAGCGGGTGAGTGTCAGTGAGCGGGTGGGTGAGCGAGTCAGTGAGTGAACGGAAGAGCGAGCGAGTGGCTGAGCGAGTGATCACACACGCGCCTCACCACACGCTAACCCCGCAGCGGCTAGATCAATCCTGACAGCGCGCGACTGGCGCCGTCGACAAAGTGACGCAGAGAGAGCGATACAAAATAACCGTGAAAAATGTAACGACCAAAAAAAAAGTTACAAATCGATTCTCATAATCAAAACCCGCCGTCGGATCGCGGCGACAGAACCAATGTCGCAAACGACAGCGAGCCCGCGGCCACTAGAGGCCGCTGTACGGCAGCTGCCCGGCCCAACCAACCAGTGAATGCGGAGAAGCAGACCGTACTGCGGAGCACACTGCCTGCGCTCTACTACCCAACCTCCGCAGCCGAAAAAAAACACACCTCGGCAGAGTTCAACGAAAACTGCAAAGAACCGCGTGGAAGAATTTGGGAAAACCGTCGGACAACCGTCACGCTTCGAAGACGAAACGAAACACAGCGGCGCCGGCGACAATCAGGCGAAGTTGACGGAACTGCGCGTCTGCGCCGGGACCATCACTGCCACGGCGCCCATCCTCGCCAGATTGAGGCGGTGGTGCGAGGGGCTGGCGCCGCCGCCGCCGCCGCCGCCGTCCCCCTCTCCGCCGCCCAGAAGAGCGGCCGAGCCCCCCGCTACCTTGGGCTTGGGCGGCTCGGGCGAGTGGCTCGGCGGCAGGTCGTCTCCCGATTCGCTGTCGTAGTCCCCGTCGTCACGCGGGACGCTGTCGTACGCGTGGCCTCCGCCCCCCTCGTGGCCGCCGGAGCTCAGCTCGCTCTCCTCGCGCACGCTGGGGAAGGCCGCGCGGCCTTCGACGCGGTCGTACGGCGGGCCCCCCGGGCCGGCCGGGCCCCCCCGACCCCCGGCCGACGGGGCGCCCGAGCGGAGCGGGAGGAGGCCGTTGGACGGGGTGGCAGAGCCGATGGAGGTGCGCGCGCTGGGCAGGTCGTGGGCCGCGCGGGTCGGAGGGCGGCTCACGGACGCAGGCGGGGAGTCGTCCATGCTGCGGGCGGGAGGGCGGGAGGGCGGGTGGGTGGGTGGGTGGGTGAGTGAGAGGGTGAGTGAGTTGGGGCGAACGGGTTGCTGGGCGCATGTGGGAGCACGCGAGCCGTTTCACGAATTGAACGGGTCGGCGAGTCGGCGAGTGGGTCCGCGGGCGGGCGAGCGAGTCGGCGCGAGGAGCAGGCGCTCACCGTATGTCGTTGTGATAGTCGCCGGCGGGCTTGCCCTGGCGCCGGCGGAGCAGGAACCAGACGAGGAAGCCGATGACGGCGACGACGAGGAGCACGCCGATGACGGCGCCCGCCACCACGCCCGCGTTGCTCGTGGCTGGCGCGCGACACGAACAACACAAGACCGGGGACGACCTCAGAGCAGAGTCGACGCTTCTTCGGATTGACAGGAGCCAGTTGAGGCGGTTCGGGCATTTGGTAATCTGGCAAGGATGCCCCCCCCCGGAAGGCTCACCCCCCGGGAAGTCTACCGGGCACGGCCCGCCGGGCGGAGACCTAGAGGCCGACCCAGGACACGCCGGAGGGATTATACCTTTCGGCTGTCCTGGGAATCCCTCCTCAGGAAGATTTGGAATCTGTTGCCGAGGAAAGGGATGTCTGGTCCGCTCTCCTTGGACTGCTGCCACCGCGACCCTCACCAGGACCAAGCGGTTTAGAAAATATCCATTTTCTCCCCACACGCACACACGGAGCGACGCGACGGAGTGACGGGGCGGGGGACGCGGGGAGGGAGACTCACGGGGAGCGACGGAGAGCAGGACGACGCACGACTGCCACCCGATGCGGTTCGTCGCGTTGCACTGGTACATCCCCGAGTCACTCACACTCGCGTTCTTGATCGACAGGCTCCCTCCTGTGGGGGGGGGGGGGATTAGCAAAATAAATAGATGTAAAACTAACTAGTTAACCGCCCATTTGTCACTGCCTGCTGACACGCGGTGACAGGCGGTGACAGGCGGTGACAGGCGGTGAGAAATGGTGACAGGCGGTGCCAGGGACGGTTGTTGGGAGCGGCACCGACCGACTGCGGCCCGCGCCGGCTGCGCGTCGCCGCTCGTCTTGCGCCACTCGTACGCGATGGGCAAGGTGCCCTCCGCGGACTGGCACTGCAGCAACAGGTCCTTGCCCAGCTGCACGGGCCCGTTCACCACGCAGCTGGGCGCCGACGGCTTCACTGCGGGCACACGGGGGCGGTCGGGGGGTGAGCTAGCGCGTCACGGAGTGTGTGTGTGTGTGTTTAGAAAACGGATGGATTATATTGTTATTGTTGTTGCGCGCGCGAGTCGTTACCCAGCACGTGGAGCGTGACCGCCACCTGGCTGATGTCGGGCGCGATCTTCACTTTGCACGTGTACGTCCCATCGTCCTTGGCCTGCAGGTTGCCAATGCGGATGGATGCGTCGCGCTGGCTCACGTTGCCCGCGAACGCCACGCGCGGGAGGTAGTCTCCAAAAACGAACGCCTTGCTGCCGCTGTACGAGGCGACCTGAGTGGGCGGCACGGCCGGGGATACGGATAACACACGGCTTGGGTCAAGTTAATAATAATTCGAGATTCGATTCTTCGAGGCGTGATGGTGATACGACAGTTTCCCCATTGCAACGAGTTCTTCTTTAGTTGCAGACAGCCCTTCGACATTTAGAGATATGATAGTCAGTGCTGGCCTTAAAGGCGGGCGGGCGGGCATTGGCCTCTCTTCTTGCTGCGGACAGAGGGGCTTCTGGCATCTGTTGAGCTTCTGGACATCGTTGTCTTTCAGCTCCTTGGCTTCGAAGTTTATAATAATAATAGCATTTATAGAGCGCCTTTCACCCGAGGGTCACAAAGCGCTGCACAGGGCTGCGAAGAGAGCGGCATGCCAATAACATCAGGACAGATCAAACCCGCCTCCAACCCCGACGGCGTCTCTCTGCCCACCTCTGTCCCAGTCTCCCCCGCTTACGTAGCTGTTGGAGTCGACGTTGGGTCGGAACCACTCGATGTCGAGCGCCCCGCCCGTGGGCACCGGGTCCGTGTCCCACGTGCAGTCCAGCACGGCCGCGTCGCCCTGGGCCTTCTCGACAGTCGCCGTTTTCGTGGAAGCCTTCAGGCCGTGCGACGAGCCTGGGGTGGGGGGGCCGGGTGGGGGACACACACACACACACACAAACAATTCCACCAAAAACTCTCATTAATTATTCGGCCCTCAACATCACAATACATAGGAAGCGGCGTGTGGCAATATGGCGCCGGCGTAAGGTTCCAGCGTCATTTCGCCACCAGCGTGGCCGCAGCTGCGGCACGCTCTGCCATAAAGGGTAGATTGCGAACATTTCTCGCGTGAATTGCAACAGTTTGCGGTTTTACAGATTACAGTGGGTTCCTCCTCGGTGTGTTTGGGCACGTTTGCGAGCTGGTGCCTTTGGCCAGTTCGTGTGGTTTGGGTGTGTGTGGTGTGGGTGTGTGGGTGTGTGGTGTGTGTGGGGAGCGGCGGCTCAGTGGTTAGCGCACTTGGCTACGAATCTGGCGACCCGAGTTCGAATCCCGCTCACGGCCACCAACACCAGTGACGATTTTCTGAACCGGTCCCGGGCCTCCCCTATGTCGACTCAGCCTCAAACGAGAACCTGGTGCGGCGTGTAAACATCGCCACTAGGGAGGCAAAGGCGGCCGAGCCTGGTGCTGCGAATTTAATTGAATCGAACCGCCTCGGGCAGGACCTTTTCTCTGTGAGACGCAGATGTTACCTCTACACAGACACCCTGGTAGGGGTAGTGACAGGAGCCAGTGTCAGAGACAGGAGCCAGCGTTAGGGATTAGATTCGATTCTTCGCAGTGTGATGGTTACTTGACAGTCTTCCATTGCAACAAGTTCTTCTTTAGTTGCAGACAGCCCTTCGACATTTAGAGATATAATAGTCAGTGCTGGCCTTAAAGGCGGGCGGGCATTGGCCGTCTCTTCTTGCTCCAGACTGAGGGGGCTTCCGGCATCTGTTGAGCTTCTGGACATCGTTGTCTTTCGGCTCCTCGGCTTCGAAGTGTTTGGTAGAATTTGCAGGTAAATACCAAGTATTACTTGACAGGGATCGCGACTTGAACGCTCCTACCTTGACCCCCAAGCGTTAGTGGCAGGAGGCGGCGTTAGAGGCGGGAATCGAACCGCCTCGGACAGGACCTTCTCTCTGCGAGGCGCAGATGTTATCGCTGCACGGACACCCCACCGCTGCCTAACCCCCACACAGCACCGTATCCCTTAAAGCCAAAACACCCTCTCTCTCTCACGTAATTGAATCCAGCCCTTTGAGTTTTCATAAACATTTGGCGGGACGCGGAACAAAGGCTCCGTATGAAACCTGGAGGCGATCCAGGCGAGAGCTGTGTCGAGTTTACGTTTAGAAAAAATGAAAAAAAAATAGGATTCCGACATTCCTGGCTACCCGAGGAAAAAAAAATCAGGTTCTTTTACGGTATTCTTCTCGGAGAGTGTGTGTTTTGGAGCGGGCTGGGAAAAAAAAACCCGCACTCTCTCTCTCTCCCGCTCGCTCGTCCTGAACTACAAAGCGGCGAGGTCACGACCCGCGTACACAGCGTCAAGTCGCTCGCAAGTCAAGCGGAGGTCGCGCCCAAGGCACCGGGAAGTCGCCCGCGAGCGGCGCGGAAGTTGCCCGCGAGTCGCCCCCAAGTCGCCCGCACGTCGACAGCAAGTCGGCCGGATGTTGCTCGGAGTCATCCGGAAATTACACCCACTAGTCGCCCGCAAGCCGCCCGCAAAGTCGCCCAGAAGACACACTTAGAGGTCACGGAAAAGTGTCCCCACAAGGCACCCAGAGGTCACCCAGAGGTCACCCAGAAGGCGTCCAGAGGTCACCCAGAGGTCACACAGAGGTAATAATATTATTATAATAATAGCATTTATATAGCGCCTCTCACCCGAGGGTCACACAGCGCACGTCCACACACAACGTCGACGCCACTGCATGGGTGTGTGAGTGGGTGTGTGAGTGAATTAGGTGAGTGAGTGAGTCGGTGAGTGAGAGAGTGGGAGGCTGCGTTGGCTGGGTCACGTAGCCCGCGTGCCCAGCCATCGCATGCCCAAGCCCCTTCTGTTTGGCCGGATAGAGAGGGGGATCAACGGGCACGGCATGGGCTGGCGATGAAGTGACACAGGAGGACCTGGAGCCGAGTGGATTTTCCAATAACCGGTTTCCGGCGGTGTCTAAGATCGACCGACCCCTGTGGAGGAGGTTCGTGAAGGACGCTACTGGGCAGTGCCAGGCTAGGTGCATCTCGAGGCTACTGGGCGGTTCGAGGGAGTCGCCCTCCAGCAACAGCGGAGGAGCGACGCTCACAACAACGAGCGGAGCGCCGGGCGGATAAAACTCAGCGAGTTGGCACAGTAGGGAGCACTGGTTGGTGCATCTGCCAGTCATCTCAGTCAGGAAACCCATAACACCTGAGCCTTCGAATCATTAAATTTTCGTTGCTTTGGTTTATATTAGCTGTTTTTTTCTCTGTCGTTGTTGACATGCCGGTCTCTCTGATGCCCTTGTGCAGCGCTTTGTGACCCTCGGGTGAAAGGCGTTCTATAAAATGCTATTATTATTATTAGGGTGCATCTGGCCTGGCACAAGCGCCGTGGTGACGTCACCACAACTTCCCCCCCTAGGGAGACAAAGGTGGCCCGGGTGTGGTGCTGGCCACCCACCCCGTCGTGTGCCGTGCCGGCCTTCGTAGGTGCTACTCGCCACCGGCACCTGACCCTACAGTCTGTTAAGGCTATGCGGGGGAGCTTTGTCTTTGTGTGGGTGCATGCCCTTGTAAGGAAAAGTACACCAATAGGTGACGTGGGCGATTAATGTTTTGTGTAACAAGACAAAGACAAAGCTCCCCCGCGTAGCCTCACGCAGACTGTAGGGTCCAGTGCAGTGAGCCCACAGTGACACACACTCACAAACAAAGCACACATTCCACCATAAATCCACACAGACACAAAGATCCCCCCTGTAGCCTTAACAGACTGTAGGGTCAAGTGCACCTATGACTCACACACACTCGTACACTCACCCACCCTCACCCACCCACCAACAACATCTCGAGAAGAAACCAGACTCCTGCTCTGGACGGAAAAGCTTCAGAGTGACCCTCCTCCGACTGGCATTGGAATACCTCCCTGCTGACTCAGAACCACCATGGATTCAGTGGAAGACACTCAACCGCCTGAGAACTAGAACGGGACGATCAAAATCGGCTTCGGTCAGATGGGGCTACTTACAAAACCGGCCCAACCACCTGTGAATGTGGAGAAGCAGACCGTACTATGGGAACACTGCCTTGTCTGCGCGCTATTACCCAACCGCTGCAGCTCAAAAGACCTCCTCGCAGAGTTGAATAAATATGCAAAGAACCTTGTAAAGAAATGGGAAACGGTCGCATGACCATCGCGCTTCGAA
>JAZEWU010000020.1:204136-222912 GCA_036362915.1 Geotria australis | reverse complement strand
CCCCACCCCCCAGCCCGCGACCCTGCTCAGAATAAAGCGATGACTTAACCCGATGACGAGACTTTTGTACGTTTGCCAATTGCTCTTTGGAAAGATCACACTTCTCAGCAATTCGCTTATGGCTGTGTTGCAAATGGCGTAGAAAGCAGCCGGCTCTATGGCAAGATAAGGCTGCTGCTGGCTTGCACGGTTGCACCACTCTCCCCCTCACTACCGTTTGTCAATACTGCGAGTAATCTACACCTGTACGCACGATTGGGTCTCCCCCACCGACCAGACCGGTTTTCTCCTAACGAATGTGTAAACAACTATGGGGGCGGTAGGGTTAAGGTTAGAGGGTTAGGTTACGGTTGGGGTTAGGTGCTAGGAAGCAGCCTCAAGCAGAAAGGCGCCTCAGCCGAGCATCGAACCTGGGTTCCTTGTTGCTGTGAGGCGGCAACACTTTAGATAAACCAACAACTTGGGAAGTAGTGAAGCTGTTTATGAGTTTAGGTCATGTGAAAAAGTGTGTAAGTGTAGTGCACCCGTCGATATGTTGGAGAAAACGAGCGAGCACACACACAGCACTTACCTGCAAAGATGGTACCGACGTTTCGCTGAGACTTGTAAAGTATATTATTGTTGCTTGACTCTCAGTTAATCTGTCTTGATGTTATTGACATGCCGTTATCTCCCACAGCCTTGTGCAGCGCTTTGTGACCCTCGGGTGAAAGGCGCTCTATAAATGCTATTATTATTGTTATTTACTTAATAATCTAAAAACGACGCGGTTCTACGGACCAGCGGCTGGAAAATCAACAAAAAAAAAATCAATTTTTTTTATTTATTTGAAAATCTGTTACAATTCACCGCTAACGCGACTAAATTTATCTGCTTAACCCCCCCCCCCAAAAGAGACGCAACGCAACGTGACAAGCAGCTCGAGAACAGTCAACATTACAAATAAAAAAAAAATCTGTGATTTTACAGCATGGAAAATTTTAAGCTTTATTTTATGTGAGCGAGAGACAATTTAACGCGTCTACATTATAGGGTGTTTTTTTTCTTCCTTATTCCACCAAAAAAATCCCACCGCCAGCTACGCGGGATGGTGTCAATCTCAGCCACTCCCAAGGGTCAGTTTTGCGGTCACCAGTTATCAGATCTACCTCTCACGAGCTGCTCTTTAGGGATAGCCGTGTCGCTCAGCGTCCCTCTACCGCTGCCTTCGCGACGTTTCGCCTCCCACACTCACGGACTTGCACAGAGCCCCGTATACTTACTGATGGCTCCGTAAGACCCACTGACTCACAGAGATGTATAGACTCAGAGACCCATAGACTCAGACACCCATAGATTCTCTCAGAGGCCCACAGACTCTCCGAGACCCAGACTCTGGGTATACGACTCCAGTCCAGATTTCACACATTGGGCTGAATATATAAACACAACACCCTGTCCATATTTTACTTTCAATTGCAGCCACTCAACTGGATGTTTGCAAAGAGAACTCCAGTCCAGATTGTATACATTGACTCGGTGTATAGAACAAAAACCGGTCCAGATTTTGCTTTCAACTGCAGCCACTGGACTTGGATGTTGCACAGATAAATCCAGTCCAGAATTTCAACCACAGCTGCAGAATTCGGTCCGGATGTTCCCTGTGGCCCTGGGGCGTTTCCTCCATTAAGGGTAACCCTGGGAACACAAGGGTAGCCAAGTTTCCCACAAATCATGGACCGGATTAATGCAAAGCGGACCTGGAGCGGAGTCCGATTGCGAATAAATCTTAACATCTTAAACACCGTTCATCCCAACCCTTCGCTACTTAAACATGGCTAGTAAGAGGAGTGGGTGGTGGGCGAGCGAGTGGTGGGTGAGTGAGAGGGTGAGTGAGTGAGTGTGCGTGTTGGTGAATTTGTGAGCATGACAGGCTGAGTGTGCGGTGACTCAGCTTCAAATGAGTACCTAGTGCGGTGTGTAAAACATTGCCACTAGGGAGACAAAGGCGGCCGGGCGTGGTGCTGGTCACCCACCCCCTCGTGTGCCGTGTCGACCTTCATAGGTGCTCGCTAACGGCACTTTCCCCAACAGTCTGGTAAGGCTATACGGGGGATCTTTGTCTTTGGTGAGTGAGTGGTGAGTGTATGGGCGAGTGTGTGGGTAAGTGTGTGATCGAGCGTTTGGGTGGATGCATGGCCTAACACCCGAGTGGTGGAGCGTATGGGTGACTGGATCAATTAAGCGTGTGGGTAAGTATGAGTGAGTGTACGGATGAGTGTGTGAGTGAAATGAACTCGTAGGCTTTCATGACCAATGTTATCCATAGTGAAGTTCTGTTTATGAGCTTAGGTCCTGTGAATCTATGAGTGAGTATATAATTGTGTGGGCATGTGTACGAGTGTGTGTGAGTGTATGCGTGAGGCTGTGTGTGAGCGTACGAGTGACATAGGTCACCGTGTCAATCTTCCCCCCCTCCACAGCCACCCGTCTCTCTCCCGATCCCAACTCTAACCCTAACACGAACCCACAGAGATGTAGGGTTCATTACAAAAAACTATTACCCAAACGCGTTCTCTCTCACACACACACACAGACAACCGCACTTCCAAGCAACGCCCGGGCAGACACGATTCTACAGGTGGTCCAGATGTCTTTAACATTGTATTTTCCTTTCGTTCAGTTTTAAATAGGCGGCGGCATGGTGGCGCTGGTGAGTAGGGCTGCCGCCTCACAGCAAGCAGCTCCTGGGCTCAATTCCCGGCTCGGGTGCCGCCTTTCTGCGTGGAGTTTGCGTGTTCTCTCGCATACCCTGTGTCCGCGTGGGTTTTCGCCGGGCACTCCGGTTTCCTCCCACAGTCCAAAGACACGCTGGAGCCTCCGTTAACCGTCCTTACTGAATCGCCCCCCCCCCACCCGTGCCCTGAGATGTTGTAACTTGCTCACCCTCTCCCCTCCCCCGCTGGACAACTGTTAAAAAGAGCGACACAGCTCAACGGTTTCATCCAGCTAACAAACTGACTGAAATAATAATATCAACTTATAAAGCGCCTTTCACCCGAGGGTCACAAAGCGCTGCCGATACTAATCATATAACTGCTAAACAATTGCTTGCAGCGATGAGTGTACGGGCTCGTGAAAGACCACAAACCGTGAATAAAAACCCCTATGAAATGGGGGTCACGAGACATCTGGACCACCTTGTGGAGAAGGACTGCACCGACCCTCGATCAACACGCGCGCGGGGAGCGGTGGCGCAGCGGTTAGCGGCGCTGTGCGACAAATCTGGCGACCCGAGCGTTCGAATCCCGCTCGCGGCCAACACCAATTTTCTGAACCGATCCTAGGCCTCCCCCCGGGTCGACTCAGTCTCAAACGAGTACCCCAGCGCAGTGCGTAAACATTGCCACTAGGGAGACAAAGGCGGCCGGGCGTGATTGCTGGTCACCTATCCCCTCGTGCGCCGTGTCGACCATCATAGGTGCTCGCTAACCGGAACTTGCCCCTACAGTCCCTTAAGGCTATACGGGGGATCTTTGTCTTCAGTGTGCCGTGGCGGAGCGGTGGCGTGGCGGTCAGCGCGCCGCGCCACCAAACTCGGCCGCCCGAGTTCGATTCCTGCTCACGGCCACCGACACCGGAGACGGTTACCCAAACCGGTCCTGGGCCTCCGCTCGGTCGACTCAGTCTAAACACGAATACCGCGTGTGAAAACATCAGCTCTGGGGAGACGAAGGCGGCCGGGCAGGCGGGCCTGCGTGGCGGCGATGACCACACAACAGCCTCGCGTGCCGTGCCGGCCTTCGTAGCTGCCACTCGCTAACGGCACTTGGCCCCAAGGCTACCACGGGGCGATGTTTACCTGTGACTCTGCACACAGCGTGAACCGGGCGCCAAAGTCCTTCAAATATTTTGTCGCCGCTGCCGAGAGCGTACTAGACTGGAGTGGATGAGGCTGCGATTCGCCACGAGTGCAGCTACGATGGATGTGCTGTTACGCGGAGCACGGTGGGGGAACCGCGTGGCTCCCTTGACGTGGTGCGCGCCGAGCCGGAGGGGGGCCCTGGCTGGATTCAACTCGGGTTTTTTCATCCCCGCGTCTTGCCCGCTGCCTCTCGGCCCATTAGCGTTGCGATCACAGGACTCTTTTCCGCTAGTGGGACCTTTTTTAAATCAATTTATTTACTTACTTTCGGCTCTGGGTGTTTGGTCCGAGTTGTGGTGATTGAGCGTGCGTGCGCGCGCGTCTGCGCGTGTGAGTGTATACGGGTGTGCGTATGGGGGTGTGAGTGCATACGGGTGTGAGTGTATATGTGGGGGGTGTGTCTGAATATGCGTGGAAGTGTATATGGAAATGTGTGTGTGTGTTTGACGGCGGTTGTTGTGTGTTTGAGGGTTGTCTGAGTATATACGGGTGTGCGTGAGTGTGTCTGTATGGGTGTGTGTGTGGGCTGGCAAAGGCGAATGGCGGTTGTTGTTGTGTGAGTGTATGGAGGTGTGTACAAGTCTGGGTGTTTCCGAGTGTGTGTTTATACGTGTGTGTCCGAGCGTACGCGCGTGTAAGTACTGCTCACTAACGGCGCTTGCCCCAGCAGTGTGTCAAAGGCTGCACGCCTGCATCGGTGTGCGCGTCACTACGCGGCTGTGTCAAAGCGGGTGTGTGTTTACAATGACACGTCCGAGCATACGTGGAACTGCGTGTCGACGCGTGTTTGTGTGTGTGTGTAGGAACAAGCGCGTTAATACGCGGTGTGAATACGTGTGCATTAAGTGTACGTGTGAGTAGTGAGTGTGTTAGGGTCTACGCACGTACGTATGCGCGCGTGCGTGTGTGCGCGTGTCTTGTATAAAAGTTTCTGTTCTAACAGAAGTTGTCCCAACAGCCTCAGCAGGCTGTACGGGGCATCTGTGCGTGTGTATATATACGTTTATAAGTGTGTGTGTGTATACGTTTGTGTGTGTGTGTATATATATCTATGTGTGTGTGTGCGGCGTGGGTGAGCGGAACATCACCCGCTCACACTATTTCGTATTTGTCCACTACGAGAGAGGTCTCTGTGGAGAACTTGGTGGGAACGTCCCCGTCGACCAGACACACTCCCGTCACCTGCGAACACAGCATCCAACATCGTCAACATCAACATCGTCGGCAATTTGTTAGTTTTTTTTTATCCTAGTGTTTTTAAACCCTTGTCGTTTTGTTCCAGTCCATGTGTATGCCAACACCGGGGTCTGAGAGAAACGGCATTTCGATCCCTCTGTATGTCCTGTACATATGGCAGAATTGACAATAAAGCTGAATTGAATTGCAAACGTCCCCGTCGACCAGACACACTCCCGTCACCTGCGAACACAGCATCGTCACCACCATCGTTACCGTCACCACCACCATCATCAAAGTCATCATCGTCACCATCATCGTCACGACCATGATCGCCAACACAGCAGGCCCCCGTCTCAAGACGCACGCGGCCAGTAAGCGCCACCCTGGGCCTAGTCCCCGGCGGAGCACCGCGCCGTACCGCAATGTCGCAGTACGTCTTGCGGGAGAGGAAGGTGACGGAGAGCGGGAAGAAGTCGGAGGGCAGGCCCGGGCAGCTGAACTCCAGACTGCCGCTCTTGGCCTTGGCGTCGATGAGCGGCAGGCGCCACTCCAGCTGCCCCCTCCTCGCGTCGTGGGAGTACTCGCCGTCCAGCTCGCCCACCACGGGGACGCCCGCACCAACCCTGCGGAGACGCGCGGGGAGACGCGCGGGGAGACGCGGGGAGACACGGTGAGACACGGAGAAACACGGAAAAACACGGAGAGACACGGTGAGACACGGTGAGACACGGTGAGACAGCGAGACACGAGTACTCGCCGCCCAGCTCCCCCACCACGGGGACGCCCGCACCCACCTGGCGGAGACACATGGAGAGACACGGGTAGACACAAAGACACGAGGGGTCCATGGAATGGTGGTGTGTGTGTGTATCTGTGTGTATCTCTATCTGTGTGTATCTATGTGTATATCTGTATCTATCTGTGTGTGTGTATGTGTACATCTGTATCTATGTGTGTGTGGGGAGCGGTAGCCCAGTGGTTAGCGCACTGGGCTACGAATCTGGCGACCCGAGTTCGAATCCCGCTCACGGCCAACACCAGTGACGATTTTCTGAAACCGGTCCTGGGCCTCCCCTAGGTCGACTCAGCCTCAAATGAGTACCTAGTGCGGTGTGTAAATATCGCCACTAGGGAGACAAAGGCGGCCGGGCGTGGCGCTGGTCACCCACCCCCTTGTGTGCCGTGTCGACCTTCATAGGTGCTCGCTAACGGCACCTGTCCCTACAGTCTGTTAAGGCTATATAGGGGATCTTTGTCTTTGTCTCTTTGTATATCGGTATCTATCCTTGCATGTGTGTATACGTCTATAGCTGTATCTATCTGTATGTGTATCTATGTGTGTGTGTGTGTGAGTGAGTCTCACGGCAGCGGGATGGTGATGAGCACGTCGGTGAGCTCCAGCGTCTCCTCCTGCAGCTCGTACTCGATGTTGACGTCGCAGCCGGAGCCGCTCTCCGACGGCCAGCAGTTTACTGCGCACGGACACGCGCGGGTCCCCCGCGGAGCCTCAACACGCCGCGCGGTCGAGTGCGGGCGAGTGCGTACGTATTGGTGAGCGACACGCGGTGAGATGAGCGTGCAAGCGCGTACGTACTGGTGAGCCACACGCGGTGAGAGTGCGGGTGAGTGCGTGCGTACTGGTGAGCCACACGCGGTGAGTGTGTGCGTGAGTGCGTGCGTACTGGTGAGCGGCACGAAGCTCTCGTCGGCCGTCTGGAGCCTCCACTTGAGGACGCCGACGTCCGTGTTGAGAGGAAACGACTTCTCCGCGTTCTTCAGGCCGATCACCGACGACGCCGTGAACAGCTTCTTGTCCACGTTCGGGTGCGTCTGCGCGACGCGCGCCCAGACGGACACGCAGAGAGAGAGACAGCAGAATATACGAGGTTTAAAACCCTTTCCGGCAATGAGAAAAAGTGTTAATATCTTAAAAAACACTAGATGGACACCTTTTTGCAAAGGTTCCAATTTGCAAGCAGCCACACATACTTGTGGCGAAAACATGCAACAAAAATGCTAAGAGAATGCATTGTCCTTCAAACGTATTGGCCAATCACCAGACAGCTTTTTCAGGAGCCCAGTCTGTGATAGCCAATTGCTTATTCTTCTTCTTTGCGATTCTTCGAAGCACGATGGTCAGCTCGGCCTCGAAGTGTATGGTAGAAATAATAATAATAATAATAATTCAATTTATATAGCGCCTTTCACCCGAGGGTCACAAAGCGCTGCACAAGGGCCGCGAAGAGGACGGCATGTCAACAACGAAAGACAAAGCAATAAAAACCAAAGCAACAGAAAATAAATGATTAAGGCTACTTTGAATATACTAAAAGGTTGTGAAAACTGGCAATCTTAAGAGCGGCAACATTCTGCCAGCGTCCCCTAAGATGGCCATCACTTCCTTGAATCGCAGTCAATACCAAGTAATACCTGACAGGGATCGCGACGTGAACGCTTCTACCTTGACCCCACCCAATTGCTGCCTCAACACTTTTTCTCATTGCCAGAAAGGGTTAAACCTCGTATATTCTACAATATTTGTACAACGGCAAAAAAGGTCCAATGGTATAGGGCGAGACAGGCGGGCGAGTGGACGGGTGAGCGAGCGGACAGGCGGGTGTATAAACAACAGACGGGGGCGATCGAGCGAGCGACCGGGCGATCTGGCGGGCACCTGCAGCTGCGCGCTCTTCTTGTCGTTGTTGTCGATGGCGATGCGGATGCGCGCGTGGCTCTCGTCGGCGACACGCAGCGTCACCATGCCCAGCAGCTCCATGCTCTGCAGGCCGCCGTCACGGCCGCACACCAGCGACAGCTTCTCCTCCACGCGCAGGTGCACGCTAACGCACACACACGGGCGCGCAATCACAACAATAATAATAATCCATCCATCCATTTTCTAAACCGCTTGTCCTGGTGAGGTTCGCGGTGGCAGCAGTCCAAGGAGAGTGGACCAGACCATCCCTTTCCTCAGCAACAGACTCCAGCTCTTCCTTGGTGGGGGGGGGATTCCCAGGCGTTCCCAGGCCAGGCGAAGGATGTAATCCCTCCGGCGTGTCCTGGGTCGGCCTCTAGGTCTCCGCCCGGTGGGTCGTGCCTGGTAGACTTCCCGGGGGAGCCTTCCAGGGGGCATCCTTACCGGATGCCCGAACCACCTCAACTGGTTACTCTCAATCCGAAGAAGCAGCGACTCTACTCCGAGGTTGTCCCGGATTTCTGTGCTCCTCACTTTGTCACGGAGAGTGAGCCCAGCAACCCTGCAGAGAAACCTCTTTTCTGCCGCTTGTATCCGCGATCTCATGACCACAGGTGAGGATAGGGACATAGAATGACCTGTAAATGTTACATTTATAACGCGTGGCACATATCCATTCACTGTCGAAGGTACTCATTCGACAAGAGAACGACTCAGAGGCGTAGCGATGAAAGCGCAGAGAGGCGGAGGAGGTAGCCAGGCGGTTTGCCGGCGCCATATTGCCACACACTGCTTCCTATGGGGATCAAGGTAGAAGCGTTCACGTCGCGATCCCTGTCAGGTAATACTTTTGTATTTCCTGCGAATTCTACCAAACACTTCGAGGCCGAGCTGAAAGACAACGATGTCCAGAAGCTGACCATAGTGCTTCGAGGAATCTCAAAGAAGACCTGCAAATTCTACCAAACACTTCGAAGCCGAGGAGCTGAAAGACAACGAAGTCCAGAAGCTCAACAGATGCCAGAAGCCCCTCAGTCTGGAGCAAGAAGAGAGGCCAATACCCGTCGCCTTTAAGGCCAGCACTGACTATTATATCTCTAAACGTTGAAGGGCTGTCTGCGACTAAAGAAGAACCTGTTGCAATGGGAAACTGTCATATAACCATCACGCTTCGAAGAATCGAATCGAACTGCTTCCTATATATTAGGATGTTATCGGTCAATTAATTCCTGAGTATTTTTTAAGTTCGGGGAGGAAGTGAACGAGCGAGTGAGTGTACCTCTCAGTGTGAGTGAGTGAGCGTCTGTGTGAGTGAGCGTGTCTCTGAGCGAGCGTGCCTCTCTGTGTGCGCGGGCGCCGCGATGGTCTTGGCGACGTCCTGCCGCTTGTGTGCGGCGTTGGAGGCAACGACGCGCTCGCCCTCCGACTTGAGCTTGTCCACAAACGAGTCCACCTCCTTCCCCTTGCTGCCCAGCTTCATCGCGCGGCCGGTCGATCGGCTACAACAACAACCACCACCACCGCCGCAACATCGTCAATAACCACAAACGCTACAATCGCTGCGACCGCAAGTGTAACAGCAGCATTAATAACTACAATCGTCACGACACACACACACTCAATCAATCACCAGCACAGCCACAGGTGTCTACGCGCGACCTTCAGGGGCCCCCCTCGGTCACCAACATCTTCACCACCATCATCATCACCACCAACATCACGGGACAGACCCAGGTGCCGTGGCCCGACTGCTGTGCCAGGCTAGGTGCAGCAGCTCACGGACAGACGGGGAGGGGGTTGGCAACGACACCCACAGTGTGGGAGCAGCAGGGGGACAGTGTGGTGGATCGGGGGGGTGTGTGTGTGTGTGTGTGCGGGGGGAGAGAGGGAGAAAGTGTGGGGAGAGACCTGGCAGCCACCGAGGTCGTCCTGGGCTTGTCGTTGTCGTCCAGGACGGAGCCCCCTCCCAGCACGGGGGAGGAGGGTGCGCCGACCCCGCCACCCCCCACGCCCCCGCCAAAGCCGCCGAATCCCGGCGCCTTCTTGCCGGCGCGCTCCGCGTCGCGACGCACCGCCTGCAGCTCCTTGGCGCGCTTCTTCATCTCGGCGCGAGCCTCGCGCTCCTGGGTCTGTGCGGGACAGCGGAAGGGGGGCGGAAGGAAGGGGAGAGTGCGGGAGAGCGGGGAGAGAGAGACAGGCGCTCGCTCGCTCATCGCCGAGAGGTACCACCCGATCACTTGCTCGTTCACTTCCTCCCAGAACTGTTGGTGCGGGTCGGTGCGGCCGTGGCGAGTTGTTGACTTTCTCTCTCTGTCTTCTGATCTGCGTCTGCTCGGGTGCATCTGTTCCCCTCCTTGATTGTTGTGGAATTATTGTTATTATTATTTTCCGTCCTATGTCCTATAATTTCTCGCTTTTGCTTGACTCTCAGTTAATCTGTCTTGATGTTATTGACATGCAGCTCTCTCCACAGCCCTGTGCAGCGCTTTGTGACCCTCGGGTGAAACGCGCTCTACAAATGCTATTATTATTATTATTAAAAAAATACTCATTAATGAATTGGCCGATAACATCCTAATATATAGGAAGGCGTGTCTAGTGGCAATATGGCGCCGGCAAACCGCCTGGCTGCCTCCTCCGCCTCTCTGCGATTTCCTCGCTACGCCTCCAAGTCGTTCTCCCGTCGCATGAATACCCTCGACATTGAATGAATATGTGCCACGCAGCGTTATAAATGTAAATTTATTATTGTTATCATCCCTCTCACCTCCCGCACGGCGCGGAAGACCTTCTCTTCGTGCGAGTCCATCTCGGTGAAGGTGCGGATCTGCGCCAGGTTGACGTTCTCGCGGTATCCCAGCGCCACGATCTCGTCGAACGCGAAGATCAGCTCGAAGCAGCGCTCGGCGATCTCGCTCTCCTCCAGAACCTTGCAGTACTCGGGGACCTGCGGCGGATCGCGCAAACGGTTGTGGTCCCCCCTTGTGGATTTAACGGGTCAACAAAGATCCCACCCGTAGAGCGGCAGGGTGGCGCTGTGGTAACATCTGCGCCTCACAGCAAGAAGGCCCCGGGTTCGAAGCTCGGCTCGGGCGCCTTTCTGTGTGGAGTTTGTGTGCTCGCCCCCTGTTCTGCGTGGGTTTCCTCCGGATTCTCTGGTTTCCTCCCACAACTTAAAAAAAAAAACTCATTCATTATTTGGCCGATAACATCATAATTTATAGGAAGCAGGGTGCGGCAATATGGCGCTGGCAAAACCGCCGGGCTGCCTCCTCGGCCTCTCTGCGCTTTCCTCGCGCCCACACACACAACAACAACAACCGTCATTCGCCAGCAAGTGGCGGTGACGTCACCACGTCGCCTGTGCCAGGCCACATGCACGCTGAGGCCACGTGAAGTGTCCAAGGCCCGTCGACAGGAGGGCACAAGACAGACCCAGGTGTCATGGGCTGCCCGACCGAGATGCCACCCACCACCTCCACACCGCACGCCGCGACCACCGGCGGCGGCACCCACCACTCTTGAGAAGAGTCGCAGCGTCTCGAGGTCCTCCAGGATGTTGGAGTTCTTGGTGGTGATGAGCAGCATGTAGAGCTTCTCGAGCGGCTGGTAGACGTAGCGCACGCTGTCCGTCTCCACGAACGTGTGCTGGCGGCCCGAGCCCATGAGCTTGGGGAAGGCCGAGAGCAGGCCCTCGATGCGCGAGCGAGACATCTCGACGAACTGGCGCGACACCACGGCGCGGCCCGCCTTGGTGCACACGGCCGCCGCCAGCAGCACCTGTGGGCGGCAGCGGGTGAGTGTGGTGGTGAGTGGTGGTGAGTGGGTAGTGGCACAGACACACGGGCTAGACGCGGCGATGTTAGTGGCGAGCGTAGCGCAGTGCGCTAAACACTACACGACCGCACCCCACACAACAACAAAGATCCCCCGTGTAGCCTTTACAGACTGTATGATCAGGCGTTACACACCCAGTTTCCACACACACACACAGTGGTAGTAATTGTAGCTACAAAGCCTCTGGTGTTTCCGGCAGAACTTGTGCAGGGGCAAGTATACAAAGACAATGATCCCCCGTACAGCATTAAGACTGTCGGGTCAAGTGCCGAACAGTCAACATCTGTAAGTGTATGCAGCCCCCAAGCGAATGCGGGAAAGACAGGGGAGAGAGAGAGGGGAGAGACTTTGCACTCAATATCAAATCCAGGTGAGGACCTAGTCTTACACCGGCCATAAATACCACTTGGGTCGGTGTTGACGACAGAGTGAGACAGTCAGACAGAGAGAGGTAGAGAGACACAGCGAGTGAGACAGACTGACTGTAAGAGCGAAACAGGCAGACAGAGATTGACAGGTGGACATAGACACCCACTCAAAACAAACCGACTGAGCCAGGCTCCGCGCCTCGGAATCATTCGGGCGCAAGGCGCCCGGAGTATATAATAATAATAATTGCATTTATATAGCGCCTTTCACCCGAGGGTCACAATGCGCGCGTTACAAATATATTATTATTAAACAGAGAGAGAGGCAGAGAGAGATAGAGGCGGACATGGGCACATTTTTTGCCAGTATACAAATAATGTCGAATATATAAGGTTTCACCCTCTCTGGCAATGAGAGACGTGTTAAGATCTTAAAACACCAAATGGACACCTTTTTGCAAAGGATCCAGTTCGCAAGCAGCCACACACGCTATGATATGACAATGCATTTATCATAGCATTTGTTTGCATGTTTTTGCCACAAGTATGTAGTGTGGCTGCTTGCGAACTTGCAAAAAGGTGTCCATTTGGTGTTTTAAGATCTTAACACGTCTCTCATTGCCAGGAAGGGTGAACCCTTTATATGTCTGCCTCTAATGTAGAATATATGACAGTGAGAGGTAGAGAGAAACAGTGAGACAGAAGCAAAGTGAGAGGCAGTGAGAAGCAAAGGCAGAGACAGAGAGAGGGGGAGAGCGAGGCAGGAAGGACAGAGAGAGGAAGAACGAGAAAGGCAGGGAGAGAATGGGTGAAGGATTGAAAGAGAGAGGCACAGTGGGGCAGAGGAAAACACACGGGCATAGCGACAACTAAAGAAGAACTTGTTGCAATGGGAGGCTGTCGTGTAGCCATCACGCTTCGAATAATCGAATCGAGACACTGAAACAACGGCAGACGGGGAGAGGCGTGCAGAGACACCAGTGACACCATCCATTGTCAGAAACCGCTTAATCCTGTACAGGGTCGCGGTGAGCCGGAGCCTATACCGCCAGACACAGGGCGCAAGGCAGGGCTATACCTGGGATGGGACGCCAGTCCATCACAGGGCACCAGGGGGCAATTTAGCCCACAGGCCAATTAACCTATATAGCAGCATGTCTTTGGACTGTGGGAGGAAACCGGATTGAGTGGGTGGCTGAGTGGGTAGATGAGTGAGTGAGTGGGCGTGTTGGTGGCGGCAGCAGCGTGTCTTTGTACCGTGTGAGTAAACCGGAGTACCCGGCGACAACCCACACGGACACACAGAAAGAGAGCGAGCGAGACACACACACACACAAACTCCAGACAAAAAGGCGGCGGCACCCGAGCCGGGAATTGAACCGGAGGGTTTCTTGCTGCGAGGCGCCAGCGCTACGCATTGCCAAGTCTCAAACGACGAACCAGCATTCATCGGCCACGTCAAATAATCCCCAGACAAAGACCCCCCGTGTAGCCTTAACAGACTGTAGGGTCAAGTGCTGTTAGGGAGTAGCACCTATACACAAAGATAACCCCTGTAGCCTTGATAGACTGCAGGGTCAAGTGCTGTTAGAGAGTAGCACCTATGAAGGTCGACACGGCACACGAGGAGGTGGGTGATCAGCACCACGCCCGGCCGCCTTTGTCTCCCTAGTGGCAATGTTAGGTTACTCATTTGAGACTGAGTCGACTTGGGCGAGGCCTAGGACCGGATCAGAAAATCGTCACTGGTGTTGGTAGCCGTGAGCGGGATTCGAATTCGGGTCGCTAGGTTTGTAGCCCAGCATAGCGCTAACCAATCAGCCACCTACTCTACCAACTACCACGGAACTCACACTGAACCCCTGAAGATGCCTCCGACGTGGGAGGAGAAACGTCGCGAAGGAGAGCGCTTCAGTGACACGGCTATAGACTGTATGTATAGACTATGTGTGTGTGTATCGACTATGTGCAGAGTGTAGAGAGAGAGGGAGCGCTCAGTGACCCGGCTTTCCAGAAAGACCAGCTTTTGAAGAGCAATCATCACGAATCGAGCCGTTTAAACCTACATCAGCACACAGCACTAGTCTCAACAGTATAACACCAAGACTTATAATAGTATGACAGCCTTAAAAACATGACATTTACGGTGTTAATCTTGGTGCCAATGACTGTGTTGATACGTGGGAACGCGAACCCGGATCGTTCTTAAGAGGCGATATCTCACATCTCAATATAACATAAGTACTATTTATAACGCGTGGCGTATATTCATTCAATTTCGAAGGTATTCATTTTAAGAGCGAACGACTCAGAGGCGTAGCGAGGAAACCGCAGAGGCGAGGGAGGGTGGGAAGGCAGCCACGCGGTTAGCCGGCGCCAACAATTGCCAGACACCGCGTCCTATAACCTTCTTCTTTGCGATTCTTCGAAGCACGATGGTCAGCTTCTGGACATCGTTGTCTTTCAGCTTGGCTTCGAAGTGTTTGGTAGAATTCGCAGGCAACACCAAGTGTTACCTGACAGGGATCGCGACGTGAACGCTTCAACCTTGACCCCCGTCCTATAATGTTATCGGTCAATTCATTAATGAGTGATGTTTAGTTGTGGTTGGAAAGCGGAGAATCCGGAGGAAACCTACGCAGAACAGGGGGAGAGAACACAAACTTCACACTAGTTGTGGGAGGAAACCGGAGAACCCGGAGGAAACCCACGCAGAACAAGGGAAGAGACCACACAAACTCCACACTAGTTGTGGGAGGAAAGCGGAGAACCCGGAGGAAACCTACTCAGAACAGAGGGAGTGAAACACAAACTCCACACAGACAGGCACCCGAGGCCTGTGCTTTCATTTCTTGGTTAATTCAAGTAGACTATTACTACCGCTACGTTATCACTAATCCGTGTTACAGTCTTATTCAGCAGTGACTTGATCAAAGGTTTGTACACGTATGAGCGCAACAAGACTTATACCCTATTCCAAAATCACATTACTGACCCCTGTCATCAGTGTATTTAAAAGACACGCACCTATAAATATATACGCGCAACGAGCAAAGCCGCGATTAAACCCCCACACTCAGCAGAATACTCGCTTCATTGTTGTCTTTTTTTAAAAAATGCTTCACAAAATCTCACTAAAAATCACGGAAGGCCCTGCTAGGCCTCACCGACGAACACCGACCCTCGGCTAGCACGGCGGCGGGCGACGAGCGCTCGAGGGCCGGCGGCGAATCTATCCGAGTGCCGGTGGCTTCCCCGGGACTTCGTTTGGTCACTCGACCGAGCTGACTCGAACAAACAACACCGGCGGGACCGAGACGGTGTCTCAAAAGATAGGACGCGGTTGAGTTACCATGGCGAGAGAGGTGCGAGGAGAGGTTTTGGTCCGAGAAGAGGGAGAAACTGTGCGAGTCGACCGCAGAGGAGAGACAGACTGCCTCAATATGGCGGGGCCACGTCACCACGGACACGGGGCCGCGCGCACACCGGAACCACGCAATCGCGTGTCCGACATGTTTGTAAGGGGAAGGTGTCTGTCAAGGTAAGGGTGTCATGTTGGAAAGGTAAAGGTGTCATGTTGGTAAGGGGAGGTGGCATTGTGGTACGAACGGAGTGTCATGTTAGTAAGGGGGAAGGTGTCTGTGAAGGTGAGGTGTCATGTTGGTAAGGAGAAGGGAAAGGATACCATATTGTTTTGGTAAGGGTGTCATGTTGGTAAGGGAAGGGTGTCATATTGGTAAGGTGAGGGAGGGAGGGTGTAACGTTGGTAAGGGTAGGTGTCATGTTGAATGAACAAATGAAAACAATTCATTAATCAATTATCAGAAACCGCTGAATCCTGTACAAGATCGCGGTGAGCCGGAGCCTATCCCGGCAGACACAGGGTGTAAGGCAGGTGAACACCGGGGATGGGACGCCAGCCCACCGCTGAACGCCTGGGGAAATTTAGTCAGTACGCCAATTAACCTGGCAGCATGTCTTTGGACGGTGGGAGGAAACCGGAGTGCCCGGGGAAAACCCACGCGGACACGGGGAGAACACGCAAACTCCACACAGAAAGGCCCTCGAACCGGGATTCGAACCCGGGTCTTCCTGCTGTGAGGCGGCAGCGCTACTCACCGCTACGCCACCGTGCGGCCCAGGGAAAACAATGTTAGGTGTGATTTAAATGCGGGTCACAAGATATACGGACCACCATATTTGACCACCAGAGGGCAGGCGAGCTCCATTACGAGAGCCTGTGTCTTGCGCTCCGGTTTCCACACATAACGAACACTCATCAATGAATTGGCCGATAACATCGTAATATACTGTATAGTAAAGCAGTGTGGCGAATCGGCGCAGGCTAACCGCGTGGCTGCCTTTCCCTCCATCCCCGCCTCTCTGCGGTTCCCTCGCGCCTCTGAGTCGTTCTCTCTTCGATTGGATCACTTCAAAATTGAATGAATGCGTGCCGCACGTTATACGGTTGTATTTACGTATTATCAGAATTTTATTAAAACGCTCTTCCGCACTTTGTAGTGACGTCAGAAAAAACGTAGGACGGGCACTCTGCTTAGAGAGAGAGAGGCGGATGAAAGGCGCTCTATAAAATGCTATTATTACTATTTTCCTGTTGTTTTTGTGTCCCAAGTCTTAACCCATCGCTATCCCTTGACTCTCAGTTTTCTGTCTCCCCGTTGTTGATTTGCCGTTCTCTCCACAGCTCGGATTATTTAAAAAAAAAAATTGTTGCTGATTTTCCGTTCTCTGTTGTTGTTGACATGTCGTTCTCTCCGCAGCCTTGTGCAGCGCTTTGTGACCCTCGGGTGAAAGGCGCTCTATAAATGCTATTATTATTCGTTAGAGGCGATACCTTCCGGAAGACGTGGGTACGTTCAGAAACTAACTTCCGAAATAACTTCTCTATCACGAAGAGGCGGGGAGGGCTCCCTCTTCCTTCCAGAAGCTTCATTCTTCGTTGGGGTGACGTCATCTGTCGGCCCGTATAAGGAGACGCGATGACGTCAGTTTGATGGCCTTATATGGAATGTTGTGTCGCAGGAATCCCGTAAACAGCTTGCAAGCTCACTGGGTATTTTTCTGCTGCTCGTCTATGGGCAGTGTGAGTCTATGGCAAGCTTGGTTTTGTTGAGCTGTGTTAGTTTATGGGCAATGTTAAATCTATAGGCAAATATTTTGAAGAGTTGGCTATTACCTGTGGCCAGGTCGCCTCTGACAAAACTCGTAAACTCAGCGAGCCGTACCTAGATAATAAAACAGTTTAGTTTAAAAGACATTTACTGGCAAGTTAATCATTACGGGGCGGCAAGGTGGTGTAGCGGTGAGTAGCGCTGCCGCCTCACAGCAAAAAGTTCCCTGGTTCGTATCCCGGCTCGGCTGCCTTTTTCTGTGTGGCGTTTGCATGTTCTCCCCGTGTCCGCGTGGGTTGTCGCCACCGGGCACTCCGATCTCCTCCCACAGTCCAAAGACATGCTGCTGCATAGGTTAATTGGCCTGCGGACTGAATTTCCCCCCGGTGCCCCGTGATGGATTGGCGTCCCACCGTGGGTGTAGCCCTGCCTTGCGCCCTGTGTCTGCCGGCATAGGCTCCGGCTCACCGCAACCCTGTACAGGATTACGCCGTTTCTGACGATGAACGAATGATGGTTGCTCTTCGGAGATGTTCTCTCGGTATCGCCGTGTCGAGCGATCTCCCTCTTTCCCTCGCGACGATTTCGCCTCGCACGTCGGAGGCATCATAAGCGCGTTATGACTCGAGCCGTGAATACACCGACATCAGTACAACGACTGAATGATCGCTTTGTGACCCTCGGGTGAAAGGCGCTCTATAAATGCTATTATTATTAATAATCACCTATCTCTAACATCGACACTCTAACAGCACTTGGCCCTACAAGCTGTCGGAGCCTACCCGGGGGACCTTTGTCTTTGGTGTGACCGAGAGCGATGACGTAATCGGGGCGCGGCCGCGGAGGGCGTGGTCTGATCTTAGCATGGGCGGGACTTAGTTTGGACGGGCGGGGCTTAGCGTGGTGGGCGTGTCCCGCCTCCGATATAAAAGGAGTGCCCTCCGCCGGCCAGCGCGTCCATTGCATTGGAGCTGAGCCGGCTGAGTGGACTATCGGAACTCGAAAGGTGAGCAAATTACTTCTTCGTTCGTTCGTTCGTTCGCTAAGGGTTTCTCGTTCTTAACGTGGGTTCGTTCCGCACGGCCGGTCAAGCCCGCCGGCTAACTGGCAATTTTGCGACGCGCTCAATTGTTTGTCGTGTCCAGGCGGGAATCTTACGCAGAGCTTGCAAGGCTCAATTGGTGTTTTTACTGCCGTAGTGATGCATATCTAACCAGCTATGTAATTCACTTGCTCGGTCAACCGTTGACGCGCTCACTTACCCATCCACACGCTCACTTATTCGCTCGGTCACCCTTCTCACATACTCGGTGACTCACCCACCCACTCGCTAACTCGCCAGTTCAACCCGCTCGCTCAAATATTCAATCAGCCACTCCCTCACCCTCTCAGGCGCCCATGCACACGCTCACACGCCCACACACGCACCCATTCACTCATTGTATTACTCACCCACCCACTCTCCGTTTCGCTAACCCACTGGCTCTCCCACTCGGTCTCACCCTCTCGCTCACCCACCCAACTCACCCACTCCCCGTCTCGCTTACCCACTCGCACAACCTCCCGCTCATTCACCCACTCGCCCGCTCACTCACACACACAAGACAAAGACAAAGATCCCCTATATAGCCTTAACAGACTGTAGGGACAAGTGCTGTTAG
>JAZEWU010000019.1:8784754-8812447 GCA_036362915.1 Geotria australis | reverse complement strand
TAAAACACAGGGAGCGGCAGCCCGCGCGCCCCCAATGGGCGCGCAGGCATAAGAATTTGAATGCACAACTTTGCAAATATGAGTACTGTGAACCACAGCACTAAGTGGCTGGAGAATCACACTGGTAGAGGTGCAGCCCCTGCATTGTCTCGCTTACAGCACGGCATACTTTGGGATGCGGTCAGCGAGAGACTGAAAGCACCCCGCTGGAGCTTTCTTTGGTCTACTCTTTCGATGGCCAGACGTGCATTGCGATAGTAAAAGTGTATTTATTCAATCATTGTCATAAACTGCTTAACCCTGTACGGGGTTACGGTGAGCCGGAGCCTATTCCGGCAGACACAGGGCGCAAGGCAGGGTTATACTCAGGATGGGACGCCAGTACATCACAGGGCACCAGGGGCACCTGTCCTTGCATAATGCATGCAAACATCAAAACAAATTGAACAAATCAGTCAGTGTGGAGATTCGCCAATACACTGGCTAATACTGCTTGCCATAAAGAGAATTCTCACATGGGAAATAATCAGCAAGCGATCACTGATTAATTTATTTAAATATATGCATAACTAGTATAGTTCTTAAAATAATTGTGCTGTGCTCAGTAATATAATTTAGCAGGGGTGCGCGTTCATAAAGTGACATTGATTTATGCTTAAATTACTTCTTTATTGTAGATTTAGACGTCTTGAATGTGATTAGAGATATAGACTTTTTGTTTTAAAATTTGATTTATTTTGCTTTATTTTAATCTTGAAAGCTCTGTGCCTGACACAAAACATGAATTAAACAAGTTTATGTTTAATACTGTTATTAAAAGAGTTTATTTGGGAAAACACGACATTGCACTGTTGCAGTGTTTGCGACACAGCCTTGGTGCATTTCACATGGCGTAGGTATTATGACCCGATGTTTTGTGTGGCTCTGTATGCAAATAAATGGTGCGTGTATTGTATTAATTATTATCTTGCAATGGAACTACAGACCACAAGATGGCCTACTTAGCATGACAATTCCAAACAAAAACTAACATTTAAGCATTACATAAAAAAATGCTGCAGTGGCAAATGTGTTGCGTCTTTTAATGGAAACATTTTAAAGATTGTATTTTTCTTCGATTTTTCTACAGCTCTTCCCAGTTTTTATTTTCACCTCACATCTAAATGTTTACATTTGGTTAATATTAGAAACAGATTATATCACTTACACAACAACAACCTCCAAGTGTGCTGGCTAGAAATACCTTAAGAAAATAACATAAATATTTAATACGTGTGTGGTTTTTTTTAGAGAAGCGCCAAGAGAAGTGACGAACACAGAGTTTGATTTCTCAAATTCGCCATCGGAGATTTCTATGCTCCGAGTGTTATTTGAAGCTGCATAGCCTTTTATGTGTAGTTATCTGGTCTTGTGAAAACATATGTTTGCTGGCACAAGTGAGAGCGATGCCAGATGATTAAAGCACTAAGCTTGCGAAGTGCACCATACAACAACGATTAATGCCTCTGTAATCCTCTTAGGAGAGTGAACACAAGACATTTTTAATACATTGATTTGTAGCCTTGTGTACTAATGTGCCTCTGAGATTTGGATACATTTTTACTCGTAGATATATCATACATTTAATAATAGTATGAAGGTTTGCTGAAATAAATGCAATAATGTATTTTAAAAACCAATTTTTATGTAATTATGAGTATATTTAAGATCAGAAGACTTAAACGCTCTAGGCTTTTGTTGAAATTCTAATACAAAGCACTTGTATTAATTTACTGCAAAATATGACGATAACCGGTTTGAGAATGTATCATATAAGAAATATCTCGATGCTATAAATATAGATCGATTTATTTTTATAACATGTTTGCATTTTGAATGTGTCATTTTTCTAAAATATTTTGAGGTAACAATCCTGGCGTTATTGCTGATCATTGTAGTTTTTTTTATTTGGAACTATGGCAAGTCCTGGCAGTATTTGGAAATTTTAACAATCTGTAAAACACAATGCGTAAAACATTTACTTATGGTTATAATTAAAGCTTTGTGTGTAACGGACTGTATCCATTAAATGTATGAATGACAAATGCCATTTTTAAAACTCCCACCAAGTGCCAACTAAGTGTTTGGTAGGTTAAGCGATTAATTATTAATCTCGTGTAGACCCCAACTGTAAGCAGCTCTCGCTGGTGGCTGGACTGACAGCCGTTTGTGTGGATGACGCCTCCTTGGCTCCAGCAGCTGAACCCATAGGTGGTGCCGGTGCCAACGCGCGAACCTGCTCACAAACGATTGCCGTGGCGATTATTATTATTATTGCACGAAAAATCAAGCTGCATTAAAAATATATATCTTGCTTTTATCCATGTACAATATGTATTAAGGTATTGGCAATTTGATGCATTGTATTATGAGTTGTACAAAACATGCCTCGGTAGATAGATAAAAATTAGAGCCAGCAAGAAATAAGTTTGCAAATACAAACGCCGATGTATTCTGCTGGTTGCGCGGCAAACTTTACACGCAATGATAAGCTTTAAAACGAGACGCATGCAAGTAACGGGGATGAGCGACGATCATTGATATTGATTTGGCACCTCTTAACGTGACGGTGGTCTCCTCCTGCTCCAGCGCAGTTGGTAACATTAGTGCTGACATAACGTAAATAAATAAATAACCCTCACTGGCTGGCAGCCAATGTAGCGAGTAGCAATGGTAAAAACCCAAGCGCGACTTTAGGAGCAAAGTTTGATGCGTTTACCCACCGCCTGCCAAACAAACTGTGAGCACAGAAGCCACTGGCAGTGCCGCGGGGTGACGGCACCGGCAGTACACAAGTAAGAAGGTGTTGGCGGGTTAGAGACAGCCCCGCAAGAGTTGAGACCTCTAAGCCACTGCCCCCGGAAGGAAGGGGGCTTGAAAACTCCCGATCTCACATTAGGAGCAGCAGATTTATAACTGGCTGAATATTGATGTCGTAGCGAGAGAGAGAATTTTTTTTTTGTTTAACATATTTTTGCGTGCGTATGTTGTATGCGCGTGTCGATCACAGACTTCGTAGAAGCATGGCAGGACCTTTCCCAAAAGCCTCGTCGTTGTCAAACCTACTGCAACAGGTGGAGGCGGCCACGTCTGCCACGTGCACCCTGGGGGCGCAGAGCCAGAGGCCGTGTCGCGAGGGCGTCATGAACCCTGGGCCCTGCTCCGAGTCCGACCGGGGCTTCTGCATCAACAACAGGGACATGCCCATGGCGGCGTCATCGTCGTCGTCCTTCGGCGAGGCGCACGGCTATGAGTACTCCGGGGCCTCGCTCTACCAGCCGCTGCCTTCGTCGTGTGCGGAGTTCTCCATGGGGGCTCACCAACAACAACAACAACATCAGCACCAGCACCACCAGCATCAGCAGCACCACCACCACCAGCAGCAGCAGCCACAGCAGCAGCAGAATGGAGTTCTGGGCGAGGGGCAGAATTCCCATCTTTCTTATCTTCCGCCCGCGACCGAGCTGCCCCAGTACGTGCCGTCCAGCCCCGGCGCGCCGTACAGCATGGAGCTCGGGGCAGGGCGTCCTCACGGCTACGACCCAGGGCCACAGAGCCTCTACAGGTAACGAGCAGCACCCAGCATCACCCAGCAGCACCGGGCTGGCTGGCTTGCCTCGCACTTCGAGCGACGCTCTATACACGCGTCGCTTCATCGCTCCCGAGCGGACGCGCATGTGTCTGTGTATATTTGTTGGGGTACGAGCGGTTGTGCAATGGGCCTTCTCCCCCGGTCGACTCAGCCTTAAACAAGTAGCCGGTGCAGTAAACGGCACTGAGGACAGCATTGTGGCCGGGTATTGTTCTGAGCACACTGACCTGGCCGTCATGGGTGCTCGCAAACAGCACTTTCCCAAAACAGCCTTTGGACACTGTTCGGAGGATCATTTTCTTTATGTTCACATTCTCTCAAGTAAAATGTTAAATGTTTTCAATATCGATGTGGCTAGTTCATGTGTTCTTAACTTAAACATGGTTTGGGACCTTCTGGGAGAATTTGTTACCTTAGTGGTTATGATCAATGCAGCCTTAAATATTAAATGTCATCTTGGTGATGTTTAGAGAGGATTATTTCTAATTTCTCCTATAGAAGGATTTTGAATTGAAATAAATTACTGTGTCAGGTTAATTTATTAATTTAGGTCTTGTTAATTTATTTTCTTCACTAACATGCACTGACTGGCGTCGTGAAGTATGGTCAAACAACCCCAGTGACTAACACTCCGTTGAGAGGTCTTGGTCTTCATCCAGCAGTGGATTGATGAAAGGTTGTTATTTTGAATCCTGTGATGTCTCATAACTTTTCATTCCCTTTAGCGTAAGCGTGGATTCTGGGTAGGCATCCCCCCTCATACATTGACACATTTTTATCTCAATTTAAAACATTCTCAATCTTACATCAATGGATACATATCATTGTAATCACTATGGTCTTACAGAATTATTAAACATCATAAGATTAAAGTCTACATATCAATTTTATTTATCTAAAACCATTCAGATAAATGCATGGTAAAGAATTTTAACTATTTCTATGGGGTGGTATCCATTTCCAAATACAGCCATTTGGAAATGATCAAATATTAGATTTTTCCGGCGACTGACAGCGCGGCGATGTGCACAGCGTGTCTGCCGCCGCGGGGACCGACATGGCCACACACAGCACACGCTCTATGAACATCGTTTGTCACGGTGCACTACTTAACAATATATACGTATACTGAACTATTTGTATATGGCAGTATGCTCACAACAAAGATGCCAGCATTTGAAACGATTACTTTGATTTTTTTAAGATTGTAAATACACTCATAAATACTCTGACACATATAATAATAAAATGTTCATTTGTAAATTAAGGTGTTTGGAAAATGCTATCACTCAAGTGAAATGAGCATGAATATGATTGGCAGATATGTAATACCACATTCCAAACCAAGTAACGACTTACTCTTGTGGATGCTTATAATGATGTATAAATGAACATTTCAATCAAAAGCCTGGAGCTTTCAAGACATTTTCTAGTAATTATATTTTTATTATTATTTCTGTTGTGTAATATAATATCTCAATTTGTATACGGCGGAAAGATCAAATTGCAAACGAGTAGACGACAATGATCACTTGTACGAAACGCTATAACAACATGAGGATGGATATTGGTAATGTGCAGTCTGAATACAGAGGCCGTAATGGGCAAGGGCAGCCAGGAATGTAAACAAGCAGCAGACAGGTACATGCAAATACTGCATATGCGTTAGGTTGAGAGATGAAATGGCAGGAGATTTACCAGAATCAATACTCCGCAAATAAAAACATTTCGTTAAACCGTGGAAAAGTTTGAAATTTGATCGGCGAGGAAAGCAGCAACAACCGCCTGCGTGAGATTCCCGGTGTCTGCGACGGAATGCAGTGGACAGAGCGGCAGAATGATGAGTGCGGATGAGATTCGACCACGAGTGGTGCGCAGGTGATGAGATCCGCTGCGGACGGCGAGAGGAAAATGAGAGCAATGTGGACAGATATTCAGATCGATGCCGTTTGCCCTCCTTTTAACGCCTTTTACAAGAGAACCCAAGAAACAGCCAATTGAAAAAGCCCTCAGCTTTCGAAGTGAAAGATTGAGGTACTGTATATCATTCAGAAGACTATTGTAGATTGGTCTAGGCAGTTTGTTTTTAACATTTAGAAACATTATAATGATGTAGTTTTCACGGATTGATGTATAACAATTGCTCTCCATAGCTGTTCTTTCGGGATAGCCGTGTCGAGTGTTCCTTCTCTCTTCTTCATGACTTTTCTCCTACCACGTTAGAGGCACCATCGTGTGAATAAGTATTATAGAAGATGCTGTCCAAGATATCCGGCCAGGTGGCTCAACGGTAGAGCGAGCGGCTCGCAAGCAGAAGGTTATGATTTCAACTCTTGACCGGTGATTTACTCAGCCTGTCGTCTCTGTGGGGTCATTTAAACGTGTAGCACTTTGTGGGGACGTCACCACTGCTTGTTGAATGGTGAAACTACTATTTGCCTTAGAAATGTGGAATTTACACCGTGACCCTCACCAGGACAAGTGGTTTAGCAAATGGACGGATGGATGGAGATGAGCCTTGGGTGAAAAGCGCTCTATAAATGCTATTATTATCATTAATGCACATTTGAGCAGGTTATTATTTTTGAGCGTTTTTATTTATTTGCCAAAAACAATACATCATGATGAGACACATTAAACAGAAAAAGCTTCCCACCTCATAGAACACAACCAATAATTTCCCACCACGCTGCGCGGTTTGCCACCCCGAGCCACCCACTATCTCTTGTAGAGTTGAATGCGCTAAAGTCTCGCACACATGTGTGATAACCGAAATAAGAACAGCTTCTTGCCAGTGCCTTTCAAACACGTTGTATTCAAGTGGTAGCGTACAGATAACTGCGCTCATTGTGGGGCGTTTACAAAGACACACCTGCTCTTTGGATAGAATAAAACCCAATTGCCCGTGGTATTTCATCAAGTGAAAGTTGCTGTCCATACCTGTTGTTTCAGGATAGCCGTAAGGAGTGTTCCTGCTCTTTGCTTTGCAACGTTTCGCCTCCTACGTTGGGCGCATCATCAATGGCGAAACGTCGCGAAGGAAAGAGATGGAACACTCGACACGGGTTTCCTGAAAGAACAGCTACGGAGAACAATTGCCATACATTGAGCCGTGAAAACCTTCATCAATATATTGCATAAAATGTTCACAATGGAAGAGAGAATAGGATTTATCATCCAAGGTGACTATCTTCCTTAGAGGTTGGTGCTCACTCAATGGAGATGTTAACTATTGTAATATATGCTAGGTTTGAACATATTTGATTGAGCTTATTATTTATATTTTAAAACAGATTATTCTGTGGACTGCTGTCACCGCGACCCTCACCAGGACAAGCGGTTTAGAAAATGGATGGATGGATGGATTATTCTGCACAACTAAAGCTCAAAAATTATCTAGCTTTCATTTAATGGAATCTATCGGAGATATTCAAATACTTGGTTGTTTTATCACAAAAGAATGTCCACGTACTCTTTTACAAAATCTTTGGAACTGTTTGATACTTAATTTTTATTGACATGTTGAAGTCTATAATAATAATAGCAGCGTTTTATATAGCGCCTTTCACCCGAGGGTCACAAAGCGCTGCACAAGTGCCACGAAGAGAACGGAATGTCAACAATGAAAAATAAATAGATAACAACCAAAGGAACAGAACAAATTCAATGATTAAGGCTGCTTCGAATATACGGAAAGGTCGTGAAACTGGCAATCTTAAGAGCGGCACAAATCTGCCAGCGTCCCCTAAGATGGACGTCACTTCCTTAAAGACAAACACGGAGGGAGACAAAGACAAAGATCCCCCGTATAGCCTTAACAGACTGTAGGGACAAGTGCTGTTAGCGAGCACCTATGCAGGTCGACACGGCACACGAGGGGGTGGGTGACCAGCACCACGCCCGGCCGCCTTTGTCTCCCTAGTGGCAATGTTTACACACCGCACTAGGTACTCATTTGAGGCTGAGTCGACCTAGGGGAGGCCCAGGACCGGTTTCAGAAAATCGTCACTGGTGTTGGCCGTGAGCGAGACAGGGAGGGAGGGAGAGACATAGGGACACAGAGACAGTAAGACAGAGAGACAGACACGAGGGGGAAACAACGCCAATCCAAATCAAGGAATCAACAATGAAGCACAAGAACACACACATAAACACACGCAACAGCAAAGAAAAAAACGCAGCCACCCACAACAACAAAAACACAACTTCCACACGCGACACCTAGGCAACAACACGAGGCGAGTCTAGGCAAGGCAGGATTTACACGAACTGGGCCAGGAGTAGGCCGCACAAAGCAGACAAAAAGAAAGCCGTCGTGTGTTGGCCAATAAGCGTGAAGGACAATACATTGCGACTGCATTTATTTTGCATGGTTATGCCACAAGTATATGTGGCTACCTGCACGTTGGAGCCTTTGTAAAAAGGTGTTCACTTGGTGTTTAAACATCTCAACACTGAGTTCTTATTGCCGGTAAGCGTAAAAACTTCGTATTTTATACTTTATTTGTAACAACGGCAGAAAGCGTCCAATAGTCTTAATGTCCTCTCCCGGACTACTGATGCGTTGATCTGTGCTTTTCCCTTGAGAGTGTCTGCCTTGTGGCGGAAGTTGGCTTTGGACAGTCTAGGCGACATAGAAAGCCGTCGTATGGGGGCCCAATAAGCTTGAAGGACAATGCATTGCGACTGCATTTATTTTTGCATGGTTATGCCACAAGTATATGTGGCTACTTGCACGTTGGAGCCTTTGTAAAAAGGTGTTCACTTGGTGTTAAAACATCTCAACATTGTTGCCTGTAAGGGTAAAAATGTCGTATTTTATACTTTAAGAGCATGACAGACAACAAAAACAAACACCAAATAAACGAACCACCAACCAAAGAGAAAAGGAATATAGGTGACTAATCTATAGACATGAGCTTTGGGTAATGACCGAAAGAACGAGATCGCGGATACAAACAGCAGAAATTAGGTTGCTCCGCAGGGTTGCTGGGCTCACTCTCCGTGACAGGGTGAGGAGCACAGAAATCCTGGAGAACCTCGGAGGAGCGTCGCTGCTCCTTCGGATTGAGAGGAGCCAGTTGAGGTGGTTCGGGCATCTGTTAAGGATGCCCCCTGGGAGGCTCCCCTGGGAAGTCTATCAGGCACGGCCCACTGGGTGGAGACCTAGAGACCGACCCAGGACACGCTGGAGGGATTATATCATTCGGCTGGCCTGGGAACGCCTGGGAATCCCCCTGGAAGAGCTGGAATCTGTTGCTGAGGAAAGGGATGTCTGGTCCACCCTCCTTAAACAGCTCTCGCCACGACTCTCACCAGGACAAGTGGTTTAGAAAATGAATGGATGGATATGTTCAGTCATTTTGAATTTTTGTTGTTAGACTTTTTACTTGCAATCACATTAAAATCCAATATGTTATATTTACTTTAAAGACAAAAAATGTCTCAATAATAAACTGGTCAATAGTTAGTCATCTGCCATGAGCAATCCACTGCTAGATGAAGGCCTCCCCATTATCCTGCCATCCCTCATGATGCTGTGATGCAACGATCCACCTAGCAGCTGCACTTGACCTCATTTCATCCATCCATAATAATAATAGCATTTATAGAGCGATTTTCACCCAAGGGTCACAAAGCGCTGCACAGGGCTACGGAGAGAACGACATGTCAGCAACGACAGAGTGGAAAATCAGCAACAATTGATGGCCACCCTCCTCTGGCTACTACTTCTCTATGATCAGTATATAATTACAATGAATACGGTTTTTGTAAGTTGTCAAATTGGCAATATTATGAAACCAAATAAATTGACTTCTGGCTTGCCATTATTATTGTTATCCTGGGAATTACTATTAATAATAAACTCAATTGATAATGCACGCATATGTCACGAATAAGATGCAATTTTCCATCGAGACCTCGGAGGCACAGAGCCAGAGCTCAGAGTCCTTCATAAGCCGGCCTGAACAGATGAGAGCCTAATGTGGGATAGCCTGAATAGGGAGGGCATGAACAGTGAGAACCTGAACAGTGACAACCTGAATGAGTGAGAGAGGCTGAATGGGTGAGGGAGGCTGAAGGGGTAAGAGCCTGAATGGGTGAGATCTGAGTAAGGCGAAAACCTGAATTGGCGAGAATCTGAATGGGTGAGATCCTAAATAGAGCAGAGCCTGAACGGGTGGGAGACTCAACGGGTTGGAGACTCAACAGGTGTGAGACTCAACGGGCGAGAGGCTGAACCGTTGGGATACCGAACGAACGAGAGCCTGAACGGACGAGGGATTGAACGTGTGTGAACGGGTGGGAGCCTGAACAGGTGGGACATTAAACGGGTCAGGGCCTTGAGCTGTCGCTTGACAGTTAGTGGCGCTTGGATGCTGTGAGTGTGCAGTGGGGAGAGTTACAGGTGACCAGTGTAGCTACAGAGACATGCCATTCAACCAGGACCGTGCTGTTTCTGAGTACGATCAAGCAGATCGTTGGACGTAATCCGTAATACGCGGTGATCTGCTGTGGTCAGTGGGTGGAGACGTATCATGGGAGCCCTTGTAAGATAACGTGTGTATATGTCAATTGTTAACCCTGGATACCCTTACAGCTGAGATGTTCACCTTTAAGGGATTTTCCTGGTGAAATATTTTAACAAATAACTACAAAAAATGTCAAAATAATAGATAGTAAAGTTATTTTTGAAGAAAGCAAAATATCTTCATTTATCCCAAGTTTTGAAAATGGCATAAGTGCAAGAGCAATGTATTTATATCCTGCCTTGTGGATGTAATTGGTGCCAGGGTTAAACGTTTGTTAATACAAAGCATTTTTCTAAGTATGTTTGAAGGACCCAATGTACTGTTCTGTGTTTCAGGAATGCACTCCTGTGGCACACAAATCATGCTACGCCCCTCCATTGCCTTTACGTCATCCTTGAAATTTTAAGTCGAGAAATGCATGGTTTTCGTAATGGTGTATCCTATTTCATAGCACTAGAGTGACTAGATCCATAGGCTGATGAAAAAAGTAAATGAGCATTGAAAGCGAGTTTTTTTCAGGCTTTGTAAAAATGTTTAATGTGGCTGCATGCATTGAGACATTTCAAGGTTTTAAGTCAGGGTAAATCAAATGTGACGATGCGCTATAAATAATCTCGGTGATCCGCATGCAGTTTTAGCTTTAGCGACAGTTTGACTTGCGTGTAAAAGTTGGGCAGCGAACGCGCAAAGTTAAATTTGGTGCGATCATATCACTCGCCTACGTGTTGAGAAATTGTGGGCTTAAGGCCACCAACAACCATCGCCTTAAAACTGTGCGGGCCAATCAGCGGGCGGATTATTGAACATAAAGTCATAAAAGCTCTGGCAGATGTCAAAAGAGAGCCACTCCGAGTCCAATGGCAAGCAGAAACGAGAGACGGGGTACCTGTGCTTGTGCACAGTGCTTGGCAAATTTTTATTTTTCCCTCGGTCCTTAGAACCCCGAGGTCGTTTATTTCTGTGGAAACTGCCGGGTGTGCCTGCGTTCCCTGTGATACGGGCAGCAAGTTGCCGGTGTCCGTGCCAAGGCTTGCAGAGAGGCCGCGTCTTCCGTGGCATGCGGTTTCCTGCCAATGCACGCCGACAGCGAGTTCTGGTGCGGTGCTCTCTCTGCGTCGTGTTTACTATTCTGTAGCGGCAGACAGTACGGGCTTACGTTCGGAGCTTGTGGTATGAGCAAAATGTCCTCGCTGTGTAAAGTCTCGTACGGGTTTCTTCGCCGAGTTGTTGTGTGCTTGAGGACATGTTTAAGTTTGGCTCTATCCTGGGTTATAAAAGGATGATTTACAACTTAGGCCTGAGGGTCTGGTGGTGGTGGCAAACATGTGGCCAGAATTCAGGCTCGGGCCTAATTGTTCCGCCATGCTGTCTTCTTGTCTGAAGTTTACATTTTGCTTGTTGCTGCGTGCGTTGTGCATTGTGTGTGTGTACTGTAGGTATTAACTCATGGTTTGTAGCATGGTATTTGTTAAAATTATTAGTGCTGTTTTTTACCTAATTATTTTTGGCAGTTGAAATAACACTTAAAACTAGTTGTAAGTCGATATTTTTACATTTATAGATATTACGTATATAGTTGTTAGTTGGGGATATGAGTGACAGCAGGTTCTTGTATTAACATACCAGTGTATCAAAACTCACTTTGACCAAGATTAAGCTTAGATATTGTTTATCTCATCGAAGGGAGGCCTGCATAAATGTAACTACAGTACATAGGGTAAGATCATATTTCTAATCCAATTGAGAGGAATATGCTATACTTTTGTTTGGGGTCTGACACGCACAGGTAATGCCTCATAATTTGTGAATTGTAAACTAGAGGTTTATTAATGGTCACGGTACAGGAGATGGGACACGTTGGTATCTTTGTGTATAAACAACTAGGTCGCTGCTGGGATCCAACTGGATGGAACCTCCAAAACGTTCCCAGTGGTGAGCACACGCACAGCTGTTCTGTGCCGTAGCACTGCTCAGCCGGCGGTTTATTTTATAATGTATTAAACAGAACACAAACACCCTCTCGCAGTTTTACTTTTCTCGTTCCTAAGACATAATTGTTAAAATGTTTACAACAATATGCAAGAAATAACAACTTGTAATAGTTTTCCCTGTGGAGTGACTTCATTTCATGCTTTAGTTACAGCTGCGCTAAACAATTTGCTGTGGAAATGACCAAAAATCTTATTTAGAAATAACCGTAAGTTACAATAGGCCAACGTACAATATACCTTACATTACTGTTGTCTCAGCATAATATTCCGCACGTTTCGCCTATGGGTGTAATTATACGGCAATATATGTATCTTTGTTTTCATTCTGAGCGATAGTTTCTTTTTTGTACTTGTGCCAGCGGTTGCAATCCTACATTCAGCAGTGAGGGCACCCTTCCTCTTGAAGGCATTTCACCTCATCCCATGATATGTGAAGACCAAACGAGATGCCAGGCAGTGCCCCCCTCGTACCGCAGGGCCCCCCGCTGACATCGGGCGTTTGCCATGCGTACGAGTTCAATTAAATTTCGTGTAAGCATTTAAGAGCCCAAGAGGCCAGGATTAGCCTCGTTTGTGAGAGGGATGCAGTGTCTTCCCGCGTGCGCGCATGTGTGTGCGCGCCGCATCTGCGGGGTCCGCAGGGGCCAGGTGGAGAGCAGCGCCCCCCCCTACTGCGAGCAGCAGCAGCAGGTGGCGGGCGGCGGCGGCGGCGGAGGAGGAGGCATGTCAGCCATGGGCTTGACGGAGCCGCGACACGTCAACTCCGGATCGCTTCCCAACAGCACGCGGCCCGAGCGCAGCACCCAGTTCTGCGCCGTGTGCAGTGACTACGCGTCTGGGTACCACTACGGGGTGTGGTCCTGCGAGGGATGCAAGGCCTTCTTCAAGCGCAGCACGCAAGGTGGGCTGCGGCCGATGCTCGTAAATTGTTGCCTGGAGGAGCCGGGGAGCGTTGGCATGGCCGGCATTCCTAGGAGAGCATGCGTGGGCCCCGTGGGAGTGGATCCTGGGTTTCTAGGAGCCGACTGGAGAGCATCTTGTCCTGGGGAGGACAGGAACAAGCCGTGACACGCGGGATGTCGGACAGGTTCCTCACGTCTCGGCGGAGTTACTTGAAAATCCGCATGCCGCGGGCACATGTACCTTATTATGCGCACCGATGCATAATATGCACCCCAAACTATGAGTTTCATCATAATATAAAAAAGTTAGAATCTCATGTATAATACGCACCCATAATTTCTAATTTGGTAATCTTCCAAGAGACAGATCAAAGGCACCGGTGTTCGGTATCGTGTCTTCTGGAAATGTTTGAAGATGGGACGACAGCGAGTTCAATGGATTCGATAATTAAATTACAGTGACTTTTGCGTTAAAAAATTAAGAACTATGAACACTTTTACTGGTAGTTTTAGAGAATCGCAAAGATGAAGAAGAGACAGTTATAAGCACTGCCAATTAGTTCGAAAGAAAATAAATGGAGGCAAAAAGTTGTACCTATGTATAATATGCACCCTAATTTTAAGATGTCTTTCTGGTGAAAATAGTGCATCTTATAGTCGATATTTTACGGTGCATATAGTGAGGTACCAGTGAAGGTTTTTGTGTTTCACCATTTACAATTCTTTTAATTAATGTTCTAGGAAAGTCTCAAGACTCTTTTTTAGGATAATAATAGCATTTATAGAGCGCCTTTCACCCGAGGGTCACAAAGCACTGCACAGGGCTCTGGAGAGTACGGCATGTCAACAACATCAAGACAGATCAACTGAGAGTCAAGCATAGTGATAAATTATAGGACGTAAAGACAGCAGAAAAAATAATAGGATGGTCTTGTCAAGCTTTCACTGTAGAGGGTGATACTGTTTTGTGTAATCCTACTTGAGCAATTTGCTGGTAATCTTCAACATTGGGATGTGTGGCCAGTACAAGTTAAGTAGTGTTTTATTTGTGGGAGGAAACCAGAGAACCCTGAGAAAACCGATGCAGAGGCCCAAGTGGTACAACTGTGTTACCCTGCTGCCCAAATTTACTAGATAATAGAAATGTATGATGGTGCCAATGAGGACTTTTGGGCTGAAATGTCCACTAAATTTTTACCACTGAACTTTCAATACAATTTTTGCTAACTTCTTATTAAATTAAGAAGCCCCCTTGTAGTAATGAGAACACAACAATACGCGTTATTGAAAACACTTCCAGTCCATTAATGGTTTGGCATAGGAAGTTTGACAAACTTTTTGTGCTTTTCATTACTAGGAATGCCACTGTGCCAAAGTCTATGCTCATAAAAACGGCAGACTTTCAATAGGGGCAATAAAAACTAGACAAGTGTCTCGATGTTAATGTCATCCTCACCAGCCAGAGAAGTGTCAACATGTTGATGTCACCATCAGCAGCTACGATGGGGCCGGGTGACGTCCTCCCCGAGCCATTGGCATCTCCCGCGACCGACGCAGTCAACCAGCACCTGCACCACAGTGATTTTAGAGCTGCGGCGTCGTTGTGGTGGATGTGCATTATGTTCCTCAGCTGCCACTCCATCGTGATCATTAACACTGCCTTATAAACATATATGATATATAACAGGTTGATGTATTAAGCAATGTCCCTTCATCAGGCGAGAAAGAGGGCAGAGAGTTTCACTGACATATGGAGATCACTATTTACATTCTTCTTCTTTGCGATTCTTCGAAGCACGATGGTCAGCCTCTGGACATCGTTGTCTTTCAGCTTGGCCTCGAAGTGTTTGGTAGAATTCCCAGGCAATACCAAGTATTACCTGACAGGGATCGCGACGTGAACGCTTCTACATTGAAGTTCCTTAACAACTTTGAAGTTGACATATGCATTGTATCCCAGCAATAGACATTCAGTATATTGATGTAGGTTTTCATTGCTTGATGTATGGGAATTGCTCTTAAGAGCTGCTCTTTCGGTACAACTGTATTGAGTGTTCCTCCTCTCTCCTTCATGACGTGGTGCCTCCCACATTTGAGGAAAGAGAAGGAACACTCAACACAGCTGTCCCGAAAGACCAGCTTTGGAGACCGATTCTCGTTGACACATTTTGTTATATCGGGGTCAGCTTGGACAGGCAGTAAAGCATTGGCTTGGGAAAAAAGGCAGAGAATTTAGGATATTGTTTGTAAAGTATTTTCAAATTACAGCTCATTACACATGTTTGCATTACTCTTATTTCTTGGTGTTCCAATAGTTTTTTCAGATCTAAGTTTCCATGGAATCTGATTCACAATATTTTTACATTAAACGACTCCTGTACTTATGTCAGTGAGCCTACAGTTGATGTGTTTTGTGCTCCAGACCCAAAAATATATTCTCTTTTTAATTGTTTAGTATAAAGAAACATAAAACATATTGCATGAAGTATTTTACGAATACGAAGAATTCAAAACATGGTAGCAATTACGCGGTTGTACGAGGCTACGAAGCTGGCATCAGACGGAGGACACGCATGAGGCTGTGTGCAGCTCGCCAGGCCGCGCTGCTCGGTGCATGTCTGCGCAGCGCACGTGTGTCGCCGCGCACGGGTTCTCTGTCCGTCCGCCCCGTTGGCGTTCGGCACGATGGATTGCACACTTGCCAATACCGCACACTTGTGCGCTTCGTCGTGTGATCTCCTGCCACACCAGTAAGGATATTAATTGTACTACTAATGATGCCACTTAATTACCCAGGAAAACCTCACAGAGTCTCAAGACTCTTTTCCAAGAGGGTGCTGTTACAGTAGGGTGTTTAGGTAATTCTACTGTACGGGTGTGTTCTTGGCTTTGTGTGGGAGGAAACTTGTGTGGCTGGAGGGATCCCAGCGCGTGTATGAGACGCTGTCACCAGAAATTGAGCCAATCCCTAATAATATTTACATAACAGCATTCGGTAAGAGAACTGAGAACAGTATTTTCCGTTATTATTTCACTATGTTTTGGAATCTGGGTTTAGAACTTATATAATGAAGTAGAGGAGAGACAAATTCATTTTATATATTTTTATGCAATTTATTTTAATGACGTTCGTATTTTAGCAAGAAAATGCTGTATTATTTGTCACAAAGTTGACAGTAATATGCATACACAATGCATATTTCGGAAATCTAAATGTCCAGAAAGTAGCAGGCTTTTGTTGGCAGTGGGTGGCTTATGTGTCTGAAAAAAGTGAATCAAGTGAATTGTGCAGCCATCTGTTGGGAGACAGACAAAATAAAGACTACTCATGTAAGTTTTCACAGCTAGATGTATGAGAATTGCTTTCTAATGATGTTCTTTTGGGATGGCTGTGTCGAGCGTTCCTTCTCTGTCCTTCGCGAAGGATGGACAGAAAAGTGCACGGAAAGTGCACAGTCAACTTGGTTATTTGTAAGCTTTCCACAGAAGGTGACATGACCAACATCAAGGTAACCAAAGAGAGGGAATGCTCGACACGGCTGTCCCAAAAGAACAGCTTTGGAAAGCAATTCTCGAAATAAAATAAAGACTGTCTAAAGTGGATTGTAAAGGAATGCGATCAGGCTTGCATGGCTTATCTGTACAATATGTGTGTGGGGTTCTCATTTAAGTAAGGCAATTTATACACGCGCCTCCTTATCGTTCAGACTGTTGTGGAGGTGCTATGTCTGTGGGTCATCGCCGACTCTAGAAGGATTCTTACGTTTGTGCATACGCTGCGTGAATGTCGGTAACGTGTCGCGGAGAGCGATCGGTGGGTAGCTCATCCCACTTTGACGGGCCCGCGACGGCCACACAGGGTGGACGTCTCTCGCGCGTCTGCACGGCGGGATCTTTACGTCTCTGCGGGTCAATGAGCCGAGTTCACATTGTATGTGGCTTCACCGAGGGTGGTAGCTGTCGTCAACAATATATTTCTTATCGACCTGGCATTCGATGGTCCTAACGAGAGTGAGTGCGGTGGTGACCGACGATGGATTTGATTTTTGTTGGTAAGGAAATTCAGCTTGTTATGAGCGTGATACCAAATACCACCATGTGCTTTAGTTACCTTGACGTTGGTCATGTGATATTTTTTGGTAGGCTCACAAATGACCGAGTTGACGGTGCATTTTCTGTGCAATGATTGTTTGCGACTACATGTCGGATACATGCAGTGCTGCTGTCTACCTCACAGCACTGGCATCACCAATAAATATGCATGGTAATAATAAATAAATATCGAGCATCGAGAGAGCGCTGATTTACTCATGCTGACAGCGAGCAGGATTGTGGTGTGAATTAATAATAATATCAATTTATATAGCGCCTTTCACCCGAGGGTCACAAAGCGCTGCAATTGAGGAGGAGGCGATGTGCGGAGCGTTCAGCTGGTAGCGGCGCTCGGCCTGAGATCTCCTTGGCGGCGGCGCTGCCTCTGCGATGCGTGACCCCGTGACCCCGCCGGCCTTGCCACGGCTCGTTGACGTAAACGACACGCGCAATAAATACTCGGCACTCGCTAGACAATTGAGTAAAATACTCCCAGAGGTTTCTGCAGAACCAGCGTCGGTGGTGGTTGAAGTGTTTGTTTTGTAGTTTTATTAAACTTTGTAATGGATGCTATTGTGAGTCATTATGCGTTCACTGGATTCTCAATATTTCACTATCGTTATGCTTTCAATACCCCCTTTTAGCTTGCTTGTGAAAGTCAAAAGTTATTGCAATGTGGATAATTTCACCCCTGCCATAACAATGCAAAATTTCCACCACTTGCTCAGGGATATGAACAGAAAATGTGCATCTGCTGCAATGCTCCTTTGAGCAAGAAATCACTTTAACTTCTCTTTCTGACTGTTAAAAATACTGCACAATTGCACAAATGTCTGTGATGTGACCAGTGTATGTTATTGCGTTTGTAATGTTTGTGACCCAGGTCACTTTTGCAAAGGAGCCTTATCCTTGTTTCCTGAATTCTCACCTGGTTAAGCAAAATATACTTGAACCCAATCTCGTGTTGACTTGTCGCTTTGAAGTTGCAACTGCACCGACAGTAGCACGGCTGCTGTAAGATTGTGTATTTTCTGCTTTCAGGCCACAATGACTACATGTGCCCGGCCACCAACCAGTGTACCATCGACAGGAACCGTCGGAAGAGCTGTCAGGCTTGCCGCCTGCGCAAGTGCTATGAAGTGGGCATGGTTAAAGGTAAGGGCTGGGCTGGGCCCAAAGTGTCGGCCCTGATATGTGCATGCATTGTGGGAGCTCGTCCAGTAGTAAATTCCTGGAACTTGTCAAGTGCCCGTAAAGCATTTCCTCATGGCATGTTTATCGTTTAGGTTTGTTTTGACCGTACGTCACGGTGTTGGCAGTCGTAGGGTAATGCCTAAAGGTGAGGACAGCTTGCTACCAGTAACTGGCTTTTAACAATTATTGTAATCATTGTACTTGTGTAGGTTTTCACGGCTCGATGCACAATTTGATACACGTATCGACATTGAAGAATCAATGTTAAATGATTAATTGATGCATGGTTACAAGTCTAGTCCACTGACACCCTTGCATTGATTCCAGGGCTCAACATTGTTTCTACATCAATGAGTAACGTGACGGCGCAACGGATATAATTATTTGTTTTTGTGTAATGCAAAACATTCTGGTGCTGGCGTAATATGGATCAAATATGATCCACAGCATAACAGAATTTAGTGCCACATTCACAAAACCAACAATAAGCAGATACAAAAATACAACAACGTCAATGTGATTTGCTGCCACTGGTGTTAATCCTGCACTCACTCGAAAACTCCCTTTTCAGGCTGTAATTGTTGTGGCTGCAGTACGTATATGTAAAGGTTGTGTGCAGTGTGTATATGTACATTATTGCATAATTATTGCAATGCCCAGCCAGGTGGCTCAGTCGTAGAATGAACGGCTCGCAGCGCTGTAAGGTTTTGAGTTAAAATCCTTGTTGGGGATTAACTCGGCAAAGCATCCCCCTGGGTGGTGAATAATGGGTGTCCTTTGAATAGACTCACCCCTGACATAGGAATGTGAAATCTGCAGCATTGGTTTTCGGGCTGTAAATGTGAAATGAGCACCTCCTCACTTTGACCTTTTACCTAAAAAGCCTCAACTGAGTCTCGAGACAATATTTATTATAATAATTAAAATAATAGATATACATTTATAACGCGCATATATTCATTCAATGTCGAAGGTATTAATTCGACGAGAGAACGACTCGGAGAGCACAGAGAGGCGGAGGAGGTAGCCAGGCGGTTTGCCAGCACCAACATATTGCCACACACTGCTTCCTATATATTATGATGTTATCAGCCAAAAAAATAATGTTTTTTTTAGTTGTGGGAGGAAACCCACGGAGAACAGGGGGAGAACACACAAACTCCACACAGAAAGTCGCCAAAGGCAGGAATCGAACCGCCTCGGGCAAGCCCATTCTTTCTGTTAGGCGCAGATGTTACCACTGCGGCACCCTGCCGTTGGGGCGGCACCGTGGCGCAGTGGGTAGCGATGCTGCCTCACAGCAAGAAGGCCCCGGGTTCGAATCTCAGCTCGGGCGCCTTTCTGTGTGGAGTTTGTGTGTTCTCCCCGTGTCTGCGTGTGTTTCCTCCGGGTTCTCCGGTTTCCTCCCAGAAGTTAAAACAAACACTCATTAATTATTTGGCCGATAACACCATAATATAGAGGAAGCAGTGTGTGGCAATATGGCGCCGGCAAAACCACCTGGCAGCCTCCTCCGCCTCTGCGCTTTTCTCGCGCCTCTGAGTCGTTCTCTCGTCGAATGAATACCTTCAACATTGAATGAATATTTGCGCGTTATAAATGTAAAATTATAAAAAAAATATTATTATTATTGGGCCAATGCTTAACTTTCAACTTGTCAACTTATTAGCATGCTTCATTGGCCGAGTTGAAAGACAACGATGTCCAGAAGCTGACCATCGTGCTTCGAAGAATCGCAAAGAAGAAGAATTGGCAAGAAGTGTAACTTTTTAACTCATCCAGTCACATTTCCTCAGTCACAACTCAACATTAGGCAAATCCTTCATGCTGCATATATTCCGGCAAGTACACAAGTAATGTGAGTTAAAGTAATTTCATCCAATTTGTGATTACGGGTAACAAAAAGAGAATTGTTTTGGACGTCTTAGCCGAACAGTTTAAGAACGTAATGATGTGGTTTTTAACTGCACCCTATGAAACATGTTCCAGGAAGCACTGCAGTGATTAAACATTTTCAGAAGAATATATTCCGTCAGACAGCAGCAATAAAACTTTAATTATCTGCTAATATGAAAAACGCAGCCTAAAAACCTGCTTTAGAATAAAACATATTTTAAAAGCCATATTTCTGCACAAGATTCTTAATATATGACCGCTATTGATAATTTGGGCAATTCTGAGTATGCTGACAAGATTTTAGTCTAAACGAACAAGTTGTAAGAAGAAAATCAAATACATGTTCCATTATTCCACTCTGATTACTTTGGCAAATGGGAAATGAACTGTCCAATTAACAAGTTATCCTCCTATGTAAGGTTTATATTAAATATGAGATAAGTGCTCAATTCCATCGTAAATATGGCTGGTTTGACAAGGTTGATTTTTTGTTTCTTTAATGGCTTACCAATTCACAAACTGTGGAAGCCATCATAATAAAATAGGATTAATCTGGGATACATTAATATAACAAAATGTCTTTATTTTAGATGCACACATCTATTAGTGGTATACATGCAAATTGTATGTATATACCACCCAGAGGCAACTGCATTTGAAGACAACTTTTATAGTGGCATATTTTCAATAATTTCTAAAATATGCCTCATGCTAGGCTGCATGGGCCACACAACTATGGCAGTGCAAGACGAGACCTCGCGCACTGATGAGTCGCCCCTTGCCAACGTTGTCAAGTTTTTACGTAATTCTAGTTTGTTGCTTTTATGTTTGCCTTCGGGCAGCAGAGTGGTGTTGTGGTAAGACGTGTGCCTCATAAGAAATTGTAACCGGGTTTGATATCCAAATCAGGCATCTTTTTTGCGTGAAGCTTGAATGTTCTCTGGTTTCAGAGTTTGTCACTAGTGTTTACCAAATATCCCGATATATTTATTGCAGATTACTCAATTGGGATCACACATAGCAACATGTTTGTGAATGACCGCATATTTGCGTATGTTTTAATTATACACAAACATGAAACATGAACTGTGATAATAGATATACACCCTTGTTTGAATGAGAAAGCTTCGTTTTTCAATGGGTTTTTTTTTGGAGCTCGGAAAATAGTATGATAGTAAACCGCAAAGGGCCGCTCTTGAAATCCTTTCTGTGCAGCTCTCAAAGGCTCCACCACAACAGTGGATAATGCCTCGTTCCCCCCCACACACATGTGGCCTTGGAGTCCCTTCGCAGCCTCTTTGTTTTTTTTTACGTGTGTTTTTACCACGTTAGAAAAACATTAATCGACATTAATCCAAGGCAGAAAGTGTCTGTTGTAGGAAACTGCAGGCGCTTGCTACTTGTTATTTCACTGCTGCCCACGTCGGGAGCCGCTGAGACGTGGAGCCCGAGGGCAGCATTCACATCATTTGCATCGGACTGACGATGGCGTTCTCTTCTCGATTGCGATGCACTCGCCACTGAGACTGCGCACGCATCCACACGCTGCCAAGTTTGAGCCTTCAGCTCTCTGCTTATACCCAGTCATTATTCACAAGCTTAAATATACCCGCATAAGCACACACAAAGTTACCTTGTATAGCTTTGTAGGGTACAGGGCTGGATACTATTAGATGCTGGGAAGGCAGATGAGGTCCAAAGACATGCTGCCTAGGTTAATAGTCCTGACTAAATTGCCCCCGGTGCCCTGAGATGTTGTAACTTGTTTACCCCTCCCCACTGGACAACTGTTTAAAATAGCTACATAGCTCAACGGTTCCTTCTAGCTTCAATAAAAAAACGGACTGAGTTACCTGGGAGTGGTGTGGCCAGCGATATGCCTGCCCACTTTTGTCTCCCACGCGTTTGTCGCCGTCTCCCTCATCTCCCCAGTGTTGATGTTAGGGAAGGGCCCAAGCAAGTTCAGATGCCACTTTTCACTGATGTTATCCGTGGCCAGGGATCAAACCAAACTCGCAGAGTTTGTTATGCATCTCTCGAGCCACTGCACCAAGCTCCCCTGCCACACACACACACCATGCATTATGACCTGTGTACATGCCTTACTATCTAGTATATAGATGATGATCTTTATTGACTGAAGTACATGTTTATAATGTTCTAGAAGGGATAGGAAAAAAATGCTGAAATACGGTTAAGTTAATTCGAGAAATCCCCAAAACTATTTTTATTTTAAGTTTTGGTGCACAAAATCCTGACCTGGAAGTGAAGTTGTCACCCATAGGGCAGGGTAAGCGTAACGTTGTTCTGCATTGCTTTAGGTGTCACTTTGAGCGCTTACTAATAAAACCCCATGAATATATGAGCTATGTAAAATATATGGTAAATTCTCAGATTGTGCATATACATTACAGACGGTTCTTGATATCCACTACAGTTTGTCGATACTCAGAAGTTTTTGTTTAAATCAGAGTTGAGACTCAGTAACACTTTCCTGTGTAATGTAATGAGAGTTGCTTTCCAAAGCTGTTCTTTCGGGATAGCCGTTTGGAGCACTCCCCCTCTGTCCTTCGAGGCATCCTCAGGTGTTCTCAGAACGCCTGAGGATGCCTCCAACGTGGAAGGCGAAAAATCACGAAGGAGAAAGAGGCAATGCGCTACACAGCTATCCCAAAAAACAGCTTCGGAAGGAAATTCTCGTGAATCGAGCTGTGAAAACGTACATCAGTACAGTCTAATGTAACGTAAACGCATTTTTATTTATTGTTTCCCTGGGAGGCGTTCGCAAGGATCGCAAAGGCTTTCGAGGCGTCAAGCACAAACGTCAGCGTCCCGTCCCCCAGAAAAACGGTGGCGGTGGCGGCGGTCAAGACGTGGGCGATGTGAGGCCTCAAGGTGGTAGGCCCGTGGGGCCGCGGGACCGGGAGAGCGCCGTGACCTCGCTGGAGGCCGACCAGGTGATCTTGGCACTTCTGGAGGCCGAGCCGCCCACCGTCCTGTCCTCGTACGACCCTGACAAGCCTGTGACGGAGGCTTCGCTCATGGCTGCCCTCACCAGCCTGGCCGACCGAGAGCTCGTGCACATGATCACCTGGGCCAAAAAGATTCCAGGTGAGCCGTGGGCGACGAGCCGCAAACACCGGCCGTGCTGCTGGTGGCACACACCCCTGAACCGCCGCTTGGGAGGCGACGTTTCATTGTGAACTTTTGTAAACTCGTTGGGGTGTGACGTGGCCAGGAGATGTCCAGGTTCATAAACTCGTCTGTGCGGACCTTGCAGCGTTATTCCATCATTTGCCTGCTGGGTTTTTTCTGCATGCTCCAGTTAATTAAGTGATATACAGTAGATAAGGCACACCAACGGCCGCTAGTTATGTAATCACCGTCACCCTGGTATAGTCAGCATGTTGTAAACCCAACGTAACTAAAAAAGCGTTTTGCATGTTCCTACTGTATACGGTAAGACGTGCGTGACACACAGAATGCAGTGTCCTTCTGTAACAAAGTCTCAGATTCAGTGACACTCCTCTAGGTAAATAGATATTGCACTACAGCAGAAATCTAAGAAGATGTAATCTAATAATCCACGAATCCCTGTGATTTGTGGGTTATTGGTGGTTTGCATTGGCTCTCGTAATCCAAAGTACATTTTGCCAGTCAGTTGAAATTGTTTTTTGGACCGCAAATCGCGATCTGCAGGTGTGGGCATGGCTCACGGAGAGCTGCAGGAGCGGAGCTGCAGGGAAAATACGGAGGTAAGGTTTACCAATGTCTTGTTTAGAATACAAAAAAATTACGTTTACAAACTAGCAGTGCCGATGTGATTTTTTCAAATATATTGCAAAAAGCCCTTTCACATAGACCCTTATGGCAGATGTGTACCATTTGGATCTTAGAAGAACTCGTAACCTCATAATCCGCAAAGTTATTGCGGATTAATTTGGCTGCTATTGATGTGACGTGCCTCCCCTGTAATCCGTGAATCTTGCAGAGTAAAGCGGTGGCTCCTTCCTCCCACAATCCGATGCACACCGGATCAGAACGAACACATTCCTTGTGGATTATTCAGCGTAACCTCCGTGATGAACCACAGAATGACGATAATTATTTTTTGCACATCACAACATTTTTTTGGCATTAAAATAGTACGTGCCCTAACCCAGAAACAAAAATGGGTCCCAGCAATGTGTATAGGGCATTTTATGCAAGCCAAATGGGATAAACATTAATAAAAATAATAATAATAGCATTTATATAGCGCCTTTCACCCGAGGGTCACAAAGCGCTGCACAAAGCTGCAGAGAGAACGACATGTCAACAACGACAGAGCACGGAAAATCAGCAATAATTTTTTTGGGGTTTTTTTTTTTTCCGAGCTGAGAGACAGAAAGAAGGACACATGGTTAACACAACAAAGAAATAATATTTTAAATATTGAGAAAAGTAAGTTAGCTTGGGGAAATTTAACATGAAATCTTTTCTGACCAATATTTTCGATATTATCCAAAAGTGCTTTATTATGGCTTGGGTAAGTCACATGGCTAGAAGACTGGCAGCCAAAGGAGGCAACACACCCAAGAGGAGGCCCACCATGGAGATGGAGCAATTAGATCAGTTTAAGCGCAGGAGTGAAATGGATTCTCACATGGCAAGGTGGTGAGAGACCTTCATCCAGCAATGGATAGAACGTGGCTGTAATTCATCACAACATTTTACCCGAATGCTTGAATGCCCCTTATTAATAGCTGTGCACGAACTATATGAAGCTAACCCTGCTGTGTGAAATATTGCAGTCACTTAAGAGAGGGTTTGGCTAAAACAACAGCAACGGTGAAAGTCGTGCATGTGCTCAGTGGGGTCGCTATCGAGTTGTTGTATCCTATATTTCTTCAGGAGAAAAAAAAAAACCCATTGAGACAAATGAAATATCATTGCCTCTTACAAGGGTGACCTGGGGAGTGCAGGTGGTGCAGTTGCGTCGGAGCCCTTGGAATAAAGGGGCCCAAGGCCTGGGCAATGAAGAGGAGCGGGAGGGGAATTTGGACAGGGGGGCCCCATTTAATGTTTTGCGCCCAGGCCCATGCCAACTTCACTGCTGCGCCGCCGCGTGTGCATAAGCGGTGACTTCTCTAGCAGCGTGAATGCTGTCATTTATGCTGCTGCTGACACGTGCTGGGATTCATCTAGTGTGGTACTCTGTGGTCTCATGAGCCATCCAGTATCAACGTTGCTACCTGGTGGAATCTTGGCAATATTGTGAATTAGGAAATAAATTAGGCAGTGCCCTTGAAATGTGCAGGAGTAAGGTTGGAAACATAAATGTATTTAACAAAATAATAATAATTTGACAATATGAGCATAGTGTGTATATCATGTGTATTGAAGCAGTCATCATACGTTCAATGTTTAATTGTTACGCATTTTAAGTAAGGCTCAAATCATTATTTCAGTAGCACTCTATTTTTTTGCCTCAATGTGTAAATTGGGGCCCAGGAGTCTTATCTATTGTAAAATATGATCTAATATAAACAAAACTTTAGTACAAATTTGTTTTCTAATTAAGGACTCCCCATATACTGTACAAGATCATAATAAAAAGCCGAGGAACTATTTTCAATAAAAGCACACCACTCTTAAGTATGTAATGAAAAAAATATTCAGAGTATTGACTTTCCGTTAACAATCAAGAGCATGGACAGGACAATCACTGCTAATCATTGTCAGTTACGATCGATCCACTGCTTGATAAAGGCTTTCCCAAACCGTTGCTCTCTCTTAGTTTTGCAGGGTAACACATCTCATTTAATACCTCACAAATGAATGCTCATATTATGGATGCCAGTTGGCACCTAACTGGGATTTTACTTTGAAACCTCCTTGTGGTGATTTTCCCGTGCTTTTTGGATACTGTTTAATGATTTAATTTGTAGAGAAAAGGCATATTTTAGACAGCTGAGCAACTTAACTTGTTTTAGTTCTATATCATCACTATGCTTTTTTACCCAAGAAAGTCTCGCTGAGTCTCAAGACTCTTTCAGGAGGGTCTTGCTTATTGTTATAAAGAGGCAGCAATGATTGCTGCTTTCCCAATGAAGTAATTGGTGAGGGTTTTTTTGCGTCGAGAATTTGGAGCATGTCGCCAGCACACAATGGCCTACTCTTCTTCAAATGATCTTCAACTGTGTAGCAGATGGCGTGGGCTTGCTGTCTACTCCCGCAGTGTAAGCCAGGACGGCCCGCCGGATTGAAACTGTAAAGCTCTGCGATGAACGGCAGACATTGGGCCATGTCACTGCCCCTGCTGCTTTTATAGGTGATGTAAAAATGGTTCTTATACCATGCATGGGGGTCAAGATAGAAGCGTTCACGTCGCGATCCCTGTCAGGTAATACTTGGTATTGCCTGCGAATTCTACCAAACACTTCGAGGCCGAGCTGAAAGACAATGATATCCAGAAGCTGACCATCGTGCTTTGAAGAATCGCAAAGAAGAAGATACCATGCATGCCGCTGTTGGGAATTGAAATGCAGTATAGGTATGTGGAGAGCCATGGCATGTGCCTAAGTCAACGTATTTTAGCCCCTCGTTGTATTAGCATCATGTATTTATTTAATATGCTCATTTAAAGTAGTTATTAACGTTATAAGGCAAATACGGGAGTGAGAATTGCTCTTAAGAGCTGCTCGTTTGGGATTGCCATGCTAAGCGTTCCTCCTCCTTTGCGATGTTTCTCCTCCCATGTTGGAGGCATCGTCAGGCGAAACGTGACGAAGCAGAGAGAGGCCCTCTCGGTGTGGCCCAGTGTTAACGAGGGTGCCTTGTACTCTTTTGGACATGATGGCCCACATTTGCCAGGTACCAAGTGCCATTCCAGGATTTCTCACGGAGAGTGTCACCTGCTGGCTGCACACCTGGGAGTTGCCCCGTGTTTGTCTCTAAACGGCAGAGGAAGTGCATTGTGTTCGTGTCAAGGCGCCAGATGTGTGCAACATCCACAGATACACTTGCTATTGTTTCTACACTTGCGCTCTGTATTTAGTGACTGGAGCCTGTATTGCTACAGCAGTTGAGCAGTGATGCAGAGTGTGTTCTGGATTAGTGTACTTATTACTTATGTTTTGTTAATGATGATGATTATTACACTTGTCCATGCAGGAAGGGCTCACTGAGTCTCAAGACTTTTAGGGAGGGTCCTGCCAGGTTTTCCCTATCAGAGGCTATATTCAATGTTTATTCCCAATTGGGTAACTCGCGGCGTCATTTTATTTTAGCCTTGGGACGTTTAGCCAATACCAGTTACATTTTGTTTTTTTAGCCATGGGAGGAAACTGGAGAACTTGGAGGAAACCCATGCAAGCGGAGAACTTACAAACTCCAAACAGAAAAGTGCCTGTGTTGGGACTCAAACCTACGGGCGTCTTGCTGCGAGGCACAATGTTTACCGATGTGCCACT
>JAZEWU010000019.1:8740890-8775158 GCA_036362915.1 Geotria australis | reverse complement strand
TTCATTTTTGTTGCTTTGGTTTTTAATAGTTGTTTTTTCTGTCGTCGTTGGCATGCCATTCTCTCCGCAGCCCTTGTGCAGCGCTTTGTGACCCTCGGGTGAAAGGCGCTCTATAAATGCTATCATTATTATTATTATTCAAAAGCCGGTGGTTTAATGTCACGCTCTCTGGCCCTTAGAGTCACACATTGCATAATACTTTTGTTTTTCTGACATTTACCTCCATTCAACGTTGCAGCCTTTTTTTGTAAAGTTCTTCAGTACAATTTTTTACGTTATTTTCACTGCTTATTGAATTAAATGTCATTGTCAAATCTGAGAGGGCTATCATTTAAAAAAATATGTTTAGGCCTCTTTCTCCAATCTAGCTTTCAGAAAATAATAATAATATCAATTTATATAGCGCCTTTCACCCGAGGGTCACAAAGCGCTGCACAAGGGCCGCGAAGAGGACGGCATGTCAACAACGAAAGAAAAAACAACCAATGAAAACCAAAGCAACAGAAATAAATATTAAGGCTGCTTCGAATACACTGAAAGGTCGTGAAACTGGCAATCTTAAGAGCGGCAAAAATCTGCCAGCGTCCCTTTAAGACAAACACGGAGGGAGACAGGGAGGGAGGGTGAGCGACAGGGAGACATAGGGACACAGAGACAGGAAGACAGAGAGAGACACGAGGGGGAAACAACGCCAATCCAAATTAAACAATCAACATTGAAGCACAAGAACACACATAGACACACGCAACAGCAAAAAAAACGCACCCACCCAAAACAAAAGCAAAATGTACTGTAATGTTGGTGTAAATAACTGGTGAGAGTGTATCTCCCTGCCTGCATCCTCCTATGGTATGTTCCTCCTTGATAATTGTTTTGCTAATAGCAGGATCTGTCGTGTAGGTTTTCACGGCTCAATGTATAAGAATTGCTTTCAAGAGCTGTTCTTTCGGGATAGCCGTGTCGAGCATTCCTTGTCTCTCCTTCAAGATGTATCATCTCCCACATTGGAGGCATCATCAGCCTGTATGTTTTAATGAAAGGGTTTTACAAGCTTGTGTATGGCACTAATGCCAGTGGCTTGTCGCACTCTCTGTAAATGGGCCACAGTGATTCTTGGAAGGGAAGCAAAGCAGAAGAAATCAGATGCATAATATTACGTCAAATGATCGAACTATAAATCCACAAGATGTTTGGAGTGCTCACTGCGCTGACAGCTTCCGCATAACAGATGAACGAACTAAGCTCCACATTTAAATAGAAGCTGGAGGTGACTGTTTTTAAAATAATGTTCCAACACTGCGTGTGTATGGAGGGGAGGCTGAGGACAGGGTGTAACAGGCGCTCATTAGAGACGGAGCAGGCAGCGGAGCTGACGCGGGAGCGCGCAGACAGGCGGAGGCTGCGGGTCACCATTTGACGCGCACATTGGCAAACGGCCACAAATTGTTAAACGTCCACAAAGGCAGAGGCAACCCACCCACCCACCCAACCACCCACCCACCCACCTACTGACCCGCCAACACACTCGCCCAGCCTGCCACCAACCCAGCGACCCACCCAGCTACCCAACCAGCTTCCCACTCAGCCGGCCAACCACCCAACCACCCAGCCACTCAACCACAGCCACCCAACCACACAGCCACCCAACCACACAGCCACCTACCCAGCCACCCAACCACACAGCCACCCACCCGGCCATCGTCCCACCCAAAACGCTTGGCAAGAACCTATTTCTTTGCAATCTGCCCGACTTAACGGCAGTCGCCATGGAAACAACGTATTTGACTGAGGGGGGCTCTCTAACCCTTTGGCCGTGGGTTTGACTGGGGAGATTTCTGGAGATGTCTTTGAGGATTGCTCATATGCTCTGGAAAAGCTCGCTATTATTATTGAAATGGGCTCTGCTTGCTGCGATTGGGCACCGACCCGTCGGAAAATTGTGGTCGCTGAAAAGTATTGTGTGGCTGTTTTTTTTGCCGTTTAATTAAGCAGTGGCACCCATTGTAAAACTAGCTGCAGATGTTCTGTGGTCTAGGTAATGGGGGCACCGTGCCCCTACGCTATGCTATCATGCTATGCACTTTCATGTCCCTTGCATTACTTCTATGTTAGTGGCCTTTTGTGCTGCCGCTGTTTGTTCTCCCCTCTTAGAGTCATCTATTTTTCCGCCACTGAGCGCAAAAATGCCCCATCATACTTGGTATTGCCTGCGAATGCTACCAAACACTTCGAGGCCGAGCTAAAAGACAACGATGTCCAGAGGCTGACCATCGTGCTTTGAAGAATCGCAAAGAAGAAGAGCACCATCACCATTATCACGGCCGGCCACGGTGTGAACCCGTTCTTATGACGCTTCCAACCGATGTGGCCTGGTGAACTCATTTAGCCGTATGCAACTCATTATTGTACATGGTAATAATTTATCAATGATACTATTTTCGTGATCTCTGTGACTTACTATTCAGATGCCGCCGGTTCGATTCCATCTTCCGGTGCGGCAGTTAAAAAAATGGGGCAAGTTTCCTAAACACCCGGCCGTGAATATCCAGCCAGCAGCAGAGAGGGGTTCAGCGCGGTCGATCGGCAGGTCGCGTGCGTTGGGGTCAAGTGTGGGTACTCCCGCCTCCTCCAACACGTCTGGTCAGCGTAGGTGAGTAGACGAAGTACCCTCTAGAGTTCACTATAGACCCTTCTGCCAGCATTGGCATGACCAAGCAATTTCAGGGCTGCACCTTTGACTAAACTAACCACCTATTATGGTAAACTATTATGTTTTTTTACAATTTCTCCAAAACTGGGGGGTGTTTATGTTAGCGATGGATTTGGAATGTTAAATCCGTTCTGTGAAATCGCCTAAACTATGGCAATAGTTATCGTTGCAGGTGCTGTTAGCTTAAATACTTCTCATATCCCAGGCTTTTCTGCAGGAGTCTCCATAAACGAAAAAAACACCACAGAAAACAAACAGAAAACATAATCTCCAGATTCTAAATTGTGTGAAAAAAGTTTAATTGAAATCATCCCCACGAATCTGCAAAACGCTATATTCACATGCCCCATAGGATACCAGAAGAGTGCCTGCGTGTGTGTTTGTGGTTTTATTAAGTAACCGCTGGCATTACCACTGAAGAGTGTGGCTGGTAAGGATTGTTCTGACACTGTGGAACCATTCGACTTACATTAATAACATTATTAGGCAAGAAAGTAATATACACTACTCAATAAATACTCAACACTCATCATCCTTATCAGCAGCCATGATGTAACATTACGCCTCCATACGGGCCACGAGCTGATTTCATCGCTCCATCTCTGTGGTGGGTGTCATCTCGGGCGTATTACCTCCTTTTCCTGCCACTTCATCGATAGTGTCGACCACCGGCCATTACGTCTTTTGTGACGCATCATGATAACTGTTCTGGGTGCTGCATATGAAGTCTCTCGCTTGCTTTTGCCCTCTGATCCATTCTAACAAGGGGCAGGGTTGCTATGCAATGGTGACATTCGCGCCTCACTGAAAGAAAATCCTGCCCGAGACATTTCGATTGTCGACTCGAGCACCTTTCTGTGTGCAGTTTCTGTGTTCTGCACCTGTTCTGCAAGTGCTGGCACAATCTAACTACGTGGCTGCCTTCCCCCCACAACCCTGCGGTTTCCTCGCCTCTCTGAATCATTATCTTCGAATACTTTCGTTATTGAATTAATATTCGTACAATATACATTGTATTTGGTGTTATTATTGTTAAGTAAAACTTGTTTTGAATAATTGCATAGTGGAAAGATATTCTTTATTCACAGGCATTTATAAATGCATCGATTTATTAATTTAAATCAAAACTTGGAACCAGATGCCTGCCTTGAGTTGTTCAAGCAACAATTATCTTATGTACTAATGTAGGTTTTCACGGCTCAATTCATGACGATTGCTCTTCAGAGCTGTTTTTTTGGGATAGGCGTGTCAAGCGATCTCCCTCTCCCTCGCGACGTTTCACCTCCCATTTTGGAAACATAACGCCTGATGATTTGCCTCCCACGTTGGAAGCATAATGCCTGATGTTGCAAATTATATGTAAGTAATGTGTTGATGCTAAACTTCAGGCGACCGCTAGGCCATGCATTGCCACACTTAAGCTCCTTGGCGTGTCTTGGTCACAAGTGTTGCTTCACACTCAGCGGAAGATGTAGAATGTGACACTTAGGTTAAACCGTGACATCAGCAGTGGCAGTGAGAGGACACATGTCTTGTTGGATCAACATGGCAAACGTATCTTTCATGAGAGCTTGGGTACACGATTACCGGTTAAAGCTAATAGATTTTTACAATTTGGGGTAATTCAGAGACGTAGTTATACAGTACTGGATTCAACATATTGGTGAATTTAATAATAATAATAATTTTATATTTATAACACGCACATATTCATTCACTGTCGAAGGTACTTATTCGACAAGAGAACGACTCAGAGGCGCGAGGAAAGCACAGAGAGGCGGAGGAGGCAGCCAGGCGGTTTGCCGGCGCCATATTGCCAGACACTGCTTCCTATATATCAGGATGTTATCGGTCAATTAATTAATTAGTATTTTTTTTAAGTTGTGGGAGGAAACTGGAGAGCCCGGAGGAAACTCACGCACAACAGGGGGAGAACACACAAACTCCACACAGAAAGGCGCCCAAGGTGGGGCGCCTTTCTGTGAAAGTTATTTAAAGTTCGCAATATTAGCTAACAGATAACAATGTAATGTACTTCTTATTGATATAATAATAATAATAGCATTTATATAGCGCCTTTCACCCGAGGGTCACAAAGCGCTGCACAAAGCTGCAGAGACAACGACATGACGTTATGTTTTGACGTATGCGGCTCAACGCTGTCGTGCCAGGTTGTTGGCTCTCTTCATACCTGTGCCTTTTTAGAAACATTCATTCCTTCCTCTGGCTTGGATTGTTGGAGCGGGTTAGTGGTGCCGTGCCGAGATGTTGGCTCTCTCTCTCTCGCTTCCGATCTGCATCTGCTCGGAGACATTTGTTCCCTCCTTGCTTGTTGTAGAATTATTATTATTTTAGTTCGAATAATGGCAGCAGATAAATGCATGATGCTCGTTAATACGTTAGCATTTGACGTAATGACCCTTATGTTAATTGTTTAATTTAGATTGGCGTTGTTTCCCCTTCATGTCTGTCTCTCTGTCTTCCTGTCTCTGTGTCCCTATGTCTCCCCCTGTTGCTCACCCTCCCTCTCTGTCTCCCTCCGTGTTTTGTCTTTAAGGAAGTGATGGCCATCTTAGGGGACGCTGGCAGATTTTGCCGCTCTTAAGATTGCCTGTTTCACGACCTTTCAGTGTATTCGGAGCAGCCTTAATCATTTCATTTTTGTTGCTTTGGTTTTTAATAGTTGTTTTTTCTGCAGTCGTTGACTTGCCGTTCTCTCCGCAGCCCTTGTGCAGCGCTTTGTGACCCTCGGATGAGGGGCGCTCTGTAAAATGCTATTATTATTATTAATTATATATTCTGTAGTATGATTTTTCTGAACTTTATTAAAACAGTATATGTTTAACAGCCACTATTGAATTTTTTTTAGAAGTATTCAAATGCAGTAAATCTTAATATTCGTTCTCGTTTTGCTGGAGTTAGTTGGCGGTCTAGATATAAATGTAACAGATTTTCATGACTTTATTTATCCAGAGGTTGCCCATTCAATCCCACGACGCGGCAGTTAAATAAATCAGTATAAGTTTCTTAAATCCCGCCCCCCATGGCCTCCACCCAGCAGCAGTGTAAATGGATTCACCGCAGGCAATCGGTAGGTCGTGTGTGGTGGGGTTACGTGTGGGTACTCCCACCTCTACCCAAATGTCTGAAGAGGAGGCCAAATACCATCCACAGGGCATTTCTAGAGGCCCGCCAGCACTGGCTGCACCTTTACCTTACGCACGTTCATCAGTGTGGGTATGAAAATGCACCCATTCATTCATGTTAATTGGTATATAGTGTGTCTAATATGTGTGCCCGGCATGCTGCAATTCAGTAGAATGCAAATATTCATTTATTTTTAAGTTGAATCGCGACCCCTAATTGCGGCGATCAAATTGTGACGGTGGTGAATCATTACAGGCAGACGTTACAGGGGTAAGAGGCATAGCCAATTCATTATAAGAGACATTCTTTTAAAGGTTGACATGCAAAAGGGAATATTTGCAATTCATAATCCATTAGCGACCCTGTTACTTTTAATAGTCTTTGGAACACTCCATTAGTGTTATTTTAACACCTATGTTCCAGACATTGCGTTTTGCCGCAATTTCAGAAACATAAAACCCGGTGTGGCACGAGGGATTAACGGAAGAGCTTACAGGACGGTGCGAGGTTTCATCGGAGCTCACGGAGAGCTCCTCCTCTCCTCGTTGCTCTCTCGCACTGCTGATGCGAGAGAGCAACAAACACAAACAACCTGTACCTCCAAAAGTGTAACAGTGCGATGGGAGGAAGTTGAAGAAGCGTATTGTGTTATACAATGGAAGAGCATATGCAGCCCTTGAAACCACCTATCAATTTATACAATTGCAGCTAGGCAGAAATGTAAATTATAATAAGGATCTAAGGTGGCTCGTCGAAGGTGTAGTGACTAGGGTCAAGCTCACAGCAATATTTGGTTCGAAGGCTTTCATGACCGATAATATCCATAGTGTTTTAAGGGTTTAGGTCATGAGAAAAGGTTATGCAAGTGTGGTGTAACTGTCGATATGTTGGAAAAACGACTGGACACACAACACTTACCTTTAAAAGTAGTTCTCGACGTTTCGCTGGAAGTTGCATTCAGCATGATCTCCTGATGATGCTGAGTGCAACCTCCTGATGATGCTGAATGCAACTTCCAGCGAAACGTCGAGAACTACTTTTAAAGGTAAGTGTTGTGTGTCCAGTCGTTTTCTCCAACATATCGACGGGTGCACTACACTTACACTTTTTTCACATGACCTAAACTCATAAACAGAGCTTCACTATGGATAACATTGGTCATGAAAACCTACGAGTTAATTTTACACCACACTTCTTGCATAACCTTTTCACAGCATATTGTTTCAAAAACGAGCAGCAGCTGCCACAAAAGCTTGTTCTCCAAATCTTGATTTTATAACTCTTGTTTACTCAGAGTTACGATAAATCCTATGTGATGTTGTATGTCAGTTTCGACTCTGGCACCAGAAAAACAGAAATGCTGTGGTGGGAGCATTAATGGTTAAGGTTCGAATAGCCGGTGGTCATCGATATGTCAGCCAGACCCTGCTCACGCACAGCAGCAACAAGCAAATAGGTGCCATCAACATAACAAGCCCAATTAAGATTGAGTTTGTTTTGAAGCCTGTCTCGGTCGCCGGACCCGTGGAGACCGGTCCAGGGCCTGTCTCGGCAATCGGCGCGACGTTTTTTTCCTGATAAACAAAACCCTCACCTATCGTGTTCTCCTCCAGACTGCTGCGTTGCTCCTGTCATATGACGACATTCCCAGCATCCCTCTTAGACACACGTGCTCGATGCAAAACCTCTTTTCGAGTTCCTTAGTTTAGAGTTGAGCTCGCTTGACCATTCGGTGATGCAGGTAGTCCTTCTGCTTCTCAAATACCTAGATGGGCTAATCAGGCCCAGTTATGGAGTTGCCGATATGAACATTTCCTGTAACTAAATGACAAAACAGTTTTTGCTTAACTACAGTTACCTAGGCAACCATTCTAAAATAATTAACACATTTAACAGACTATTACTTGTTCATATAAAGGGTAATAATAAGAATTTGAATCCTTGGGGGGGTGCTCGCGTAATTGATTTTTTTTTGCAAAACAAATCGTTAATCATGAAGCCTTTGCTGTTGTGTGGCGTCTGTGGCTGATGGATGGGGCCGCATCTGCCTTGTGTTTGTGCCCTCAGGTTTTCAGGAGGGCATCTTGAAACCCCATCTTGTCACTCAGACACAGGGGGAATTTGATTACTTGTAACATAATTTGATGTCACAATGAACGGACTGAAAACTATTTTCTCAGTGAGGGTCCTCGACGCTGACAAGGAAGATATTAATGAGTCGCTCACTTTGAAGTGTCATGTAGATTTGTGCTGCAATGGGTCTGTTTTGTGCGAGGCCTGTGCTCTTATTGGAGAGTTCTTGTGTTAATGGGGAGTCAGAGTGGTTGAGTTTCGCCCAGAGAGCCAGTGAAGCAGCTGCACGTATACAACGTGTTTTTGTTCCCATTAGATAAACATCCCTCGTTTTGTGCTCATAATAAATGTGATTAAATGAACACTCGAAAAACACGTTTCTTTCAGGTCAATGAAGGAACTGAACTTTGTTCACTTGAGCCAGGTAAATAGTCGCTTTTCTCAGGTGTTCGTTTAAACGGCTGTTGAATGTCCGCTTGGTACAGACTATCCAAATCACCGTGTGTGCAGGAGCTGGATGGAGCATTGTATTGCCTGATCGTGATGGTTGGCCGTCACTTGGGAAGACCTTCATCAAAGCAGTGGATTGGTTATGGCTGATTTAGTGATGCATTGATTAATCGATCTACATCAATTCTTACACTTACGATACAAACATGCTGTGGACGTTTAAAGATTAATAATTTACGATTTCTACAACTTTAGTCCCAATGTTACATTTACGCTAATTCACAGGCGCAAACTGTTGGAGTGAGACGACAAGAGGCAAGAGATGCATACAACAAAATAAAAACAAGCCAAAAAATAATGAACCTTTGAATCTATGATCCTGAATTGTGTCGTAGATGGGGGTGACGGGGGCGAGATGCATTAGAACCCAGCAGCTTCACTTCACATACATGCACATATTCTCAACACAACACGTTTTGTTCCATGTTTTGCATTATGAATGTGGCAGACGATCATACCGGAGGCACGTAAAGATGGTTACAGAAGAGTGGTTTGTACGATGAGCTACAGGGCAGCGGGAAAGAGGAGTGAGCGGGATGGACTTGGCGATGAGCGTTCATATAATACCCATTTGTATGAGTCTTGTTCAATGATGGCCTGCAATGTTAGTTTGAAAAAAGAGGAAATTCTTAGGCAGGGGAATGCACAACATTGCGTTTTTCGGAAGTTGTTCTGTTGTGGCCTTGTTCAGCTCAGTTTGTGAGATGAAGCTGTTGTGGAATGAGAGTGAGTGAGTCTGACACTTGGGAACAATGTTCTGTAATTGTTGCGCATTATGCGCAGGCACCTAAATAGCTCTTAAACACACGATGGCTTTGAATGGGCAATTTAGGCGCTTAGGATTGACATCAGAACCGTTATTATTACCGGAATGAGAAATGGTTTCAAGTGACAGACATATTAACTTCTCGAGCTTCACTTGCAGGCAGAGAATGCTAGCAAGTCAGGCATTTGTTTTTCTTCCTACTTTAATGGATCTCTTTTTCACCCATTACATCTCTCTGTTCTAGCGGTTGTGGAGATACTAACAGCATGCCTCTATTTTGTAATTTGCTACTGGCACTTACTTCTTAAGCTGCAAAGTTCAGTAATTGCTCACTCTTGAACTTACCCTGTAAGGAACGGCGTGGAATTGCTGTTTCCCTTCACTCAATAAAACATGTTCGCCACAGAAGTGATTCATCGACTGCGATGGGGCTTGACCCTTGCATAGTCTCAACCGAGTATGTGCGTGTCGCATTCCGTAGGGGAGAATATGCCTCAGATTTGTGTTGTCATCTCGACACGTAAGGCTTGCCGAGTTTCCTGTTAGGTTTGGAAGTTTAAGATGTCATTTTACGCTTTGAAAGTTTAAACTGGTCCAGGATTTGCTGAAAACACAAAAGAAGGAAAAATATATGTAAAAAACATGGCTCTGAAAGCCAATTAGCAGATGGACTGCCTTGTCTGTGCTCTACTACCCAACCTCTGCAGCTCAAAAGACCTTGCGGAGTTCAATGAAAATGCAAGGGGCTGTGTAAGAAAATGGGAAACTGTAATTTAACATCGCGCTTCGAAGAATCGCAAAGAAGAAGAAGCAGATGGACTAAAATGCGTTTTTATTTTTATGGTTAGGCAGACAGGTGCCCCATAATCCTACGACCAGAGCCTCCAACCAGGTCTCCCAAGATGTGCCTGATCTCGTCAGGTTTCACAAAATAAGCGGGGTTTGATGCCTTGTTAATTAATACTGATCTGGCAAACCGCCTGGGGATACCAGGTGTTATGGGATTGGGCCGTCAGTGGCCAGTAGATGGTATACAGAAATAGATTATTGAATTCACCTGTGTAAATACATTTTCTGGAGGCATTTTGATTTAGTCTCACATAAAGCCAAATATCGTAATGCAGGACCTGCCTGAAAAATATTTTTGAGACTCTGTAGGTTTTCACAGCTCGATTTCTGATGGTTGCTCTGCATAGCTGTTTGTTCGGGATAGTCGTGTCGAGTGAGAGGGAGAGTGCTCGACACGGCTATCCCGATAGAACAGCTTTCAAGAACAACCATCACTCAGTGAGGTTTTCACTAAGTAAATAAAGGACCTCATGACAGTGGCCTCAAATAATGTTCTCATGCAGGGATGGGGTGCCCCACTATATCCATTTTCTAATCGCACTCCAGTGGCAATATACTGCTTCCTAGTGCTTTTTTGAGTGCCCACATGTATTATATTAAAACACAAATTATATATAATATCAAGGTCTAAAGTATGTCTTTCGGAGGTGTGGAGCAGTACAGCGTACGATAATCACCGTTACAATTTTGAGCTTCGTGAGTGTGAATTTCATTACCTCTCAATTTGCATTGTAAAGCCATTATTCCACTTGATTATCCCGGACAGCCTGACTGAGTCCCAAGACAATTGATGCATGTTTCCCAATTTGTCAATTTGCAGTTTAATAATATTCGGTCAAATTTGGACCGTGACGCCTGCACGTGTTGTTCCGTGGAGGAGACAGCCACGTTGCTGTTGGTGGCGTCTCTGCGCGGAGGAGGTTGCAGCGAGCTTGCGTGCGTGGCGTGTGTGTCGGCAGGGAAGACGCGCGCAATGTGGAGGGCATGCTGGACATGTTCGACATGCTGCTAGTCACGGTGGGCCGCTTCCGCGAGCTGCGTCTCCGCCGCGAGGAGTACGTCTGCCTCAAGGCGATGATCCTCCTCAACTCCGGTGAGTTGAGCTCTCGAGCGTGCGGGCGGTGAAAGCGAACGGCCCTGTATCTGCCGAGATAGGCTCCGGTTCCCCCACGACCCTTGACAAGATTAAGCGGGCACTGTTAATGGTGATGACGACTTGTTAGGATTAGCGTTTGACGTTTAACTTGTATTTAACAGTGACTGTGTCCTGCCCCCCACTTTGCGTACGTTTTCCTTTCAGACAAAGTCACGTGGTTGAATGTCAGAGTACGTGCACCTGCAGGGAGAACGGTATGCCCCAGAGATATTGTGAGAGTGGAATACCTGCTCTTGGAAGCTCTAATGGAAGATGTTGGGGGGTAGAATGACGAAGTTGCTGCTTGACAACTTAAAGAAAGGAGAGATGTATGATAGGATTGAAGAGGAATGCACAAATTGAAATAGGATGGAGGAAACTTGAGCCAAGAACAAGCCGTTAGGCAGAGAACTGAAAAGATCCATCAGTTATAGTCACGTTTTATTATACGTATGTATAGAATTAGGACGGTACATTGCATCCTAAATACTAAAAGGAAAAGTGAAAGGAACATGTTTTACCAAACCATATCTTGCCGTTTCAAAAGTAAATAGCAATAAAATATAAAAAGGTCAGTTTACACAACTATAGACACCGTGTAAAAGTTTGTGTGGCGGTGGTGTAATGAGGTAGGGGGCTCGTGGATTACACCAATGGCTTTGGTGTACTCCCAAGCATTTTTAATTACTGCGTATGCTCCACCCCCATAAGGGTCCAACCCGGAGGCAGTGCGTTTATATAATCCCTGTGGTTGACTAAAGCAGCACGTGTCCGTCCAGTCTGAGGATGTAAGATGACGTTGCGCTAATAATCATTAATCATTATTGTAATTACTAGTGACAGTCCACTGTATATTTGATGCTTCACTGGAGATTGGGAGGCGGAGGGGGGTCAATCGTACTTCACCACGCTGGTCATTGGAAGTTGGTGAAGGGCAGGAGGCCAGAACCCACTCACATATCACTCACCAGTGATACCAGCTGTTGTCAGGATTCAAACTCAGGTCACTCGGTTCACAAGACGGTTTTTGGCGGCTCTGAGGCTGGGCATGGCACCTGTCGCGGGTGACCCGACTGCGCAAATTTGCGTCTGTGGTCGGGTGGCGGGTTTATTGGCATGAAGATCTGGCCCCGGTTTTGTGTGGAACTTCATTACAGTATACTCATCAGTTCTGAGCTGCCTGACCCTAACTGTGTCATCACTGACATGTGCGTGGAGATTCGGGCAGACTGTGCTCGCTTGGTGGTGGTGGTGGTGGTGACTTCGAGTGTTGGCAATCTTGCAGTGGCCCGGCTGGCATTGTGGATGCTTTTCTTCAACCCACAGTTATCGTGTGTACTGTACATGCACTGTATTGGCTCCAGGCTGCAAGGCCAGTTCAAGGTTTTGTGGGAAGCGGTTGGGAGACAGCGAAAATGACAAGAGTGCCAGTTAGAAGCCTTTGATATATACCGCAGCCTGGAATGCCGCTTGTGTAAAATATCACTAATTTGGACCAACTACTTCTAGTGACTTTCTTTGCACCGACAGTGAATAGTTTAACACGAGGGAAGCCACCTTAGTTCTACATTATTTAGATATTTGTGTCAATTTTTGTTTGTGTTTCATCTTCCCGTTGATTTGATTGGTTACATGTGTAAAACCAAATATGCATATTAATCTGTATGAACATGACAACTATGTCTATGCAGCACTACAGTATTTCTTGTCAGTTTTCGCATTATTTGGTCCTGCTGCCTTACCAGTAGTGCACTAGCACAAATAATGAAAACTCAACACATTAAAAAAGCAATATGGCCTTAACAGGATCATTACATATAATAAGCAGCAATTTGGGCAATTGTCCTTCACAGCACATCGAAAGATGAGAGAGATGGAAGTTTATAAATGTAGCAGACTACACTATACTTCATGGGGCCCTGATAAAAATGTAATTTTATGGATTCACATCCTACTTTTCTTATCGAAAATTTCACACTCTTTTTCACAGGGAACTTATACAGTTGAAGCAAATGTGTAGAGCAAACGTTAGCCCTGGCAGTGGGCACAAAGTGGTCTGCTTCCACAATGAAGCATATTGTCCGAGAGACTTACTATCCCTTTTCAGATAAAGTGCTTCAGAGGCTAAATGTGGGGGAGGAACCACAAAGCATGTACTTCACCACGAGACCACCCGACTACCCCTACACCACAACAATGCCAGTGGTTTCAGCATTCCATTGACCATGTGTGTAATTTGTTCAAGTTGGTTTTGCAAATAGGGGAAACATAAATCCATCTCAATGGATCCTCAATGTGATTTACGTTTTTAAAATGTGACTGATTTAACCAAATCACAGCGGCTCCAGGGGTTCAGGTGCTCAGAGCCAACGTTTTATTTGGCGCCCCCCTCCCTATATATGTAGTGAAACATTTCCCACATTGTGTTTGGCTATTTGCAAACTTAGATCTAAAGAGATAGGTAAAGTCATTACTTTTAATAATAAATAGTATATAATAATATTACGTATGTGAATAAAAAACGCTATGGATCCATTAAAATGTGATATATAGTAAAAATGTATCCTTTACATACATTTTTTAAATTAATCTTTTACATTCAGTGGGACATTTTTGGCGTCCCTGAAGCCTTGGCGCCTTAAGCCGGTGGTCCCATTCGATTCGATTCTTCGAAGAGTGATGGTTATATGACAGTTTTCCATTGCAACAAGTTCTTCTTTAGTTGCAGACAGCCCTTCAACATTTAGAGATATAATAGTCAGTGCTGGCCTTAAAGGCGGCGGGCATTGGCCTCTCTTCTTGCTCCAGACTGAGGGGCTTCTGGCATCTGTTGAGCTTCTGGACATCGTTGTCTTTCAGCTCCTCGGCTTCGAAGTGTTTGGTAGAATTTGCAGGTAATACCAAGTATTACTTGACAGGGATCGCGACGTGAACGCTTCTACCTTGATCCCTGGTGGTCCCATTGGCTCGCCGCTACAGCCGGTCCTGCCATATCATTCCCCGTTCTCGTATTCATTGCTCTCACGTTAAAATTAATAACCATAATCACGTTTTTTGCATTTTGAAAATCCACTGCTGGATGAAGGCCTTCCCACACCATGTCATTTATGGGAGGTGTTTGACCATACTTCACTAAGCTGGTCACTAATGTTTGATGAAAGGGGGCAGGGGTACAGATAAGACTCGGAACTGGCATTAGTTGTGGCCGGAAATCAAAGTCAGGTCATTGGGTTCATAGCACAGCACACTACCCACTGTACTGCTACTCCCTTCACATGATAATGTGTTGGAATTTAAAACTTGGCACTCGGTTTTGTCCCAGCTCGATAGACAGTTGGTGAGCAATGGAGATGCCTCCAGGATTACAAATGCATTGGAAATGTTCACAACCAACGTTCACCATCGTTGTGAAGTATGGCCAAACATCTCCCATGAACGAAATGGGGAGTGTAACGATTCCCCTTCATTCGATGTCCTGATTCAGCTTTGTGATGCCACTCAAAATGCAATCATTATTTTTAAACATTCTGGGGAATTAGTGACCTCCAGTGGCTGGAGCAGAAACGTGAATTCATTACAGACATCACGTACTGAATCTAACTCACCGATAGTCAAATAAGCAGCTTGATTGATGCATTTGAGCTTACGAGCAGATGTTAATGGATGCGTTACATGATTTTGGTGAGCTATGCTCGCTTGCTATCGTGTGCGTGTGCTCGGTTCGCTCAGATGTCTTCTGGTAATACAATGGCAGTGCTGTGCAGTTGTGTTTAATGCACTCTGAGAACCACTACTGAGTTAATAGGACTTTACTCTGACCAAACAACGCGGAAACGCACCCGATCTTGGAAGCTAAAGCGTGTTGAGCCTGAACAGCGCAAGGTTTGGCAACCACCTTACATGCCAGGTGGTCATAGAAGAGTGAAGTGCTTTTCTACGTCCTGGGCAGCAGAGAGCAGTGCAGAAAAATCCACTGTTGTAGTGCACTTAAACACTTTCACGTCTATGCTTTCCGCCTTCACAAACCGGCCCCGATCAGCATGACGAAGTGGGGTCAAATGATGCTGGTGACCTGCTTGGAGTGGGGAGGCACAGCAGTGGATTGACCAACGTGTCTTGTGTACGTCGTACGGGCAATTACCAACCAGAGACCACTCTACCGCAAGGTTTTGTAAGTGTCTAATTGGGCTTGGTTCGTACATTTGTCTGCCACCATACACGAAGTGTCTTACAGCCGGCACGACTGTCCGGGCGAGATCGGACAGGTTCGTGCGCAGACACAGGCTGTACAGTGCCGTGACCACAGCCCAAGTGTCGGGGCCGGAGCACTGCACGTGTGTGTGCTCCGTGCGTTAAGTCTCTAAGTGGTCAGCTCAAGCTGCGGTTCTGCAGTTGGTCACGTCACTGCTGGCGGCAGAGCCTCAAGTGGAGCGAGCCCGGCGGTGTATTTGAGCAGACGTGTTGGGAGAGGTAGGGTTGCCCACACTTAGCCCCACTACGCGGGAACTGCCGGTCGAGTTTGGTGAACCCATCTGCAGGGGTGGCTTTCATAAGCGGGCACCATTGTTTCAGCTGCCAAATCCAGTGCGCTAACTACTACAATATGGCAGTACTTACGAGAATAAGTATTGCGAAAAAACATTTTCCAGTCATTGCAGACTAGCTCTTGTGAGTTTTTCCCAATATTTCTATATTAGCTCCTTTGAACAAATCACCCGGAAGACACCTAATCTTGTCCGATCTCAAAAGCGAAGCAGGTTTTGCCATGATGGTGCGGGGATGGGCCCCAATAGTGCATGAAATGTGTTATTATTATTATTAATCAGCAGAGGGCAGTGCAACAACATTAATTGTAATGTACTGTGTTCCTATATCTATGCTGCCCACATACAGCAACTTTCATTTGACCAGCATGGTAAATGCTTGTCAGTGTGAGCTAGTGAATTGGAGCTCAGATTCGGTGGAGACAACACTCTCCACTGATATAAGCTACGGCCAGGGCTCAAACTTAGGTCACTGGGTTCATAATGTGCGGTAAACAGCTACAAAGTTCTTGTAATCTTGCTAAAGGCAAAAATAGTTGTGACTCTTACCTGTTACAAGTCTAATTGTGCTGATTTTTTACAGGCCATGTGATGTTATGGGCCTTTTGGCCTGTACTCTGGTTATTGTGGGTTGGTAAAGGATCAGACATAATTCGCTACAGATAGTCTGTGCTCATTTCCATAACCGAATTTCCGTGAAATTGAATTGGTCTCGAAGGCAAACACTAAATCAATATCTAAACATTGCCCGAGCTTCCGTGAATTTCCGTCGGGTGCCGACGACTGCTCTCTCCCGCAGGGGTGTTTTTCTGCCTCTCCAACTCCTCTGGGGAGCAGGGCAACGCGCAGCTCATCCAGCAGATCCTCGAGAAGGTGATGGATGCTCTGGGCAGCACCATCGGCCACATTGAGGCGTCCCCGCCGCAGTGCTCGCGCCGCCTCTCCCAGCTGCTGCTGCTGCTCTCGCAGATCCGGCACATTAGGTCAGACGCGCGTGTGTCGACCTCCTCCTGTCCTCCTCTCTGTCCCCGTGTGTATGCAAATTATGCAATGAAATGGCGATGTCATCTTGACCTGCAGATTACTGTCATTTTTCATGTGTGCACATCTGTGTTTTTAAGCATGACGAGTTTCACAGGAGCCACCGCCGTAGGAATGTGGATTTCCCACCACAGGCTCAGGGCTGGAGATGAGCACTGCCTCGATGTTCCCTTGAGCAAGATCTCGCTTTGGATTTTTTCAGAGTTTTATTAAACCTATGTTTTTGGGGCTCTTAGCTCTTTTACAGATTTGAGTGCTTAAACATTGTAAACTAATGACGACGACGATGTGTTAGGCCAATGTTGGTATAACCTCGTGTTTTTAAACACTTAAATATATTTCAGTATTACATTAAAACCAAGAACCAATATTGTTTTTGTTTAAGCAGAGAGTGAACACGTAGGTCCCCTGACAGATGTGAAATATCGCGTCTTGCAAGGGAAACCCAGCGTTCGACACTTCCACACACTGAATTCGTGACGTGTGTTTGTTTACAGCAACAAGGGCATCGAGCATCTCAACAGCATGAAGCGTAAGAACGTAATCCCGCTGTACGACCTCCTCCTCGAGCTGTTGGACGCCCACAGTCTGCAGAACACGGGCTTGCGCACGTCGCCCCAGCCGCAGGATTTCCGGGCGACGTCTAATGGGGACGGTGATGCAGCCACGCAGCCAGGTGAGCCGGAATACCACCCGTTCGCCGACGCTGATTTCAAGGCCCACCATCCGCCGGAGTCGCAGGAGTTCCGGACACACGCCGATAGGGGGTACCCCGGCGGCGGACACGCGAACAGAGGGCCCGTCGCCACGGCCGTGGAGCCCGAGGTCAGGCCACAGCACGAGAGGGAGTTCAGGGCGCACGCCCAGCGAGGATTCAGAGACCACGTCGAGAGGGAGTTCATAACGCTGGGCAAGAATAACGGTGCGTCGTCGTCGGAGGCGGGCGGCCCTGTCACGTTCACAAGCAAGTCGTTGTTGTTTTAGTTTTATCGACTTGGAGAGTGTTTTTGTGGGCGCAGCATTCTGATGTGGAGAAATGCCGTGGCTGTAAATCCACGGATGGCACGTGTCCATTGACGATTAATCGCAACGGGGGCACTTATATAAAAAAAAAGTATCACACAATCTGACGCGACCGTTATTGTGAATCAAACGAGTGACCTTTGCACTCCACAAGTTTGCGGTGGCCATGGTGTGGCTGCCCAGAATAATAATAATAGCATTTTATATAGCGCCTTTCACCCGAGGGTCACAAAGAAGGCACGAGACCCCGTGACGTGGCAACAATGTCCAAGTACGACTCACGGGCTCATGGCGGGTTGTCCTTTTGAGGGACACGTGGTCCAGGCTCGAGGGTGTTTAGTGTTGCTGGTAAAGAATCGGAATAAGCTGGCTAAGTGATATGACTTGGCACTACTATACCGTATTTATATTCAAATTTGAAAAAGTGCTATTTTGAGCCATATAAAAATTCACATGCCATTGTATTTTCTAATTTATTTTTACATGGAATTTTAAATTACCTAAAACCAACAGTGTTTATTAGTATCTTTTTACGAATGTACCATTTAATTAATGCCTCTGCTGGCTTCAGTTTGTAAAATTATATTTATTATTTTGTTCAGATGGTTTACAAAATGTAATTGTTTACCTTGTTAACCATCTGAACGGACATTAGATGTAAAAGCTTCACTGAAATAATTTTGATATTTATGTGCTGAATATGATATTAAAACCAAAAGGCTACAGATATACAGTATGTAACAGTTGTTCATAAATGGCAATATTATTTTAGTCAATGACCAAATCATCCATTACAATAATTTTAACTCCTATGGCACCGCAACACGGCAAACCGTATGAAGGGTGTTGATCGATCTCAGCAGATCTCAGAAGCTAAGATGCTTTGGGCCTGAGTTATGTGGGGATGGATGGTCGCAACGAACACACACGTGTTGAGACAACGTCCGAATGATGGCTGCTCGGTGAGGAGGCCATGGGCGTTTATCTGATTACTAAGTGACGGAATTTAGCCAGCAGTGGAGCTGGCCTGCATGTGTGCTGGCCTGACTAGAATTATAAATTCTCAGCCTTTTATTTGGACTAGCGCAGCTCTGCCATGTATTTTCCACTCGTCTCCTCTGTGAATCGTCGCTTGCACAGGCCCATGGAGGATGTCTGCTGGACCAGAATAAAAAGTGTTAATGGGCATTTTGAAAAATCTCACATAGGGTTGGCATCTGTCCAAGTTTGAGTTAAACCCGGAGAGTCTGGGAATTTGTCACCTGTGTTAGGGTAGCAGGAGTTGATTTGTACCGAAATCAGGTATTGGTCTTCTGTTGAACGTTATTGCAGGATACTGCATAATTGTTGTAGACCTAGGCTGACTGAAAAGTACGTCCAGGTATTGACTGTGTTACAGATGGCATCCCAAAGTTCATCACTCTATCCATTCACCAAATGGTGCCAACTCTGGTTCCTCGACCATTTAGTCGTGAGACAATGAATGGTCTTGTACTTATGTAGGTTTTCACGACTCGATGCATGATCGTTGCTTTTCAAAGCTGTTCTTTTGGGATAGCCGTATCGAGCGCTCAGAATGCCTGATGATGCCTCAAACATGGGAGGCGTGACGTTGCGAAGGAGAGAGAGGAAGTGCTCGACACGGCTCTCCTGAAAGAACAGCTTTGAAAAGCAACTATAGTGAATGGTCTTGATAGCAGGATTGTCAGCAGCCTCTTGGATACGTGTGAGCAGGGGTGATGTTGAGTTCTGGTTTCGGTATAAGCCCTGGCGCTCACTACGTACTGTATGTGGGGCTCTGTCACCTCACACTGTTTACTCGTATCACAGTTTTACTATATTAATGCTGTATTAATATTATTGTGATAATGTTTTTAATTGTAGAGTTTGCAGCCTTTGATTGCTCAAGTGAAGGATGTGAGTTAGCGCGGAATGAGCTATGACAATCAAAACGAGAGCATACAAACACTACAACGGCTGCAAACATGCACAGTGAAATGTTGCTTTGTGGGCCCTTTAATCCCATTGCCATCTTCTTTGCGATTCTTCGAAGCACGATGGTCAGCCTCTGGACATCGTTGTCTTTCAGCTCGGCCTCGAAGTGTTTGGTAGAATTCGCAGGCAATACCAGGTATTACCTGACAGGGATCGCGACGGGAACGCTTCTACCTTGACCCCCATCCCATTGCCATTGCCATGAAAGTTGCTGAAAGTTTCTGCAACTTTGACCCTTGAGCTATGACTAAGAAATAATGCCTAAGCAGGGCATGTCATGGCCCTGGCATGTCTCGTAAATTTGTCAAGATTGTTTTAGTGTCTTCTGCAGATAGAGAGGAGATGACAAACAGTGACTGGCTCTGTGACACTCTAGATCCACACTATTGGACTTCAGCCAGGAACATGTGTGATACCAGACAAGATATCAAGTCTCTGGACCTTCCACGTGTAGGTCTTTAAGTTGGGGTCATGATTGATATAGCTGTTAAGAAGCATAGATAGATATATGGTTAGGGTTAGGTATAATAAAACACATGATTGTGCATACACTGTATGCGCTTCAGTGAAACATGTTGCTCATTATCACTCAATATTGACGTTATGCCATGCAGTACTTTTAAACGGGATTGAAAGTAACGTGTTGATTGTAATAGCCGTTGTTCAGTGCTACTGTGGTGTAGTGCGTACTTGTGCTGCGTGTATATTGTAAATCTGTTCTGTAGTACATGGCAATAGTTGCAAACCGAAACACTACATTAATTAGTCTTAGCATTGCCATTTACGTTTGGCTTATTTATATAATGTAAAATCTATTACAATTTATTGGGCATGCCTACTTCTCCAAAACACAAACAAGGGTATCAAAAATAGACTAAACCATGCGGGGAAAGCCGTCTGCCTCTAAGGGGCCGATGTTCGAGAAGTACGGATAGATAGATGTTTATTATTACAGCAGAAAAATGCCCAGTGAGCTTGCAAGCTCTCTCCGGGAATCCTGCGACGCAACAAACATGTGAAGTGCTGATGGAGGTGCAAGCCTTGGCACTATCGTCTCATTTTCTCTCTAATCGGTAAAAGGATTGCTTTGTAGGGTTATAACTTATATTAACTATATTAACAAAATAAAGCTTTATTTAAGACATTTAATGTGTTTGTAAGTAGCTGTAAGCTGACAATTGTAGACATTTAAATGAAAATAATCCCATCTCATTAAATAACCTGCGTGGTTTCACAAGCATATTGTGAAATTGCATTGAGCATATTTTGTTTTTGCTGTACTAATGCATGAGGTTCTTATTGAGGAATCCAAACGTCTGGCTCTCGTCTCTCCCCAGACACCTTACATCAACTCATGAAAACTACATGTTCCTAAACTCATTGTGCCAAAGCCTACGACACCAATTATCAATACTAATTCCAGACGAGTATTCTTATTGTTGATACATCATATGTATGTAGTCGTCTACATATAATGTATAATGTATGAAAAAACTTTAATATTCCATCCATCCATCCATTTTCTAAACCGCTTGTCCTGGTGAGGGTCGCGGTGACAGCAGTCCAAGGAGAGTGGACCAGACATCCCTTTCCTCAGCAACAGACTCCAGCTCTTCCTGGGGGATTCCCAGCCGTTCCCAGGCTGGGAATCCCCAAAAACAAAATATGCTCAATGCAATTTCACAATATGCTTGTGAAACCACGCAGGTTATTTAATGAGATGGGATTCTTTTCATTTAAATGTCTACAATTGTCAGCTTACAGCTACTTACACGCTGTGAAATGTAATTCCACGCTGTGAAATGTAATTGAATATACATATCAATGCATTCTGTTGAATGCCAGCTTAGCACCCTCAGTAGTAGTAGATCTATATGCTGCACTGGTGTAGTGGTGAGCGCACTGGAATGCAAATCTTGAGGTCGCCGGTTTGATCTCACAGCGTAGAAGTTGAAACAATTGCCACGTTTCGTAAATCCTCATTCCGTCGTCCATCCAGCAGCATAAATGGGTACTGCATAGTTTATTGGCAGGTCGCGTGTGGTGGGATAAAGTGTGGGTGCTCCCACCTCATCCTAGACCATCTAGCCAGCATGGAAGAGCAGGCCAACAAAACCCTCCAGAGAGGCTCTCAAGAACTCGCTCCAGTGGAGGCCGTTCTGCCGGCGGTGGCGTGAGCGAGCCATTGCAGGGTTGCACCTTTACATTTTTTACGGTTGATCACAAATGAGAAGAATAGTCCGTAATTTATGGCAACGGAATGCTTTCTAAAGAGTCTTATTAAAAGTTGAATACATGACAGCTTCTGATGAGCGCAAGTTTGTTAGAGCGCGTGTGTCTTTGCGCCTCTCTGTGCGTGGGTATCGATTCGTGGCATACTCTCTAACAGAAGCTGCTTTGATTCGTACTGATTTTTTGGGTTAGGAAACGTAATCTGGAGCATATTTGTGTCAAGACCATCCACCACCCGACAATGGAAAATAAATTAAATTGTCACAAGGATAATCGTTTAATCTGCCAGTCATTGTTTCAGCTCACCAGTAAGTTGAGCAACAATTCAGGGGATTGTAATAGCGGGGCCACTTATGCGAACTGGGGATTGTAATTGCCGGGGCGGTGCTTATCCGCATTGTGAATTGTAATCGCGGCTGCGGTGCTTATCCGGACTTGGGATTGTAATGGCTGTGGGTTTGATTGTAATGACGGCGGCGTGTATACGCTGAGGGGACGGAGACAAAGTGGTCTTGGATGACGGGGTTGGCCTCTCGGCGCGCGGTAAGGCAGCAGACTCGTGTGGGACCGAGTGGCGTCGTTCTGCGAAGGTCCCGCGCGATTTGGTTGGGATTTGGCGGAGTCTATCCCATACAACCGCAACTGGGCCGCTTATCCGAACTGGGAATTGTAAAATGGCTTACGATTTTATATATATAGATCTAGCGATTAAATATACGTTTCCACTGGAAATTGCGTCAAGCATCATCAGGACAAGATTCCAGGCAGTAAGAATACAAATCCCAGAAGTAATAAGGAGTGCTTCCTGGATGATTATTCTGACTTTCAGAATATTGTCCTGATGACGTTTGACGCAGTTTCAGATAAGTGTTGGATATATATCTGCTAAATTTATTTGCAGGAATTTTCCGTCAGCTGAAACAATACAAATTGGCACATGAGAAGGCTTGTACGCCTGATAGTTTAATTTCTTGGTTGTATTGGGTGGTGGAGGGTCTTTATGACGCAAATTTGGTCAGATCGTGAGGTAGCCTTACTAATCAAACAGTTATAAATCATAATATCGGCTGCAAGAGCCTACGCATGCCAGCTTGTAATTGTCAGCCTGTGTGTTAACATACATCGCAACGCAATGCTTGTGCTACGTTCCCAAGTGTCTGACACCGCGATGTGCCCTGAAAAGCAACTCTTAAGTGTTTTATTAAACAATTGCTTACGACAATCAAACGCATCAGTGTTAGTATATTAGTTTGCATTATTAAGTTACTCTGTTTTAACTATGATTTAAAGATTTTAAGAATAAATTTGCTTCCTAGTAAGCATGCAAATTTGATTACATCACACCGACTGTAACAGGTTTTTATTTCCCTGTTCGCAACCTGGGATATCGTAATACACTAGTTCCGCTACGCCAACAACCGGTGTGCCAGGCCCCGTTGGTAAAGTCGCGCACAGCGGTTGCGATCACGGGATTGTGGCGATGCGTGTTGTGTGGGCAGCGCGACGAGCCCGGAACCCGTAGCTGTGCCGCGCTGCTCATCTCCGAACAAGTGTTTTTTCAAAAACCGTGGTGGTCTTGCTCCGCTGCGGTCCGCTGTCGAGTTTGCGCGTGCTCTTGCGTTGAGAACGCGTGTAGGATGTACTGGAACCGCAGCTGCAGTGGCCACACGATCGTCCCTCGAGTCTCCCTGCTCCTCCGGGCGTGGGTCAGTGTGTGTCAGAAGTTAATGTTAAGATGCAGCCATACATCAGTCTGCAGATTAATTACAGGGCAAACATTTTATGAATTGGTTCTTTAAAAAATGTGCTGGATTCAGTGGTAGCCAAATGTTGACACCTGCTCCTGATTTGAAGTTTATGCCACAGCTGCTGATTCTACGGACGTGACCCATCCCGAGGCACGGTTGCTGCTCGGTGATTGAGCAATAGAGAGGCTTTACGTGCTGGCTATGAAGGAAGTGGCATTGTCTCTACCCCAGGCAAAGGTCTGAAAGTTTGGTGCCGGTCAGAATGACACGAAAACCGGTTGGGATTACACCATCATAGGCCAGCAATTCTGTTTCTTCAGCACCCACAAATACGAAGCCACACGTTAATCTGATCGCAGCAATCATACTGTTTGCTGCCAGTGGCTGTGCCTGAACGGTTCTGCTTGGACACTTTCAGTCCAAGACTGCCCCCATCTGGTCATGTGCTTTTGTCAAAACGCAGCGATTTGGTATATACCACAAGATTCAATGCAGCGGTCGACTAGATTTAATAAATCAAATCGTTTCCTCAAAGCTCGCAGACACCGTTGTGATATAAAACCTCAATGACACAACTGTGTTTTCCGGCAGTCTGCAAGGCCTAGCGGTCTCTCACGCTGTGAGAGACGGCCGCTTGCTGTCGGCATCGGTCGCCGCCCGCGAGTAACTGATGGTCTGTGTTGTGATTTACCTGTGCTTACGGTCGTGATGTACGCGCGCTTGCAGTTTGTGACTTATGTTTTACTTCACGAAACGGTTTTTGAATGCAACAAACTGGACAGCTGAAAAACGGTACATTCCATGATAAACTGCGTGTTGTGTTAAGAAATTTGTAATAGTTTCTCAATGAAAGTGGAATTGTACGGGCATTGTAAGTCGTTTGTATCGATGAATTCAAAAGTTTTTAGTTTTTATTATGCTGCCCTTCACTCCTCTCCATGAACGTGTTTGCTAATTACCGAGTCTTTGTAAAGATATTTGAAATTACGACTCTGATGTATACATATCTACTTTGTGTGTGTGCTCGTGTCACGTGGCGTTCCGTCGTGTCGTTTGATAGCACTTTCGTACTGTGACCACGCTGTCTGTACTGAGCTGTGCAAAGCTGTTGTGTCCACATGGCGTTCTTGTCTTTATTGCAGTGGTAACCCCAATGAGCTACACAGTATTGCTATTAGTAACTGTTTTTAATAGTTAATATCTACACATAAAATATGTTATAGTCCACAGTTGTCCTTTTGCCCTTGTGCTGATTCTTAATACCGTCAACATGTGAAGTCAGCGTGCAGGATTTCGCGGTCATGCTGCTGTGTAATTCTCCAATCTGTTTTCGGATTGTACCACGTGTTGTTGCACATGGCGGGCTGGGAGCTTCTTTAATTCCTGAAGAAGCACCCGGCACGCAGAGAAAAACATAATACGTCGATACGAACAACACGCGCTACGACCCGGGCACACGTTTGAGAATGGGCTTCTCAACCCAACACACGGTAATTTCTCACTTGGGTCCAGACGAAGAAGTCCAGCCCCGATGAGGAGTCACCCTTAGCGCAAAGTGCAACTCGGCACGGTCACTTCTACGTGAAAACGGTCAAGAAACTGAAATACGTAGGGCCGTTCAATGCGGTGAAAGGAGATGGATGCTAGTGGAGTGCGCGACGCTCGGCGGGCGATGCTGCCTCCGTGCACCCATGTCGCGCGGTGGCCTTGTGTCTGGGTACAGTACATTATTTACGAGAGTGATGGTTTAGATTCGGCAGACTTGGCATACATCACAAAACATCATTAGGCAGCTGCACTGCACGACGAACCAGTCTTCTCCAAGAGACAGGGAACAAATAACCAATACGCGTCTTCTTACCAGCATTGCCTGACGCCCTAAGGCAGCGGAGGCCCTAACATTTCACGTCTACGGAGACACAATAAAGCGCATTAACCAAATAATCGGTATCATTTAATCCGCACCAATTAGCGTGTGAGTATATGAATGGGGAATGTTTGCCGAGTACAGTAATAAATGTTAACATGTCCATTATTTCCACTCTATGTTTTAAAAAGTTCCAAACGAAATGCAGTTCCACCTGCCTTTACCAGTTGCGTGCTGTTGCGAGCGGGTTCTGCGTTTCCTTGAGTGCTATATGGCCTCTGCTGTTAGAGCTTCCCTCGCAATGGGCACGCTATCCGTTAATCATCACGTGCAGTTCAACATGATGGAATGTTAATTGCAGCATTAAAGTTATAAGATGCTGTCAAGCGTTTATGTAGAGAGCCTATACTGACTAAAAGCCTCAATTTGCAAAACACAGTTATTCAAAACCGTCGTTAATTACGTCAGCATTTTAAATTGTCGGCATCCTGTGTGATTTTAGTCAAATCTCGAGTCGTTCTCTTAGTTTACTAAAGCAGTCAAATGTTAAGTCGGACACTAAGTTATTAATTATTGGTTTGAGAGGCACACATTCCCCTTCCAAACGTATCAGATTAGGCAATCTGTTAACTCTGAATCTTTTTACATATTTAACTCTGAATCGTTATGCACATTTACATAAGTAGCCCATTACCAGTGCTCGTTTTTCTTTCTGTGGTCTCAAATAATTTCACCAAATTATTTCAGTCTGTTTCTGCCTTCAGGCTCGGTGTATTCTCGTCAGAGTCATGCTCTGGTGGGCGGCAGTGATCCTCACATTGGAATGTCATCCACTCAGTCATTGTTCAAGGAGTAAAAACACTTTAATAAATATTTCCGCCACTAATTTCGTTAAATTGACACTCGTAACAAGTTTGGTTTAAGAGACCAAAATAAATTACCATCGTCTCATTCGAAACACATTTCCCAACTCGCGCATGCCGAGTTTTACGAGGTTAGGCACCCAGTCCATAACTGACAGAATATAAAGAGCCCAATTTTATGTTGTGGACCCTTGAGAATGCCCCAGCGAGGCTCGTAACGCGATCGCGTGCGCTCTCTTGCCGGGCGCGTGGGTCTCGAAGTAAAGTCTGACTCATCTCAATTGACATTCTGAGAGTAAAATCACGATCATATTCTGAGGTTTTAAGAACACGCAAAATTATTCTTTCAAAATGTATGCGTCGATATTAAACACGTGCACGTGCAAGCCGGGCTGCTGTGCAGGAGCAATGTTAGTATAACCACATGTCCAGGCCGTATTGATTTTGGAAGTGGTTTTTTTGCAATGTTCTTAGCTGCTGCGTTTAATCTCACTACCCTGGGTTGTTTTTTCTCCATGCCCCACCTTGTTATTGAGTGAGCCATTTTACAGCACAGTGTGTTTGGAACGCTGAGTTACGCAATTGAATCGATGCAATTCCGAGAATCATGAATGATGTCAGGACACGCTGTGCTCTGTCCCTGTTAGCTTTGTGACGCATGCCTGCCCTCTGCTGTAATTGCTCCAGCAAATCATCTGCTAATAACATTGTTATCATTACGACTCTCATCATCATCATTGTTTCAACTTTGGTTTTAAATGCGCTTGAACTAAACGTGACACAAATCGCTTTGTGCTAACCGAAAATTCCAAGGTTTGCAAAGGCAATCCTGGGATATTTATAATAATAATGTCGACCAAACTTATTAACGACCAAAATAAGTAACCCATTTTAGGAATGAAATGTGTGTTAAGAAATTCAAATGTGTAAAGAAATAGTTAGGATAGGTGGCTGAGTCATTAGTGTGCATCTCGCAATCGGAAGGTCCCGAGTTAAATCCTGGTTGGGAGTCAACATAGCGCATCACCTATCAGGTAATACTTGGTATTGCCTGCGAATTCTACCAAACACTTCGAGGCCGAGCTGAAAGACAACGATGTCCAGAGGCTGACCATCATGCTTTGAAGAATCGCAAATAAGAAGAAGCGCATCACCGCGGCAGAGCCGGCACTCGGGGGCTCTGGGCCATGCGCTGGACGACCAACTGTGTTTGGTACCACCCAAGTTCCCTCTCCTTGGCAGTCTTCTTCTTTGCGATTCTTCGAAGCACGATGGTCAGCTTCTGGATATCGTTGTCTTGCAGCTCGGCTTCGAAGTGTTTGGTAGAATTCGCAGGCAACACCAAGTATTACCTGACAGGGATCGCGACGTGAACGCTTCTACCTTGACCCCCTCCTTGGCAGTGAAGCACCACTATGGTGGCCCCTACATAACAGCTCTACTGGCCCCCCCATCCGAGGGGAGCTGGAGCCAGACTTGCTCCAGGGTAAATTAAATGAGAATCATTCTGTGTGGAAGTGAACAGCAATTGCCATAAACACAGACTTGCCCTGCCGCATACATCTTGGTCTGTAAAGAGATCACAATCCCACGTTCCTTTAAGTCGACCTGGCAGGTGATGTGTTCGTCTTTTGTCAACAGACCAGCCAGTGGAACCCGGGCGATTGTGTTTGTGCTGCTAATGTGCCGGGAAACTCGAGTGGAGACGTGTGCTGGAGCCACTTGGTGGTGTCAATGACAGGGAGCACAGCTCCCCAGAGTGAGCAGGGCCTTGCTTCACCTGAGTCAGCATAAGTGTTGTGCTTGGTGTCTTGGCAGTGCTCGCAACTCGCAGACGAGCTGGGCAGGAGACGGGAGGCGATCCAGCTGTGTGCGGCTGTGGAAGTCATTCTGCAAAACGGGGATAACTTTCCTTTTTGTGAATAAGCTGCCCTTTCACGGCATGTGTTTTGTTCCACACCCAACAAGAAACGTTTGCCAATTTCTGCATCTCATTAAACAAAACTGATTTAATGTGTTAAACAAAACAATCATTAGCACCATTATGGAAAATATAAATAGCTAATTTAAAACCTTGGCAATATGCCTACTTACAATTTTTGTCTCGCTAAATAAAATACTTTTTCACGCATTTTGTCAGTCAGACGGCCTTCTGTGACACGAATTACTTAGCATTGTGTATTATATAGTTTTGCATAAAACTAGATCCCATATCTAACAGAGAGGGTATTTGCCTATGAACATCTGGCAGTTAACCAGCATTTGATTAAGCAAGCCTGACTGCCACTGGTGAGACACAGTCAAAACCAGTCCTGAGTTTGCTTGTATAAGCCATTGCTGATGACATGCACGCCTAGAAGGCTGTGTGGGAAGAAAAATATGGGAAGGACACCTGCCTGAGTGTGTCAGCATTTTGTTGTTGTTTGTTTAGGAACCAATAGTAAATTCTCTTTTTTCACACATGTACAGCAACTTTTCTGAAAACGAGCGTGAAGAGAGACGGGCACATGGTGGAACCTTTGATTCATGTCCCACTTTGCAGGCAGGGACCAAGCCAGGGTTTATGCCAAAGCCGAAAATCAAAGCGACGAGGGAAGACGCGGAAAGAGGCGTGTTGTGCCGTGTAGTGTTGTGAGTGGGTGGTCGAGTGAGTAAGTGGGTGAGTGAATGTGTTGTGACCTGCAGTATCGTGCTTCAATGCAGTGGGGATCAAAGAATCAGTGAGTTGTTAACGGGAACAGTAACTAAAGTTATAGCAATTTAAAAGAGATAAACATGTGACTGACTACCAGTGAGTGAGTAACAGCAGTGAATCAATAAGTGGTGAAGCATCGAAAACCTTTACTGCTATATGTTAAATTCGATAAAGTCCAGTGAGGCAGGCAATGGGTTAGTTGATTATGATGATTGCTTCTAACCAATCCTTGATTAACGTTTATTTTGCATAAAACCAAATTGTAGAACTAAAAACATTTCTGCTTCAGAAGCAATGCTATAATTATGTGACCTTGGTTTGTATGTTTATGAAGTGGTGTGAATAAGAATGACCGGGGTCATTGACTTTAACATGGACATGAATAGTGCAATCTTGCTGTTTATGGCATTTGAACAACATCCGTGTGTTCAAGTGGTGTAACATGGTGGGCCCTGTGCATTGCAACTCATTTAGAGCTTGTCATCGTGAGCCAAGATCACAAACTGCTGGAGAAAGGTCACGCCAAGCCATCGCCATCTCGCCAGCTCCTTGCGACGTAGCATTTCATTAAAAAAATACCAAGTATAACGCGCGCAAATTTCACGCCTGCTCATGGGTGAGACACGGATATGGAGGTGTAGCGAGGAAACTGCAGAGAGTGGGGAAGTCAGCTAGGCGGTAAGTCGGCGCCAACAAACCAGACACTGCTTCCTATAATGATGTTATCAGCCAATTAATATGAGCGTTTTTTAGTTGTGGGAGGAAAACGAAGAACCCGGAGGGAATCCACACAGAATAGGGGGAGAACACAAACTCCACGCAGAAAGCCGCCCGAGGTGGGAATCGAACTGCCTCGGACAGGCACTGTGAAGAACAGATGTTACCACTGCCCCACCCTACCACCCAGGTGGCTGCACACCAGCTGATTGCACTGCTCAATCTCTGTGTTGGACTTCCTTGTGGGCACATTCCCTCCTTTGGCTGCCACTCTATCATCAGTCTCGTTGACAAATCATGTGTGAAATAAAATATGATGTCAGGTGGGACCGTTGATGAAATGTCACGTTCCGCAATCTTTTTTTTGTTTTACTTGTTACTGCCACTCGTGGCAGTAGGCATGCCAAAGGGTGATATGAACCCATTGCTTCACTGTTATCAATATGTCGTTTGGGGTAAAGCAGATGAACCCATCCAATACCAAAATAAGATTTATAAAAACTCACATTTTTAAATGATGAACTTTCCTTGGTGAACAAAAACTCGACACATGCATCAATGACGCTGTGGCCTTAAAAGGAAGAAAAATACAATTGGTGACATTTGGGGCATTGCCACAAAATATCTATTCTGTATTTAGCTTTTAAGGCCACAGTGTTATTGATGTGTTGTTTGTGGTTGTGCACCACTGCAAACACAGTGGCGTCAAATAATTGATGAACTGAGGTTGAATGTGATTGGCAACAAGTCCCAAGCTATAATTTACGTGGAACACTAAACTTTTGTAATTGTACAAAAGTATGAATCCATTCTTAATTTCCATCACGTTGCATAGCCAGTACAAGTATCAAATTGCCTACACGATCAAGGAAGCTATAATCTAAACATTTTGTAACATAACAACTTCAACACGTTTTCACCATTCCTAAGGCAGATTGAAGGAATTATGAACTTTGTGTGAAAGTAGACTTTAACGGCAAATGAGATTCTAGGATTGTTCATTGCTATTGCAAGCGTATGTTTGTATTTTTATTGCTATCATTTAAGCGTTTATGTTGTAGGCAGGCAATGAAAAAGTAATGTGTTTTAATGCAAGAAATATCCATTTTAGTAGCAGATGAGGATTTCAAATGGTTCGTTGTTGTGGCACGCGTGGCGAGTTTTGGAGGCTGGTTGTCTTTTTCAGGCTGAAAGGTTTTGTTCCCGCAATGCTCATCACTCTTGCTCTGTTTTCTAGGCTGGACTTATTTTTGTGGTGATGGACATGTCGTTATTTTTACGTTTTTGGATAGAATATTTTAAAAATTGTGTTTCTGTGGCTAAAGATGTACATTAAAAGTACTTTGAAGCCTCTCGCTTCATCAAGAGGAAACATAATTTAAACTTTTATGAGGATTTAAGTTGCCGAGAGAAATAGTAAAACTAAAGCCCATTGTGTTATGGTGTTACCGTGTTTATGGCACAATGTGCTGCGAGGTGCAATTCTCGTGCATTGGAACGTGCGTCGACGCCCGCAGTGTTTGACCAGCCATATAGGAAACGACGACTATCCTCCCTTCGCACTCGGAGACCGCCGGCAGGCTACGAGGCTGCCGGAGCGTGCCTGGCCATGGGTCGCTACTCGGGGAGGTCGTGCCGGCTCATCTGCATGCTGTGCCTCACGTCGATCTTCTTCGTCACGGAGCTCGTGAGCGGCTACGTGGGCAACTCGCTGGCGCTCGTGGCGGACTCGTTTAACATGCTGTCGGACGCCCTGTCGCTCATCTCGGGCCTCGCGTCGGCCCGGCTGGCGCGCTGGCCCGTCACGTCGAGGCACACGTACGGGCTGGTGCGCGGCGAGGTGGTGAGCGCGCTGGCCACCGCCTCCTTCCTCGTGGCGCTGTCGCTCTCCGTGGTGGTGCAGGCGCTCAGGGCGCTGTCCGAGCCGGGCGTCATTGACAACCCCAGGCTGGTGCTCATCGTGGGTGTGATGGGGCTCGGGGTGAACGTCATGGGCTTGATGCTCTTCCAGGATTGCTTCTCGTGCAGCCGGCTGTGCGGCAGGTGCACGGCCTCAGACGGTGCCGACGATCCCAAGCCCAGCTCGGGTAACAAGTCAACTCGTGCATCTCCACCCGTTGAGATCGTTAGAAGCTTACGTGATGCGGTAATAATAATTGACACCAAGATTGTTGCTTTTCAAAGCTGTTCTTTCGGGGTAGCCACCGGGACCGCTTGGTGTGCGCCCGCCCGTGCCCTCACGGTACGATAAGCGGTGCCACCATTACATTACCCAGTTAGGATAAGGGCCGCAGCTATTACAATTCCCAGTTCCGATAAGCGGGGCCGCTATTACAATCCCCAATTCCGATAAGCGGGCCAATCAAATTTACCCGGGCCACGCCGGGTCGCCCCAGCTAGTTATTATATAAAACATGACGCCGAAATAAAGGGAGAATTCGTGCTGACATTGAGTGGCAGCTGCAAGTGCGACAGGTGACGATGGCTGATTGCATAACGCAGCTTAAGGGAAATGTTTTCCACATGAAGAGAGTGTAAGCTATGTTGCACGTGTAAACATGAATGTAAAGTGAATAATTGGCAATCTTAACAATCCTCATACATGTTTAATACCTATGCTTAACATAAATTGATGTTGAAACTCTCTAATTCACAGGAGATGAAGAGATGGGAGCCTCCCCTAAAAGGTCCAAAGAAAATGCCATTAATATCCGAGGTACTTGAACCATGCATCTGATTGCAGTTATGGAATTCATGGTTTTATCCATCCATTTTCTAAACCGCTTGTCCTGGTGAGGTAAACAAGGACACATTTACAATGTTAATACAGTATCTTGTTTTATGGATAAGTAAATATACAGTTGTTATTCGTGGTTAAGCTTGCTTCCTCTATATACAGGGTGAACACTAAGTTGGTTAAGCAACGGTGCAGTGCTTTGCACAGTGTGCTATGAACCCGGGCAGCGAGTTCGATGATTGGCCGCAGCTCACATCAGTGGCGAGCGGTATCAGAACCCGTCCTGGGCACTTCCTTCACCAGCCCACACTAAACAGTGTTTGATATCTGTCAGTCGTGAGAAAACCCATCAGACCCAAAATGTTAGTGCGGGTGTCAAACGTGGATTGCATGTGTAACAGTTCTCATCCTTGTCTAGACCGCCAGCTCAAAAGAACTGAACGCGCGAATGTGACATAACGACCCGCAGGGCTGGATCGCGCCGAGAGCTCGTGTGCACGCAATGCCCGTCTTTTTGGTTGTTTTTCAATGTAATTGACCCAGAGTGATGAAGTAGGATCCGATAACCCGCGCGGGGCACGTGGAGTGAACCGCGTGCTGTGTGCACGGCCCAGGGGTGCTGCTCCACACGCTGGGCGACGCGCTCGGCTCCGTCACCGTCGTCATCACCGCCATCATCTTCAACGTGAGACCGATCGAGAGCAAGGACAGTTGCAACTGGCAGTGCTACATGGACCCGGCCCTCACCATCGCCATGGCTCTCATCATCATCACGTCGGCGGTGCGCCTCATTCGGGAGGCAGCCGTGATTCTGCTGCAGATCGTGCCTCCAGACATCGACATTAAAGACATCGGTGAGTGTTTGGCGTCTCTATAGGTCAGTGTTTGGCTTCTCTAGCGGTGAACCGGCCAGGTGGCCCTGGCAGACTGCTGCTACCAATCCCCGTCCTTCTTACTCTAATAAACATTTTAATAAATGGAAATTTACGACGCATGGCACATTATTTGTTCAATGTCGAAGGTATTCGTTTGAAGGGAAAATGACTCCGAGGTAGGGGGAAGGCGGCCATGCAATTAGAGAGATAGATCTTTATTATTACAGCAGAAAATACCCAGTGAGATTGCACGGTCTAGAAGCAGGATTTCCGCAAACATTTAACCGGCGCCAACATTTACCATACGTTGGAGGCATCCTCAGGCGTTCTGAGTTTACCTGAGGATGCCTCCAACGTAGGAGAGAGGGGGAACGCTCGACATGGCTATCCAGAAAGAACGTCTTTGGAAAACAATTCTCATACATCGAGCCGTGAAAACCTACATCAGTATACAGTCTCTCCTCGACTTACGATATATGCGACTTACGACCACCCGGACTTACGACAGCCATCCCAGTAACCGTTTTATATTATTTTCTAATCCCGCCGACTGCTCCAGCTGCGGTACGATAACATCGGCTGGCCGCGCTGCCGCAAGGCGGCCATATTTGTTATTGTCTGGGTCTCAGTCTGTATTTGTTGCCCAGTTGTCGCGTGTGGAAGTTGTGTTTTTGTTGTTGTGGGTGACTGCGTTTTTTTTCTTTGCTGTTGCGTGTGTCTTTGTCTTTGTTCTTGTGCTTC
>JAZEWU010000019.1:8705287-8733308 GCA_036362915.1 Geotria australis | reverse complement strand
CACTCAAAGTCGGGCCCCCCTAACTTCTGGTCAATTCGAGGACATTACAGACATATTACTGTACCTGGAAATCTCTTGAACATCACATTGGCAAATACTGTCCAGCGTGTCACTTGGCACATATATAGCACACATACACGAACACCAGGTAAACACACATTTTGTAGTATGTTATAACTTTACATTTTTATAAACTCTCAAATATTGTTTAATTTGATCACAGCTTCAGACACGTTTAACATGACCCCTTACTGTCCGCCATTGATATGGCCGCTTTATCAACGCTTTAAATTTGGATCAGACAATAAAGTATGCACTGTATTAAACATGATATGAGAGTAAATATGGTTTTAAGTCTAATTAAATTCACAGTCAATAAAAGTGTACAAGGCGTATTGATCTTTGGCCATGAAGCCATACCCAATATGTTCCGAGTATAAAATGTGTGGTGCTTTTAATGATAATTGGTGATGGCAGGACCCCATGCTTGTTAGCTGGTTTACACGATAGCTTACATGAAAAATCAGAGGGTTGTCATCTAACAAGGTGCTAAGCAAGCGACTAAAAACCAAGTTAATTTGAGAAAAATCTAAACACGTGTGTTATCGGTCTGGTTGTACAGAAAAAAAACTAGCTACCGCATATATTTAATCAGGGAATGAGGCGGCTGGTTTAATTACAGCGGTGATTACTCGTAACTGCAATGCCTAGAAGAGTGACTGGAAATCGTTTGCTTTTACTGCCAACTTTTACATTCTCAGACAATAAACTGCCCATTTATTTACGTTGAAGATTAATCATTTCTGTTCAATGCTATTGATTCACATTGTTAATTACTGTTAGACAATGCAGAGGACATACATCTGGAATATGTTAGGTAATACCCTGCTACGAGCGCACGGCAAACTTGGGCCAGAAAAGTTGGTCTGTATTTTGTTTCCTCAGTTTTTAAAATGGTCAAGACAACATTAAAAAAATAGAATATTAGCGGTTATGTCTTAATCGGAGCTAACGTTTCTGTTAGTTAAGTCAATTGTATTTTTGAGGCACACAACATGACTGGGTAGCTGAACACGTGATTTGGTTTGCTTAATCTAGCATTGAAGAGTGTGGCAGTGAGATGTGTGCGTTATCAAGCGTGCTTTCACCCGGTTACTACGACCAGGTGTGTTTACCTAAGCTGTGCACACCTGCGACGTGTACTGTACATTCAACATCCTACGAGTGTTATTTCAACATAGGCAGCACACGGACTTGCATGGAATGTAACTGGTGTCAATTGATTGTGTCTGGGTAGAATGTGGCTAACTGAAGCGCAATGCCGGTTTCACGACATTGATTTGAACCCGGGCACACGGAGGCAGCTGTTCACGTAAGAGCCTCACCACAACACCTGCGTTTTGCCCGTGACACAATAACTAGATTAGTTACAGAGCTCAGATGTAACCCACATTGTCAGCGTGTCCGGGCACTGCACATCTGGCCAAAAAAACCATCCACAGGAGCTTTGGGAATCCTGCCAAAATTGCTGAGCAGATCTCAAAACGAGGCACAACGTTAAATCAATGGAATTCTTCGATCTGGCAGAAGACAGCAAGCTGACAATGGTGAATGGCGAATCAAGCCGAATGAAAGACTGCGCGACCCTTTCCAGGCTCATCCCGTCGCTGCTGAGCGAGATTTATCAGCTTCTGCAGCCAGCCGCTGACGTGTGTGGCGCACACACACGCGGGCCGTGGGAGCTTCACCTAACGCTCAGTGACACTGTCACAAATGCTCAACTACATTGAAGCTCCTAACGTGCCGCTCGGTGACCATATCTTGCGTAATTATGAACGGTCGTGCCATTGAAAATGTGTTTTTTTTACGCACTAATGGACGTGTTTGGGACTGCCTATTTGCAGTAACTCACTGTAATTGTTCGCGTTGTCTTAGTCTTTGACTGTGCTTACTTTATGAAAGCACAGTAAAAAATAGTCTAAATGGTATGCAAAAGGAGAGAGAGGCATAACCACCTGTAAAATTAACTCGAAGGCTTTCATGACCAATGTTATTCATAGTGAGGTTCTGTTTGTGAGTTTAGGTCATGGGAAGGTGTGTGTAAGTGAAGTGCACCCGTCGATATGCCGGAGCAAACGAGTGAGCACATGCATCACTTACCTCAAGAGATGGCACCAACGTTTCACTGGCATTACATGATTACACCTTCACATGACCTAAACTCACAAACAGAACCTCACTATCAATAACCACCTGTGTCACGGCTGTTACACATGAAGGCTTCCAGCGACAATATATATAATATAGCAAATGTTTGTATGTATTTATTGTATGTCCGCACTACGGACACTGATTGGTTGGCAGTCCGGTAGGCTCCGCTTGCATCCACTCTCATTTGTGGCGGTTAAACACGGACCCTGATTATGTGTGTATTTCCGCACTGAGGGACCGGGTTCGAATCCTTCATACGCGTTTATGTCTTCAGCTTTTACTTACTACTTATCGATTACTCTTCTGAAACTGTAACACAATTTCAGCTTTAAATTCCCACTACCATAAACCCTCTTAAACAGTCGTTGGCTTTCTCATGTTAGCAGATCGCGTTACACGCTTGAAACAAAGAGCGCCATTAGGGCGGGTAATCTGCTAGCAGAACTTCCTGTATTTACAGAACAGACTGTTTTAAATGGCACGGTTCACAAACGCAATCAGAATTAAATGGACTACCCGCCTTTGCCCATCTTGATTTTATTCAGGATGACAAGAGCAGTATTGAGCTGACCTAACTAATCACTTAGTTGGGGAAGTGATTTGCGCACTGCACTCTGAACCCTGCTGTCTGAGTTAAATTCTCGGCAGTGGCTGTCAGTCGTGGGGAGTGACCTGAATCGGTCCTAGACCCTCCTCCTTTGCTAACCAGCAAAGATTCGTTTGGTGAAGCATGGTCAACCAACCCCCATGACTGACACGGTGTGGAGAGGTCTCCATTGCATTGAGACATGTTTGAAAAGTATTACTCACGCTATAATCGATTCAAACTTATCATGCGAGTCTCAAAGTGCACACCCTGGCCCGGGGTTGAACTCGCGCCGTCATCTCCCTGGCACAATGGGCCGCACTCTGCAACTGCGCTGCCTGCAGTGTGCCATCGCCCCGCAAACACTGGCTGCAGGTCACCTCACCACTCGCATCATCATCATCATCTCCGAGCCTCCGTCTCTCCCCAACCCTGCCCGCGCAGTGGGGAGCAGGGCGGGAGGGGGGAGGCGGGGTGGGAGAACACGAACCATCTGAATAATTGATGGTTCCCCAAGGTGACACGCGTGGCTAAGCCGCGCCGGGTTGCGCGGCGCGACTCTGGGTGGTCGCGCACTCACATGTGTTGTTTGCTCGCTTCGTGCTTCTGCGAGTGGTTGAGCGCACCTGGGGATGGCCATCCCTCCAGTCCTCTAGATTCAATTTCCTTATTGTGATTGTGTCCGTGTGTCGCGTGTTAGGTTTCGGTTTTGCGCGTATCATTCGCTTGTTTTGGTGTTCCTGCTTGGTCGCTGCTGGTGCTCTGCGCAGCGGAGAAGATGCGCCCGACGGAGTCAGCGCCGCGCCGCCAGCAGCGCCGCGCCGGCGGCTGCCGGAGGTCCCGCACCCAGCGCGTCGGACACGGCTGCTGATCGCGGCGAGGCGCACCAGCCGCGGACGCCCCATGCCGCTGGAAGCCGGCGGACGAGTTGACGCATCCCGCAGCAGCAGCAGCAGCCGCCCCATCCTTCGCAGCCCAGACAGTAAGCGGGGCGAGGCTGGAGGAGCGGGTCTCGGTGCCTTCCTCGCTGCGCGCAACGTACGGATAACTTTCCCGCGGCCACGCCACTGAGAGCACTTTGCCCATGCTGTGCGCGCGTCCGTGTTTGTGAGTACGTCTGTGTTTGTCTGTGTGTGTGCACACGTGTGTGTGTATATATGTAGCGACGCTCACAACAACGAGCGAAGCGCCGGAGTGTCTAAAACGCTGCAAGGAGGTGGCACAGGTGGTGCATCTGTCAGTCATCTCATGTGTCAGTCAACCTATGGCATCTGGGTCTGTTCGGTGATCTGCTGCGAGCAGCCAAGAGCCTTCCCACACTGCGCGTGACGGCCTCGAGGTGCACCTAGCCTGGCACAGGGGTCCTGGTGACGTCCCTGCCACTTAGCGGCGAACGGCGGCTGTTGTGTACGTCTAAGGTGTGAGTACATGTGTGTTTGTGCGTCTGTGTGCGTATTTGTACGTGCACGTGTGTGTAATAATAATATCATTTTATAGAGCGCCTTTCACCCGAGGGTCACAAGGCGTACGTGTGTGTGTGCCAATTGACAGTACATTACTGCTTTTTTTAAGGACTGCAGCTGAGAGAGTGACGTGGTAGAGTAAGCAATAAGAAGGGGCGTGGGAGCTTGTGTCATTCGAATGTCGGGGTGTGGTTCTGGCCAAATCGCCGCCTCTTGCGCCGTATCTGGCCTTACTAGGAGCTCGCTTACAGCACTTCCCGCGACAGCCCGGGTACGCGGCGTGATTTTTGTCGTTAGTAAAAACATTCATATTTAAAGGTCTCCGTTCAGAAAAGTTGATCGTTGCAGCTCACCCTTAGAAACTTAGCTCGGCTCGCGGGTGCTTCCTTGACTCGTTTGCCATCGCCAAGAGCGCCGCTGCCCGACACGCCGATGCGCGCGTGCGGACGAGGCGCTCATACGGCAGCGTGTGCGCGCGAACGGCGCTGCTGACAAAGTTATTGGGATGTGACCGTGTGTCGCTGAGAGGACGCTCAACGTCGTCACATCAAATCCCGCGCTCTCGTTGCGAACCGAGACCCGCAATAGCCGAGCGGAGGACTAGGCTCCCCACGGGGCGCGGTGAGTAGCGCTGCCGCCTCACAGCAAGAAGGTCCCTGGTGCGAATCGCGGCTCGGGTACCTTTCTGTGCGGAGTTTGCATGTTCTCCCCGTGTCCGCGTGGGTTTCCGCCGTGCACTCTCGTTTCCTCCCACAATCAAAAAACATGCTGCTGCATAGGTTTATTGGCCTGCGGACTAAATTGCCACGGTCCCCTGTGCAGGACTGGCGTCCCATCCTAGGGCTAGCCCTGTCTTGCGCCCTGTGTCTGCTGGGATAGGCTCCGGCTCACCGCGACCCCCTACAGGATTAGGCGGTTTATGAAAATGGATGGATGAGAATTAGCCTCCCGGCTCCTTCCCGTAGTTGTCTGTGTGTGTGAAAGCAGTGTGTTTTACATATCCCATCGGCCACACGACAGTCTATGAGCTGGTGTAAGCGTCACGGCTCGATGTATAAGAATTTCTGCCTGTGACTGTTTGTCGGAGCGGCTGTCCCGAAAGAAAACCTATGGAGAGCAATTCCTATTCTCTGACGGCATTTTGTTAGCAGAGTTGTTTTTTTATATAAAACTTTAGATTAGTTTCTACAATCAGTGTCTCATCAGCAGAGTGAACCTAGCGGAAGCACGTTCGCCGCCTATTATTGGGGTTCACGGTTCGAATCCAGCGGTCGCCCTGGTTACGACTGCGCGTTGACAATCTGCTTCACAGTGCCTAAATTTGAACGATTACGTGCAAAAATCGCCTCCTGTGACAACTATGCAGGACTCTCATGAACAATAGTCATGAGTCAGACGTAACAGCTATTCCCGAGCTAGCAATGCATTGTTATTTGCATTGTCCGAAACTGCACGCCCTTCGGCAATACTTGGCTAACACTGAGACTAGGCTATAAAGAGCGCTGTCTCTCCTGTGGGCCAATCAATTTCAAGGACAATGCATATATTATCATAGCATTTTGTTTGCACGTTTTTGCCAAAAGCATGTGTGGTTTCTTGCAAACTGGACCCTTTATAAAAAGGCGTCCAATTCGTGTTTTTTAAGATCTTAACACTTGTCTCATTGCCAGAAAAGGTAGAACCTTGTATCTGTTTTGACATTAATAGTCATGCGACTCGGCGAGGACTTCCTGGGTAAACACGCGTGATTCTAAGTCACGCTTGCTTAAACCAATGCTGGTGACTTGCTGGAAACGTAAAGGCGAGGAGTCGGGCAGCAGCAGCGACCAGCGCGGCGTTACATAACCGTGTGCGCAGTGGCGAGCAACTGTCTGGAGACTCGGAGACCGACTCTGTGCGGGACCCGAGCATTGAGCCCGTAAGAGAAGCAATATTTACTTCATTGCAATGTTATAGCTTAATCTGTTCAGATTTGCGGTGAGCCGGAGACTATCCCGGCAGACACAAGGCGCAAAGCAGGGCTATACTCAGGATGGGACGCCAGTCCATCACAGGGAACTTTTTTGCGCAACAAATCCTTTCTAGTCTTTAAAAACGCATTTTTGAACGTACTGTATTTTATCGGCTCCTGTTACGGCAATGTACACGTGTTGCATGCGCGTGTTGCCTGTCCTTTTGTCAATCCACTGCCGTGCGGATCGTAGCGGTTATTTGACCATACTTCACCATCCTGGCCAGTCTGGGTTGGTGAGGGTGGGGAGCATAGATGGTGGAGCATAGTATAGCAAAACTATGGATTTCGTTAGTCTGCCCTCTGTTGATATCGCTGCCCCTTGCTGCAGCCTGCAACATCTGTTCCACGCTCAGCGGTCGCCCATCCTATCACGATCGTTAGGCTAATGCAATGTTTAAAGATCCTACTGTGTTTTTGTGGATCATTATGCGTCCGCGACCACGCATTGCGGTTTTTTTATTATACTGTATAGCTTTGTTCTACATTGTCGCTGAGATGTAAATAAGCTATTGTCGGTAAAATGTAGTAAAGCAGGAATATTATGATGTCGGTTTTCCTGGGTGGATGCATGAGAATTGCTCCCCATAGCCGTTCTCTCGGGATAGCCGAGTCGGCGGGGGACGTGAAATGTCTCGAAGGAGCGAGCGGTAACACTTGTAGAATTATTATTATTATTTTCCTGTTGTTTTTGTGTCCTATGTCTTATGGTTTATCACTATTGCATCACTCTCGGTTATTTGGTCTCCCCGTTGTTAACATAATAATAATAATAGCATTTTATAGCGCCTTTCACCCGAGGGTCACAAAGCGCTGCACAAAGCTGCAGAGAGAACGACATGTCAACAACGACAGAGCACGGAACATCAGCTCGGATAAAAAAAACCCAAAAACAATAATAATTTGTTGCCGATTTCCGTTCTCTGTCGTTGTTGATTTGTCGTTCTCTCCGCAGCCCTGTGTAGCGCTTTGTGACCCTCGGGTGAAAGGCGCTCTATAAATGCTATTATTATTATAAAAACAGCTATCCCAAAAGAGCAACTATGGAGAGCAATGCTCCCCCAGCAATATGTATTAACAAGCCGGACTGCTGATGAGACACAAATGATGGAAACTTGTGCGGCATGATTATGAATATAAAATACTGCTTTATAATGGGCAGTGTTGAATACGGATAGAACAGCGCATGACAATGTATAATAACGTGTGCAGACGTGTAGAAATGTCAGAATTGTGTTTCATATATTGTTTATGTTAGATCGCTCACGGGGTATGGGACAATATTTGACATGTAATTAGTGTAGTGTAATTACATATTTACAACCATGTCAATCCACTGCTAGATATTTGCCTCGTCACTCCGTGTCGCTCAAAATGGTTGTTTGACTGTACTTCACCGCGTTTGTCAGTGTGGGTTGGTCAAGGGAGTGGCCGTACAGGTGTGGACGTTCGGAATGCGGGTGGAGCTAAACATCAATACGCGTCAATGTGTTTTACAGTGGATGCTGAAGATTTAAGCACGCCACTGTGTGCCAGCATCCTCGTCTCCGTTTGAAAGATTTTACCACAAATGTCTCCTTTGGAATAAACATAATAATTATCGTTCACCCCTCCCCCTATCGAAGATGTGTCAGGACCCTCTTGAGAAATAGTCATAACATTGAGTGAGGCTTTCCTGGACAAACAAGCGTATGGGAACTGCTCTCCATAGCTGTTGTTTCGGGATAGCCGTGTTACGGAGTAATTCCTACTCTCTCCGTCGCGACGTTTAGCCCCCCGTGTTGTTGCTGATGACGCGACGTTTCGCGATCAATGAGGAGGAGCACTGGAAAGGCGTAAACAACAAACGTAATAAATAGCAGTACATAAAACCAGTGGCATAGCGTGGGCGGGGCCACCGGGGCGGTTAACCTGGGCACAACATTCTGAGGGGGCGCAAAATCTAAAAAATAAATAAATAAAGCACATGAACAGGCAGGCGGGCATGTGCTTCCGCCTCACAGCAAGAAGGTCCCGGGTTCGAATCTCGGCTGGGGGTGCCTTTCTGTGTGGAGTTTGCATGTTCTCCCCGTGTCCGCGTGGGTTTTCGCCGGGCGCTCCGGTTTCCTCCCACAGTCCAAAAACATGCATAGGCTAATTGGCCTGCGGACTAAATTGCCCCCGGTGCCCTGTGATGGACTGGCGTGCCGTCCTTGGTATAGCCATGCCTTGCGCCCTATGTCTGCCGGGATAGGCTCCGGCTCACCGCGACCCTGTACAGGATTAAGCGGTTTCTGAAAATGAATGAATGAATGAATGAAATAAATAAAGGTGTAATATCCATCCATTTTCTAAACTGCTTGTCCTGGTAAGGGTCGCGGTCGCAGCAGTCCAAGCAGAGTGGACCAGACATCCCTTTCCTCAGCAACAGATTCCAGCTCGTCCTGGGGGATTCCCAGGCGTTCCCAGGCCAGCCGAAGGATATAATCCCTCCAGCGTGTCCTGGGTCGGCCAGCGGGCCGCGCCTGGAATACCTCCCGAGGGAGCCTTCCGGGGGACATTCTTACGAGATGCCCGAACCACCTCAGCTGGCTCCTCTCAATCCGAAGAAGCAGCGACTCTACTTCTGAGGTTGTCTCGGATTTCTGTGCTCCTCACTTTCTCACGGAGAGTGAGCCCAGCGACCCTGGTTGATCACGTGGGGAGAGGTGAGTTTCTTAGGGTTCTCAGAGGACGGGGAATCCATGCACTCTGGTCGACTGAGAGATTAAAAGTTCTTTAGGCCTAAGTGATGTTGCGACTCTTCAGTTAGGATGAGTGAGGACAGCGTGATAGTGCCGAGTGAGAGGATGAGAGTAGCCATGGAGGAGGAGAGAGAGAACCAAAGACGAGAGAGGGCCCAAATGGGGCCCTCAGACAAGATGGAGAAAGCTGCAGTACGTGCGGGGCCCGGGCCTGGACCCCACCAAGGACAGGAGGAACACGAGGAGGCATATGGGCCGTGGGTAGGTGGGTACGAGGATCCTCACTTAGTGGGAGCGTCAGGAGGACCGGAGCAGTTGGTGACCGGGGCCTCAGAAGACCAGAACCCGACACCAGAGCAAGCGGTACCAGGCCACGTGCATCACAGCTTTAACAGACCTTGGACTCACGTAGGTTTTTCAATGCCCGCGTGTATTATCCTTTACACGGTTATCCCGAAACTACAGCTAAGGAGGGTAATTCTCAGACCTGGTTCTGTGCCATCAGGGCGAGTTGTGTGGATGCCCCTCATGCCGCTGTCGCTCTGTTATTGTTATGGCTGCTGTTTAAAGTAACTGTATGTTCTGAATGTCTAGACGCCTGCCCACTGTCGGAATGCTGGCTTGGGACCCGAGACATGTCTCCTGGCCCGTCGTGTCGGCACACTTCACTGCAGCCGTATTGGTCGTAGTCTTCAAAGTGAGTAACCGCGGTGTAAGGAGATTGCTACCGCTGCTGTATTGAATAGTAGCCGCTCAGTCAGTGTAATCGCATGTCATGCCTTCAATCTACCAGATACCGGCTTGACGTTTAAAGTGTAGCTCATCCTAAACGTGGCCGCGCCGGAGGAGTCGACCATCACTCACGCATGTAACACGTGTGTAGATGTGAATGCGTGCGGCCCTGTCTGCACGACTGGCGCGCCGTCTCGCTGGTTCGGCTGCTCGCCGTGCCGCAGCCGCCTGTCGAATTCGATTCGATTCTTCGAAGCGTGATGGTTATATGACAGTTTCCCATTGCAACAAGTTATTCTTTAGTTGCAGACAGCCCTTCAACATTTCGAGATATAATAGTCAGTGCTGGCGGCGGGGAAACTCGGCACGGCTCTTACGTGCTTCAATAAAACCCATTAGATGCTCCGAGGCTATGCAGCTCAGTCAATCAAAGCTTTAACATTTGCCTGAACCGTTATCACCGGTCAGTCTACCTCTGACCTCTTGTTCCACTCCCCACCACGTGTTCTCTGCTTAAGTAACCCAGCCCTCTCAAAACCATCTGTGATGGGCAACTCAACGGGAGATTGCACCTTCTCCTCTGCTGTCCCTCCAGTCTAAAATACCCTCCCATACCCATCTATACTGCCGACTCTGTCCCTATTCAAAAAGGTTCATTTTATTCTGCCTCTTGCCAATGTACAAGGCGTATTGCGGTGATTTCCGCAATACGCCTTGCTCGTTGAGATGCAGTCGCTACATACATTCCAATTGGGTTGCATTTCGCCCGTGAGAGAAAAGGCAGCATGAACATGTGCTTGAGGTCGCTCAGCTAACCTGCAGATTTAGTTAACTGAGTTTTACTTAGAATATACGGTTGGAATGGTCTTCACGAGGGAGGGATGCTGTCCAGGCAGAATCGTGGAGGTCGATGCGTGACTTCTGTGCAGCGGCAGCTGCGAGATGTAGTGAAGAGCGGTGGCAGTGATGTGCAGTGACACGACTAGCTGTAGCCAGAATACGATCTCCATCTCACTCAGAATAAGCATGACTTTACTCCTCTGTGCACTTTAGCAGCAGTATTGGTTCAACATAAACCAACGCTGAGCAGGTTTCGACGGTCATTGTCTCATTAGCAGCGTTGGGCTTGCTTGAAGCAATGCTAGTGAACTCCTGTGATAAATTTGGATATATATTAAAAGATTCCGCAAGGCGCGATAGACGTGTGTTGACTGTTGACTGCGCTGGGGTGGTTGTGTATGATTGTGGCCATGTAAAATGGGTTTCCTCGAATAGTAAGAGACATTTTATATCCGGACGGATGGTGTTTTGGTTCCATTTTTTTTATCAAAGTTTTCCAAATTTAATTTAATTTAACTGTAATGTGTGGTCAGTCACTGTGGCAAGGCTCAGAGATATTTCACGATTTTTACACACATTCGATATAAATCATTGTGCCTGCACAGCCCTGAGAGATCCTCCCAGTATTAAGACGCCACATAAACCCAAATCATGGCTGTTATCCTGACCATGGCTCAACAGTGATGCCGAACAGGCTCAGCTCCGCTTCCTCTCGAATGGGGGCCAGTGGAGCTGTTGCATAGGGGGACACCGTGACAGTGATTAACCGCAACGGAGGGTGATTTAGAATGGTCCCGAAGGGACATTTAGTGGCACAGGCCCCGGCTCTGCGACCCACTTGGTGCCAGCCATGATGCTGACTGAAGCACCTGCCCCAGTGCTGCGTCACCATTGGTCCTGATCCTGCTGTTGCTGCTGTTGTCGTTCCAAGGTGGTTGAAGCTGAGCAGGCACAGGGGCCACCGGGTGGCCGAGAATTCTCCAGGACGGAGAGCAGTGGTAGCGGCGATAGCGGCGGCGTTTGCCGGAGTCTTTGCATGATGAGTCCACCGCCCCCGCTGCCTCCACCACCGCCTCTGCGCAAACACAAACCCCGGGAAGCGACACCACCATCCCGTGAGTTTACAAACTTATTTCTATGCTTGCTTCCGTAATAGTGGCCTTATTCCTATCTCACCGTTACACTTGCAATGCTTTGTCTCTTATGAATTTATTGGAATTATGGAACATGTTTGTCCTGTGCTGGCTTGTTACTGTTTGCGTTATGATTATGGCTGATGTTTCAAGAGTGAACAATCGCATAAGTCACCCTCAAAGGTTGAATAATAAATACAGTATACCTACTGTATCTCTAAATGTTGCCACCTCATGCGGTCCTAGTTTGTGCTGTTAAACCTGGGCCACGGTTTTCTAAGGTGTGCACACAGCACTTTTGAACTCGCATATCTCACTGTTATGTGGATATAATTAAGGCAATGTTTTTATCATAGTTCGTGAAACGAAATGCGGTGCTTCCTTTTTGTTTGTCTCTGTGTCTAATTCCATGTCTGTGTGTAACTCTGTCTCCGCCTGTAATTTCACGTCTCAAATTCACAATTTCCATGACTTCTTTGCAAAAGATGCGGCAACACATGGCAACCTTTGAAAACATTTTGTTTACAAAGTTTATGTCCCTGCATGCATACACGCAATTGATCATGTCCAGTGCATAACATGTAGTGTGGAAGTTAAAAACTCACCGAAATCAACAACAAAGCTCAATTTGTTTCTTTTGTTTATAGTCTTCACGTACAATTTAGCACTGCAAGACAAGAAGTGTGGATTTCTGAGAGAGGGCTGATAGGTCATCAGGGGACGTCGCACTTCAGTGCCTGTATCCTCATCGGTAACGATGTTTCCAGCAAAGGGAAATGTTTCTGAAACAAGAATTCCATGATTTTTTTTCCACTCTGATTTAATTACATAAATGGATTTCCCAGCACAGCTAAGAGTGTGGTTGGCTTATTGACAAGGCACCACATATGTGATTAATGAGGTGAACTCCCTCGGTTTAGGCCGTAATTAATTTTGTTACTGACGTGCGGAACTTGTAACAAGGCTCTCGCAATATGCCGCTTGACAGCCGAAAAACCACGGGAATACACACGAGCATTACCGTGCGGCGCTTCAATAAGTAATGACGGAGTCGGCGAATGATGGCAAGTCGGGGTTGGGAATGGTGAGGTCCACGGTGACGGGGATCATTCGGTGTGGCCGCTCACAGCGGGTGACCAAAAACCACATTTGACCTTCGGTTAGGACACAATGCTAAATGTGATGTCAAGACTATGGGCACCTTTTTGCCACTGTACAAATAATGTAAACTATACAAGGTTTTACCTTTTCTGGCAATGAGAGACGTGTTAAGATCTTAAAACACCTTTGCAAAAAGGTATCCATTTGGTGTTTCAAGATCTTAACACGTCTCTCATTGCCAGAAAAGGTCAAACCTTGTATAGTTTACATTAAATGCAATGTCAACAATTTTCAGCAATTCCTTACGCAATGTTTACGTCCCTAAGTAGAGCTATATTACACTTCCACTGTTGAAACCATCTTCAATTCCCGACCATCTGTGACGCAGCCTGTGAATTGTTACTATTTAGATGCTTATTCTCTTTTCATTTAGTACCAAATCCAACCAGAGGGCCTGTGGTGGAAGACAGCCAGTGGCTGGAATTGGTCATTTGTCTGGTGGTGGGTGGCGTGATTCTCTTAGCGCTCGTCCTCTTGGTCACCATCTGCTACAAGGCCATCCGGAGGTAAGCCAACACTCGGACTATAACCACGGTAATACTTAAAGCCCTTTGCAAATTCACTGCTGGATAAAGGCCTTAAGCCTTGTGTCAATCAAAGGGGTCGTTTCAATTATACTTCACCTATCTGGTCAGTGTGGTGAAGGAGTTTCTTAGCACTGGTACAGATGTTGCTCACCACTGACGTAAATCGTAGCTGGGAATCAAACCCAAGTTGCCAGGCTAATCATGCAGCACATAAACCATTGCACCCACATTCCACGTAATGACAACATATCCAAGAAAGCCTCACTAAATGTCAACATATTTTTTTTGGTTGGTTTTAAATTGTTAGGTTTGGCAATTTTCTTTTATTAAAGAATGCTGGGTATCAGAGGAATCCAGAGGGGTTCATTAACCGAGGTGCTGTGCTGCTATCTCCTGGCGAATCAGTGGTTCAGAGGGGGTCAAGGTAGAGCGTATCCCTGCCAGATAATACTTGGTATTGTCTGCGAATTCTACCAAACACTTCGAGGCCGAGCTGAAAGACAACGATGTCCTGAGGCTGACCATCGTGCTTAGAAGAAGAAGTGGTTCAGAGGTCAGAGTACCGAGTTGGCACCGCTGAGCCCCTGGGTCTGCATCTAGGCAGGTGTCTGTGATGAAACCGGGTCCTCAAGTGAAAAGGGTTGAAGTCTCAAGCTTATTTACCAATATTTGCACAAAAAATATGACTATCTAAACTTGTGTCTGTACTTTTGCCTAAATTCCAGCTTTGAGAAATTGACAGTCATGTGGCAATCATGATTCTCCATGGGAGATTGGGTGGGAAAGTTTCCTCACTCTGCTGTGTGGATCAGGAGTCGCTTGAAGGGATCTCAAAGGCAGCTCTGTGATATTGGCTTCCATGGGCTGTTCTGACAGTAGGGATGTATTGCTGCGGGAGAGATCTGGATGAATACTGTTGATAATTGGAATACATTTTGGGGATGAAGTAACATAAAAATTAATACACTTTTTACATTCATTGTTTAAGAGTAACAACGCTGACAGAGGTGTACCATTAGTGGGCCAACCACTGCACAAACATTCCTCCAAATCAACTTGTCACCTGTTCATCAAGACTTTTTCCCGCAAGCTTTTCCTCCTAACTTTTTACAGTAAGGCGTGATGATCAGCGTGTCTTCCCATTACGTTGCGGTGTAATTTTTCAAGTTTGGTAAATTCGCACATAATGGCCGACTCTTCTTTGAAGGACGTCACGGGATATTTAAGGTCGACTTGTGCAAATAAAATATATGTTACGAGCAATGCACCCTCAGTATTAACCAGGGCAGCCTTTCTGAGTCGAACCACAAACCTCTGAAATAAGCGGCGAACGGGCTACCATTGGGCCATTTCACCGCCCATACGCGAGTTACCACCACAGATCATTGCTTTCACCTCAGTGGAGGTATACTTAGAGATATATGCCGACCATATTAATCCATCCATTGTCAGAAACCGCTTAATCCTGTACACAGGGTCATGGTGAGCCGGAGCCTATCCCTGCAGACGCAGGGCACAAGGCAGGGCTATACCCAGGATGTGATGCAAGACCATCACAGCGCACGGGGGACATTTAGTCCGCAGGCCAATTAACCTATGCAGCAGCATGTCTTTGGACTGTGGGAGGAAACCGGTGTGCCCGGCTTAAACCCCCGCGGACATGGGGAGAACGTGCAAACTCCATACGGAAAGGCACCCGAGCTTTGATGCGAACCCGGGTGCTTCTTGCTGTGAGGCATCAGTGCTACTCACCACTATGCCATCGTGCCGCCCCGACCAAAATCATGTTTTGCCCAAGTGCAGCTTGCTGCGGTGGCCAGGTGCTGGGTGTTTTATGGCCGGGTCGTGATTTGCTGTGACTCGGCAAGGTTGTGCTGCAGAATTGGCTGGGGTAAACATGCACTTCGATGTGCGTGTTAATTTCCCACGTGTATTGTTGTAATTACCACAATCAATGTTATTACCACGACTAAGTGGACACCGGGGTGCAGCAGAGGGCAGCGCCGGTGCAGCCTCAACTCTCCACAGCCATTTCCTTTTCTTTATACTTTACATTCAATTGTCAAAGCATTGCCACAACCAAACCAATGAACTGCAGTGCGTTGTGTCCTTGAGATTCCGGGGAAGGGGCCTTTCCTTAGTTTGGGAACTGACAAACCAGTTTAATCGCTTTGCAGCGGTCGAATGTCGCACTTGTCAGTTGTTTGGCAGTCCTCCCTGATTGATACCTTGCGTGCTTGATTGATTAGTTGCAAACACATGCTTTGTAGTATTGAGTGCCTTGGGTCTCATGTGACAGTGGCCATTCAATAGGAACATCGTGACCACTGCTAATTGTGCATAACACATTTAACATAGCCTTGTCTTCTGCGGCATCTTTTATAGACATTTATAATGAAAGCTGCGATATGGACATTGTCCGTGTGTTTTGGGGCTCGGAGCCACCGCGTACATATCCGACTGTTTAACTGCCCGAGCGGCTCAGCGGATTCGTGAAAGGTTTGCAACAGGAAGCTTGCGCGTTGGAATTATTTTTGAGGTTTGGCTGAACGCATCACTCCGTTGGGGCTGATAAAATTAGTTCCACTTTGTGTGGAAGTCAACAGTGGGTGTTGCATAGAGAGACTCGCCCCCATTCTAGGAATGTGGAATGAGTACTGTCTCATTACTCATTTGGGCTGGAAAACATATTGAATTGATTTGAGATATACTCATGAACGAGAATTTTAATTTTAGCAGCCTGCATCTGCATATGAATAAAGCAGACGGCGGATAGCGTCACGGACACAACCCACTCGACTCAATGGCATTTTGGAAAAAAACGTTTTTTTAAGTATTATTGTTTCGGAAATGGCATTTTCACATTCCATAATGAACACAGATGCTTGATCTGCTGTCCGATTGGTTCACTGCAGTAAAAAATATTAGGGTGTTCTGCTCAGGCAATCATTACAAACCCTATTAGCATGGGACCTATATATAATATACTTGGCAGCGTGACGCTTTTTTGTAAAAGCTGATTAAAATGATGGCAGCTGCAATGCACTTCCAAAACCCTTGCATCCATGCAGGTCATATGCTTGTTACCCAATTCCATATTTGGGGAGAACTTGGGTGAGGTCCAAATTCACAATGATTAAGTTAGCCGAATGTATCATAATATTCCTGTGTCTCTACATGCAGTTGGGAATAATGTTTGTTGCCACGAGCTTTGAATGGGAAACGTATCTTGGTTTCAAAATTTTAGAAATCCATCCATCCATTTTCTAAACCGCTTGTCCTGGTGAAGGTCGCGGTGGCAGCAGTCCAAGGAGAGTGGACCAGACATCCCTTTCCTCAGCAACAGATTCTAGCTCTTCCTAGGGGATTCCCAGGAGTTCCCAGGCCAGCCGAAGGATATAATCCCTCCAGCGTGTCCTGGGCCGTGCCTGGAATACCTCCCGAGGGAGCCTTACGGGGGGCATCCTTACCAGATGCCCGAACCACCTCAACTGGCTCCTCTCAATCCGAAGAAGTGGCGACTCTAATCTGAGGTTCTCCGGATTTCTGTTCTCCTCACCTTGTCACGGAGAGTGAGCCCAGCAACCCTGCGGAGAAACCTAATTTCTGCCGCTTGTATCCGCGATCTCGTTCTTTCGGTCATTACCCAAAGTTAAGGACCATAGGTGAGAATAGGGACGTAGATTGACCTGTAAACCGAAAGTTTTGTCCTAGGACCAAGCTCCCACTTCACTACCAGGTTTGGCAACGGAGAGACGCAGTACCGCGCCACGAAGTGTTGCAACGCCATGTGCCGGCTTCGGCATCTTGAAACAAAAAAAACCCACCCAATACCATAATTTTTGCGTCTGCCTTGAGGGGCTACATCTCCCTTCACAAGTCACCACACTGGAAGGGACGTTTCTATTGCTGCCTGCTTTGTCCCGAGCATTTGCCAAGGCGTTACACGCAGTCCCAGGACGAGGTTAAGGCAGCGGATCCGAGGATCTGTGGATCTGCGGTTGAGCGTGTGCAAACGGGAACATGCGATGCAGTGCTCTGCTGCCATTGTGCTGAATGACAACAACGTATATCTGCTCGTGACGCAAGAGAACACGTTGTTTAATGCTTTTAGTGTTTGCCTTTGTTTTGCATTTGTGCCGTCAACACCATGTCAGGAGACGAAATGTCCATTTGGAAACCTCGCAGAACAGTTGCATCACCCCTTGTTATAGAACGGCCCAGAGAAGTAGATGTTACAGACCTTCTTTTGAGATCAGCTTTAAGACGTTTCTCCTCCAGCGTGGGAAGCAACATCGCGAGGGACGGCTATCCCAACAAAACAGCTTAGACAAGCAACCCTAACTAAAAAACACTAATTAATTGGCTGTAAACACCATAATATATAGGACGCAGTGGATGGAAAATGTTGGTGCCGGCTCACCACGTGGCTGCCTTCCGTCTGCCACTCTGCAATTTCCCCGCGCCTCCGAGTTCTCTCTTTCAATCTTCTTCTTTCTTTGCAATTCTTCGAAGCACGATGGTCAGCTTCTGGACATCGTTGTCTTTCAGCTCGGCCTCGAAGTGTTTGGTAGAATTCGCAGTCAATGAATACCTTCGACATTGCATGAATATCGTGCTGATTCAATTTTTTTATATTATTGTATTATGTGGATGAACAGATATGGGAAGGAGATACATTGTTTGTTTATTAATTCAGTTACTTACATTGTCCACAATGACGCTAATGATTATTTAAAGGTTAGTAGACGACATGGGTTTGAGAAACGTCCAAACTCCTGGGATGTGTTTTAAGCGATGGCAGTGTTTTTTGTGAAGCCACCTGCAGCGGGCGGACCAATGACTGTTACATCCGAAAGATTGAGACAAGGAGGGCTGAAGCCTGGGGTAGTGCGTGCAAACCAGCTGTTGTAGAGGTGAGGCTGTGGCTTGGAAAAATGCTGCGAGCTGGAAGTACAGTGATGGCTCGAATAACACAGATTAATTAATGGGGTCTGTGTGGGGAAGGAATCTACCCATGTGAGGACAGGGCGTCATCCCTGCATTTGCACGACATGGATGATCAGGTTTCTCATGTTACTCATTAATGGAATTATCCAAATATTCACCGGCAGGTCTCCTGAATTCGAGCCTTGAGACTTGTTGAGATTTTCATCAGTAAACAATGGGTATTAGAGTATTGAAGTTAGTGATTCGATTTTTTATTTCAATTTCCGCCAGGTTCTCAAATACACTCAAAAGCCTCCTGAAAGATGAGTATTAAACCTCAGGGAGGTTTTCGTGGATAAAGCCGTGCGTGTGCAGGCAGCGAGCCTCACTGCGCAACACCTCGGGGCACAGTGGAAGGGGCGTCCACGCCCAGTCACCGACATTATTAATCACCGTGTTCATTCAGTAAATAACAAGAACGGTTCTGGTGGAAATGTATACCTCACTATTAAAGTATTTTTATTTTTAAATATCCTTGAAATATCAACCACCTCGGACGTATTTTTGCCTTTGTTGTGTTTTGTAACAAATTTGGTCCTGCAGACAAGCCTATCTCCTCTTCAGATAAATACACACACACACTTTAACAACTTACTATGAATATTTTACACCGACGGAATGATGGCGTAATTGCAAATTGGCATTACTGCAGTGGGTGAGATTTGTGGACAGTGGCATGCGCTTAGCTGTTGGCGGTGTCAATCACATTGTCCCTGGGTGCCATGCCCAGCTTTGCCTTGAAAAGGCGTTTGTTTGGCAGTCACATGATATTTACTTCAACTTCAAAATTCAACCTCAAATGCATATGGATATGGCACTTTTTTGTGTTTATTTTAAATAAAATGCTGGCTTATCACTCATAAAGGAGTTTTCCTTCAAAAAGCGCTGACAGACGGAAGCAACGCTGGACACCCAACAAGGGCAGGCGCGTTCTGTCGTTCTGTTTGGAGTCAGTTACTTGGCATGAGAAGCACTTAAATGCCGACAAATCTCGCCGTGTGGTCTGGTGGGGTGTGGTGCGTACTAGTATTTATCTCGTGGCAGGAGCGGCGCCTGCTACTGACAAGCCAGGGTTTTCCTGTTTCCCTAGATCTACCGGCGATGACGGCTCCTGTCATATACCGTGACAGGAGTGCCCAGGCACTGTAAGGGGGCCGTAATTGCCTTGTCGACAGTGCCTGTGATATATGGGGGGGCCCTTGAAGTGGAGGAAATGTCAGTTTTTGCGACTGCATGAGGAATTAGATCATTAAGTCACCTGGGCGTATGTTTATTGTGGCTCAGTTAGCCGTGGGAGATCATATATGTCCCTCGGTTGATGACCCGGGACTTTGAAACTCTACAGCGGCATCTTCGGGACTTATGCAGGTGAAAGGATTTTCCCAGGAGACACCGATGCCGAGTGGATGTAAGCCGTAGGGGGAGGGTGGCGCAAAGACTGCCCATCGACCGTAACCCCCGAAGCAAAACCACTGACCACAGCTTCTTGCAGTGAACTCCATGTCCCCTTATCCCACATGTCTGGTGTAATTCTTAAAATCATGTAACCCATTATGTGAATTGAAAGCCTTGCCTTGACCCATTCCATTTGTGCCGATACCATCTAAAGAACCCTGCATGGCTTTTCCTGAAACTGCTTCAAGCTCTAATTGTTTGGTAATGCCCCGGTTAGTCTTTGCGCTTCGCTGCTCAGTGCGGTTCGTTCCACTCTCATCATCCGAGAAATCTTTGCATCTGATCTCTGACCACAGCGCCAGCCGCTTTTATTCTCTGGTTTACTACCAGACTGAAAACTCAATAAGAATAACGGCAGTAATGTCGGTGTAATAGTCTATGTAATTTTATACCATCGAATATAATTCTCATACTAATGTCGTTGCTACTCAATTACGTCTTGATTACCTTGTGTAGAAGTAAAGAGCATTGTGATTACTGGTTACTGACCAGGCTGCACGGGTGGTTGCATTGGTAACGCCCCTGTGCTGTGAAGCCAGGTCGCCGTGTTGTGAACGAACCCCAGTTGGTAGGCGGTGTGTGAGTCGGTCCAGGGCCCTCTCCCTTCAATATGCATGTGTTCCAAATGAAACACATGCATATTACTTGCTTATATCGCAAAAATCTACTTTCTTGTCCATAGTTCATTATATGTGTCATACATTTAAGAACTGACTATAATTAAAGAATCGCCACATGCCTTATTTCCACTAATGACTGAGGTGGAAATCACTCATTGTTAGTGGTCCAGTAGCTCTGTCATTGCTGCCACGGATTCCTACAGAGGTGAAGGTTTAAATACTGTCAATGCCCACCCAGTAATTTGCACAATTGTCCATGAAGGCTAACCAAATTTAAAACAATACAAACTACGAAGAAAAATATATTCAGATGTTTTAATGAGAACACGTTACTCGTTAAAATTGGAAAACACCCCAATTCTGGGCCCTCCTGAAAGTGAGTTTTAAGGCCTCAGCAAGATGTTGCAGTTTAATGATTCCGTATTTATTTTAATTAAAGTAACATTCATAAAAGAAAGCTCTATGTTAATATTCTGCTGGATGAAGGCCTCCCCACGTTGAGTCCATTATAGGTTGTTTAACCTTACTTCATCATGCTGGTCTGTGTTGGTTGCTAAAGGAAGGGATTTTCGGTTGGTTTTGACTTGCCTTTGATGTTGATGTTGCCATGGCTGATGAGCAAACTCGGACTGTCAGGCTCGTGACACCACTACTGCCACTCAACCGCCTCCATAGCTGTACTGTCACATATTGTGAACTATCTTGCTTACGAGCAGTGGTTGTCTTTATTTAATCAGGAGGGACTCAGAAAGTCTATTCTCATTTACAAGCGAGTGAAATGCTGGATGTTTGGTCAAGACAGAACAGGTCACAGGCCACGTAGCACGATTTCTGTTATTGCGCTCACCAATTTGTACGTGTAAAATGTGTGTGTGTATCTTTTTGTAGAAAACCGTTACGTAAGGAGGAGAATGGAGGGAACCAGACTGAGTCTGCAGCTCCAATGCCAGATGACAAAACTCCTGAAGCCAACAACACTGTAGCTTGACCAGAAGAGAGAAAATCACACGAAACAAAATCAAAGGACAATGATAAGGATTCGCCACAATAGCCTTGTCATCTAGGATGCTTAGATGCCCTTTCGCACTTACGAGAGCCCGTCAAGAAAGGCATTTCCCGAGGGCTGACATTCTGACGAATGGTGCAAATACGCGTGCGAGTTGAGGAAATGTCAAGGATAAATTCTGCAGAGCGACCGTACAGTGTATAAATCATTCAAACGACTCCGTGCCAAGGTTTCTCATCCTCAGAAAGGCTGACATATTTTGCCTACCGCTTAATAGATTAAAGTGTCTCTGAGTTGCCGTTATTTATGCGATGTCAAGCCTGCGGAAATACCCCTCATTTATTTTTTTAGCAGTTATAAATAATGATTTAATTTTGTCACGTTTCCACTTGAGTTCTTCCATTGGTACTTCAAATGCCTCTACATGTTTTTTCCCAATTTTAAGTCTGATTATATATTGAAAGAATTTCAACTGAAATCTTGCTTGAGTGTGTTTGGCCCATTAACCATAACTTGGGTCTGGTGAAGAGCTGAATTGTTACCCTATTTAATTCTCCATTTCCTAATGTGCTCACAAATGTTGGGTGAATACTTTTAGAATGCATGTGCTTAGGATAACCACTGACCATGGGACTTGACACAAAGTTAAATAGTTCCTGTGCTTCCTCGGTTGACTTCATGAAAAAGAGAGATGCCTGATAACGAGCATGCGAGGCATCTTATTTTTCATCTCAATTCATTTGCAAAGTGCATATCCATCCATCCATCTTCAGAAATCGCGGTGAGCCGGAGCCTATCCCGGCAGACACAGGGCGCAAGGCAGGGCAATACCCATGATGGGATGCCAGTCCATCGCAGGGCACCTGGGGCAATTTACTCAGTATATGTATGAGAATTTTAAATGTTTTAATCTACTCAGTTACTAAAAAAAACAGTGGGCCTGCCTTTGAAATGTTTGCCTATAATCTATCTATATATAACATCGTAAGCCCTTTTGTGCTTGATTGTTTGATCACGATAGACTCCGCCAAATTGCAACCAAATCGCGCGGGACCTTCGCAGAACGATGGCACTCGGTCCCAGATGACTCGTTGGTGCCTTAGCGTGTGACCACGGGCCTTCCCTGGCCACCGGGTCGCTTTCTGTGGTTCGCCCCGTGCCCTCAAGGTACCATGAGCCGCGCCACCATTACAATACCTAGTTAGGATAAGGCCCACCGCTATTACAATCCCCAGTTCGGATAAGCGGCCCGCGACTACAATACCCAGTTACGATCAAATTTACCTGGGCAACGCCGGGTCGCCCCTGCTAGTAAACATATACAAAAATAAACATGCGCGGTGGGTAGCGCTGCCGCTTCTTCACAGCAAGGGGGCCCGGGTTCGAATCCTGACTCGGGTGCCTTTCTGTGTGGAGTTTGCATGTTCTCCCCGTGTCTGCATGGGTTTTTGCCGAGCACTCCGGTTTCCTCCCACAGTCCAAAGGCATGCTGCTGCATAGATTAATTGGCCTTCTGCCTATATTGCCCCCGGTGCCCTGTGATGGACTGGCGTCACTGCTAATGAATTAATCATCATTTTCAAATGTGTCAGACCACGGCTGGGTGAAGGCCTCCCCTTGCCAATATTGGTCATGGGAGTTGTCAGACCACACTTCACAACGCTGGACAATACACGTTGTAGGCCAAGAGAGGGGTGGGATTCAGGATAGGTTCAGATGTCGCTCGCTATTACTAATGGTAGCCATGGTCGGGAATCGAACGCAGGCTACTTCATCGGTGCAGCGCGCGAACCGCTGTTTCGCCGCTCCACCGTCGTGGGTGTGAGTACGTATTTATAAGTGCGTGCACGTAGAAACTGTGTGCGCGTCGCTGTCACTGAAACGCATTTTTATTGTAACACGATCTCAAGTTGTGCCTCCCAGCCAACCTCAGAAAATCAAGCTGCAAAACAGTTTGGAGATGGGAGTTGTATCGACAATACGGCTGACGGTACTCTCCGTGGGTTTGGAATCACACTGTATATTCAGTATTCTTAAGAAGGTGAGCTCATTGAAATGTTGCTTCAATCTCTTTCCATCTCAGATGAAAACAATCTTTCCTTTTTACAATTGCATGAAGTTGCTGCAATCTCCAGTAATGTATCTTGAGTGAAGTACAACGTGAAATGTCCGACTTGCTGGGAACTGAATTAGAGTTGCCACCGGTACGGAAAGTCTTGGAATTGGCATGTGTTTGGTGCCAGGAATTTATGTGTAGTGAGATGTGGTGGTGTTGTGTTGAACTTTACTACAGGAGACTGCACAGTTCTGATAGTCCCAGGCTGACTGAGAAATATATTTGGGTTTGGTCTGGAAACGGTGGCAGCCTTCGCTGAGAACATCTATATAAAATTGCAGCTTATTGGAAAAATATAAAGCTCAAGATTGCTATAAACATGCTTTACTGTGGCTTTAGAAGTGTATGTGAGAGTAACAATACTTGTACATGGTTTATTGCTAAACTCAGTGTTGAGGTGGTGCTCATCTGTTCATAGCCCTAAAACCAAGTGATGAAAAGTCCATATTCTTATAATGGGGGTGAGTTTCTCCATAGGACAACCGTTATTGACTTTCACACAAATTGGTACTTATTTTAATGACCCAAGAAGGATGATGGGTTGAGTCAACTCTCAACCAATATTTGAACTCGCAAGTTTTTAATTTGCAAACTGCCCCCTATCTCCACCTTGGGATTGCAAGTCACTCGCTGAGCCAACCTGGCCGAGCAATGGATTTGTGAACATCGCTAGAAAAAGACAGTTACCCTGAGCACTAATACTGCACTGGGTGTGCGGGCGGTTAATTGGTCAGCGCAGATTTGTGATGGTCACATATGCGATGTGCTACTTTGGCAAGGGTTGCCACCTTTTCACCAAACCTGGACGTATGTCTCAGTCAGTACTAGTCCTATCAAAACTGTGCAGTATCCTGAAATAGAGTTCAACACCCTACTCTGGTGCCAGATCTCAGTACAAATCAATTACGGTCACCACACCACAGATGCCATTTCTCGGACAGATGGTAATCCAAACTGTACGTACAGTATTTGTGTAGTGTCCTGTAATGCGTTGAATCAAGATGCAGATTTTCAAACCGGAGACTCACTGGGGTTGTTTGGTGGAGTCGGGCTATGCGGTGTTGTGTTTTGCGGAGGAGGCAACCCACTGGAGGTGTGCCGCGCTGCACAGGAGACCGACGGCTGTCTCTGTGTTTACAATGGACATGCAATCTGGAACGCAGTGTGCTGTTAATCTCAATACATAATTTATCCACTTGATGTACATTTGCTAAACATGTACATTAGAACTTTATACAATTAATTAGAGGAAATGTTAATTGTACATTGTGTAAAGTATTAATTTTGTTAGAAGCCAATGTGGTAATGATTTAAAAAAAACATTATTTATATACGAAAGCTCTATAAAATGTTTATAGTTTATATTGTATAAAGCAAAAGCTTGTTTATTGTTATTAAGGTTTTTTAGATTCTAACACGGGGCAATATGATTGTTCACATCTTTATGTTTTGAGATATATTTCTCCCATATCCAGTACCCTTTAAAACATTTGTTACTCGTGTTGAATCACACTAATGATGTTGGGGCATACACAGCTGGGTGATTTAGAAAATCCCAAATCTTTTAAAGGACAACAGTAGACCAGCTTTACCATTATTTACATTTACAAATAAATGCAGTAACGCTTTAACGTTTCCATATCTCAAATATACTTGTATAAACAGCTCTAATTGCAAAGGTGGCATTGTATGCAATAATAAGTATAGCATTCACTGCTGAATGTATGAACGCTGTTTTAAATAGACAGTGAAAGATATTAAGAAGAATAACTGTTGTGCGTGTGAACATATTTACTGAATATATGGCCAAATAATATATGGGTCTCAGTTGTTTGATAGACAGCTTTGTGTTAACCAACCTACCGTTTGGAAGCAATATGCAACAATATGCTACGTTTAAATGTACACGCTCAGCACTTGTGTATTTTATGGATAATTATCACGTATTGTATATCATTGGTACAAACGATGAAAAAAAAGCCATACTTTTCCTTCTTTAGCAAGAAAAATCCAATGTATCATGCTGGAACTTTCAACACGTGGTAATGTTTGTACACGCCGTATATATATAACTGACCTGAGAAGTGAATCAGCGGTGGGGGCGATGCCTCACGAGTGTCTGTCCGCCGCGAGTTGCAACACAACACAAGCTTCAAGTATGGAATATGCACAAAGGTGTTTTACGCTTTTTTTAATACATTTTTTTGCAACTTAAGCCAAAAAAAGTTTAACTTTATGTTAAATATCATAAATGCCTGCCTGTAAATATGTTGAAAGAAAACTGTTAAAAACGATGTATACTATCAGATCTCTATGGTGTGTACATTTAAATAAACGAGGCATTACCTTATTGTGGAATTCTGCTCGTAGTATCTGACCCTACACACGATATCATTATTTGGCTCCACTTCATTGACAAATCACGAGTAGGGATAATGGCTGATGGTCGAGTCACAGGACAATGGCAGCCAAAGGAGGGAATGCACCCTACGAGGAAGTTCACCGAGCTGATAATAGAGCGAAGGTGTCATCTATGGATTGTTGGATGGCAAGCCAAGGGGAGATGGGTCACGGCTTTGGGGAAGCCTTCATCCAGCAGTGAAGGTATGTCAAAATGTTACAAAGCCGATTCTTGCTTGTGGCATTTTCTTAATATTTGAGGTTCGCTGATGTAATCAGGCCATCCTGCCCAAGCCCACCTACCTTATTTAATCTTCTTCTTCTTTGCGATTCTTCGAAGCAGCACGATGGTCAGCTTCTGGACATCGCCGTCCCCCAGCTCGGCCTCGAAGTGTTTGGTAGAATTCGCAGGCAATACCAAGTATTACCTGACAGGGATCGCGACGTGAACGCTTCTACCTTGACCCCCACCTTATTTAATCAATCAATATGAGGCGCCTAACGTTCATTTGTTCTTCAATCCAGGTCACTCTTTCTACCCCTCTCAGTGTGACCCTCGGGGGAAAGGCGCTATATAAAACGCTATTATTATTATTACGAGCGTGTGCCTAATACAGACGGGGAATCTATGACCTGACAGTGGAGATCTAGAGGTAAAAAACCTCTGAGTTGATATTTGAGTTCGAGGTAAAAACCTCTGACTTTACATTAGAGATCTCATCTCAGTATCAGAAACCGCTTAATCCTGTACAGTGTACAGGGTCGCGGGATGTCTGGTCCACTCTCTTTGGACTGCTGCCGCCGCGACCCTCACCAGGACAAGCGGTTTAGAAAATGGATGGATGGTTAGTTTGTTATTTTTTGTCAATTCGCGTGTTGGGTCAATGCAGGAATCCCGTAAAGGGTTTTCAAGCTCACTGGGTATTTTTCTGCTGTAAGAATGAACATCTATCTAAAAAAACACTTGCTCCTGACAATCTTCTTATTTAACTTTCAAGCAATGAAAATTAATCTCGCTGGGGAGCCAGTCAATATCTGTAGGGGGATGTCTGCAATTACAGGACTGGAGAGAGGAACGCTCCGAAATTAGACCACACGCTCGCACAGACAACACGCGATAACAAATGGACTGTCCTTGCAGATGCAATTTATGTGATTTAGTAGCGTCTTGGCTTGTTTGGTGCTTTTTACGAGATTGAGTTTCCCCCAGGACTCACAGATGATCGATAATACTCTAATGTCTTGCCACCGTGAGGCATCCATCACAATTGCAGCTACATGTTAATGCATCCTTTCGTAATTGCAAGAACCCAATTCCACTGTTTAGTTTTTTTACTCTCCATTGTAGACGTATTCCAGAAAGGGGCTGCATGATGTAGATAACATTCCGGAAATGAAAACGTGACATTGACGGAACTAAAGTGAATTGATTCAGACCCGTGAATGGGGCACAGGTATAAATCAAATGTGATGTGCGCTGTTTGTAGGGTTTACTTTGTTGAAAAGTGTGATGTCCATTTATTACAACCTATTTTCTATCAACAACTTTTTTCACTTCTCATCACAGAATAACCAATCATGCAGCATAGTAAGTAGTCTTACTGGTTTCATGTAAAACATACCGGCCAGACCGGCCCAGCCAGCAAAGCGAGTGGCCCCAACGTGGCGAGTGGCCCCAACGTGGCATCCGGCCACCCGCTGAGCCATATCGGGTGTTTCCTCACCCGAGCGGACAAGCCGCTTTCTACTGTGAGGTCCTGGGTTCAAATCCAAATTTTCCCACTTATTATTTTACAAAGTGTTCCTTGATTGAGTATCCTTATCACGAGCAGAGCAGTTTTCAGCGCCGCGCGTCTCTTTACTTCTCACGGAGTTCATAGTCGGTCGAATAATCTTGTAATATACGTGATTTTATTACAAATCCCGCCTGCGGATTATTTTAATCCCGAATTAAAAATCGGCTAGGTAAGCTCTCGTAAGTGACGGGTGCCGAACGCCGTGATCAATAAAATGATCAGTATACTGACAGAATGCCGTTGAGCAATATA
>JAZEWU010000019.1:8660728-8703935 GCA_036362915.1 Geotria australis | reverse complement strand
AGACCTTGCGGAGTTCAATGAAAATGCAAGGGGCTGTGTAAGAAAATGGGAAACTGTAATTTGACATCGCGCTTCAAAGAATCGCAAAGAAGAAGAAGAAGCACTTTTCTCCTCTCCTAAACATGCTCAGCGCTACAATTGACGAAACCCGCAAGCGGTAACCACTATCACCCCGCACCTGATGCACTATGCACCGCCCATAAGCACCCCCATCCGGCCAGGGAAACGAATGCATGAGCTGTATGCAGTCACTGAGGCTCATTACCAATGTGTCGCTTTGTAAACGAATGTCTCCGAAAATTATCACAAGACAAATGTGTGCAAGTACGGTAAATTATTTAATTTATTGGCCCTGGCAGGATTTTTACATACGTTAAATCGATGGTGCTGCGTTTCATCGCTCGACTCACGATCGAAAGGTCGCGAGTTCAGATCCCTGTCACGCTTTCACCCTGTATAAGTGGCAATGTTTTATATGGGGTGGAGCTTTGGCGCAATTATTAATGCACTGCACTATTAACATGGGGGTCAAGGTAGAAGCGATCTCTGTCAGGTAATACTTGGTATTGTCTGCAAATTCTACCAAACACTTCGAGGCCGAGGAGCTGAAAGACAACGATGTCCAGAAGCTGACCATCGTGCTTCGAAGATTCGCAAACAAGAAGACTATTAACATGGGGGACTTCTTAATAGTGCACCAAACAACCTTAACTCAACATTAAGCGCTTTCTGACAATCAATGATACTCATGCATGTTTTCACGGCTCCATGCATAATTCCTTTACAAAGCTGTTCTTTCAGAATAGCCAAATCAAGCGCTAGACTCTCAGTCCGCTTCATGACATCTCCAACGTGGGAGGCAAAAAATGAGGGGGAGCGCTTCACATGGCTATTCCCAAACAACAGCTTTCGAAAGCATTTATCAATAAAGTATTATGAATTATGCATTGAAAGTTGGTGGCACGATGAACCTGGAAACACAATTTATGTTCCCAACTGTGGCTAACGTCAGCAGCGAGAGACATCTACACCAGTCCAGGGGTCCTCTTCCTTCACAAACCTTACCGACCAGTATGGTGAAGTATGGTCAAACAACCCCCATGGCCGAGTGTGGTGAGTCTGTCGTCGAGTAGTGCGGTGACAAGCGGCAGTAATGCATTATTCTGATAACGATTCTCCAGGCTTTAGCAACGGCATTACCTTGGTCGCCTCACATTTGCTGCTGCGGCATCATCCTGCAGCTGCCCATGACTGATGTGACTTGCTGATGTCATCTTCTGTCGGGCACATTTGCCCGGAGGAATGGGAATCTCTGCACTGAAAAATTAGTTTCTCTCGACAAGCAAAGGAACATAGCTTCCTCTTCCACCCATCAATAACATTCTGTCAAACAACATTTTCGGGTAAAGTTATTTATGTAACCTGCAATCCCAACACTGCCCAGTCACTGCGAGTGGATATTTTCATACTAAGCACCAATCCCTATTGAGACATTTGTCCATCAGCAACAAAGGAGCATGTTTTAACTCACAGTATATTCAAATGGTATGTTTCTATATTAACTCGTGTCCATTCTCTAATCCAGGTGGTACACTGGGAGTGCACTCTGTGTGTTGTAAAATTTAGCAAACAGCACAAGCAACAACACACTGATTTTCACCATTAATTAATATAATAATAATAATAGCATTTATATAGCGCCTTTCACCCGAGGGTCACAAAGCGCTGCACAAAGCTGCAGAGAGAACGACATGTCAACAACGACAGAGCTCGGAAAATCAGCAATAATTATTTTTTTTACTTTTACTTTACTGCACCAAAAATACTGTCGTGTTTGCAATGGCCAGCAAATTATGTGGGTGAATCTGTAAAAATGTGGGCATTACAACAGCCTTAAATGCTACAATGCTTGCCCGGTTTTCTTAATTTCTACAGCTAAACATCGTTGCATTGGCAGGGCATCAAATAACATTATCATATTTCTTTCACATTTCAACAAGCACAATTACATGTTGTATAGTATTTAGCACAAGAGTAGACCAAAATATCCATCTAGATTACTTGTCCAGAGCTCCCTCTGATAATGGAGGCCCTTTCGCTAGTAGTGGCATGAGCGTTCAGTTCCTGAGCTACCTGTACGTATGCCAACAGTATAACACAGTCTAACACTATGACAGCCACATGGAAACCATTACATTACAGGACTCATGAATCTCATGTCAGTGAACCCACACCACAAGTTACTGTTGTAGTGCTGCCACAGCTCAAGCAACATGATCCTAGCAAGGCAAAGTGTCTGAAAAGTACAGGATCTCCGTAAAAGTGTCATCCATTATTCATTCATTCATGGTCATAAACCGCTTAATCCTGTGCAGGGTCGCGGTGAGCCAGAGCCTATCACGGCAGACACCAGGGGTAATTTAGTCAGCAGGATATGTAGACGGCAGCTGGAGCACAGTGGATAAATATCCACGCACAATCTGTAGCACAGAGGGGTGTTTTGTGCAAGTCTCATTCCACTACCCCGCCATGGGGTTTTCACAAGAATGCCAGACGGCATACCGAGACGACAGACAAAATCCCAGGTGCTGGCCAGCATCTCACTGCCATTGCTTAAAAGCTTCAGTTATGTGCAATTAAAGACAATGCAAGCAAGCCTTTCAGCTGTTCAACACAAACCGAGATATTTTACAACAAATGCGTGCACTGCAGCGTAGAAGAGCTCACAGCCTTGTCCAGGCCACAAGTTCATCTAGCCCGCGAGTTGAGAAAATGTGATCACTACAACAGGAAACAGTGACACGAAGAAACAACTCCGGGCGATGTCATCCTCACTAGAACCCATCAGTGCGGTAAGAGGAATTTCCACTATGGGGACCCCATTAGCACTCACCTAAAGGCAACAGCAATTGCATTCTGTAAATGACGAAATAATCCATCACAATAGATGAATCTGCGATCTATGATTCTTGAACAACAGATGATACTTTCACGGACAGCCTGTGTACATCGCCCTAAACGATGACCAACGCTAATCGTAGCAAAATAAACGATTGGTTTAACATCACATAGAGGATGGAGCTTAACGGAAAATTACGTAAAAAAATCAAGACCTATTTTGTATTTATTCTAAATAAACAAAGCTTCTGACCACTGACATAGGCTTAGCGATTTACAAACATTATGGACACATGTGAAATTCTTAATTCTAAAATAAAAACTTTCATCAGTAAGGACACATTTATAGCCATTACATCACATGAGAGCACTGACATTAAGACGCTAGACATTGCCAATGGCAAAATGGGCTACCAGGTTTAAAATCGATCTAGGCATATAAAAAGATTAACAATAAATAACTTCCCACGTACAATTTCAACATTGTAGAGGCACAGTTGAACACACACGGATTGCATCCTTGAGAACAGCGTAACGCATGGTACTCACACAACCAGCAGTGCAGCGGAGTTTGCTTGGGCCCTGGTGCAAGGAATGAAACGCTCCCCACTGTCCACCCTCCTTATCGTAACCCGGTCCCTGCACCCCTCCGGCCTGTGGGCCCCAGTGTAGCTGTACCACCTGCACACTTGAAGGCTACACCGCTTCAAGCATAGTAAAGCCAGACTCAGTTGTATGTTAGTCCTGCACCGAAATCAGCCCACTGGCACACAGTTATTGGAGTAAGCGTTAACTATTAACAAAGCAATTCACTTCTCAGTGACACTGTAAGCACGTTGAGACAGTAATTACTGTAAGCCTTCGTAGCGTGCTCAACTGGCGGCAGGATAACGTTCGATCGCAGCGGGCTTCCGCTGCCGCCGTCGCGGACGCGTCACAGCGGGTAGAACTGCGACGCGGCCTCAGACGACTGCATCTCCACCTGCGCCATCTTGAACTGCGTGCATCGGAGCCACTGCTGGAGGTGGGGGGGCCCACGCTCGCCTGACGTGCAGCCAAACGCGCTGGAGAAGGTGGCGGAGGGCGGCTGGCAGGGCGATGGCCCGGCCAGCCCCACGCCAGGGGAGCGCACGCGGCTCTGGACGGCTTGCAGCCTCAGTCGCAGGCCTCCCGACAGGTGCTGCAGTGTAGCAAGCGCAACGGGTCGCACTTAGCGTCGTGTCGGACAACGATACTTGTTTGCCCAGGAAAGCCTCAGAGCCTCAAAGCTATTTTCAGGAGGGGCCTGCCAAGTCTTTTGGAATAGGTGGGGATGCTGCTATGTATAATGCTAATTGCATAATTTGCAGGTAATAGTTTAGCATTTGGTTGTTTATACTGGATGTTTATTTTTGCTATGGGAGGAAACCAAAGAACATGGAGGACACCCATGTGAAACATATGGAGAAGATACAAACTCCACACCGAAAGGTACTTGAGTCGGGAATCAAACCCATGCTATGAAACACAAGTGTTGCCAATTAATTTAAGACAATAAATTAAATGCAATTTAAAATGTAATTTGGATGTACTTAGTGTCTAATCGCGGGCTGCATCAGAATGTGCTCTATCCAAAAAGGAGCCGATGCCAAGCATTCTATGATTAGCACAGCCCAACAGCATTTGTGTTAAACACCTCAGCACAGCTTGACGGTTCCATTTGCAAAAACACGGTGTTTTTTTTTCTTCTCATTACCAAAGATTTTTTGAAAAACCACGTGGCATTCATTCACATCGGCATCGCTCTCGGAAACGCTGTCCCACTTCACATGCGCAGCAGCAGCGTTCACTCTAGAATATATATTTATTTAATGCCCACTACAGCACACAATTCCTTACCTTAGAGTTGGAGTTGATCATCGGTAACCACATGGGCAGCAGCTGCACGTGGAAATGACAGGAGAGAAAAGGCGAAGTCATTCAGAACTAATGTTAACTTGGCTAGTATTCGATAGTACCGACAATAATCCATGCACAGGCAAGTGTGCCTGGCACAACTACCTGTTATGGGCAGGGTTGGACTGGCCCAGTGAACAACGGGGCCTGGAATCCAGTCCTGGAGTTATCACAATCTTCAATCAGCTGGTAAAAAAGGCCACTCTCTAACACATCAAGTAAAACTGCTCTTTGTGATGATATGAATAGGGACTACCCTCATCTTGTGACATAACACCAATTAGTACAATTGGAATAGATTTAGGAAACAACTTACAAATGAACAAGTAGTCATACAAATAAATATAAATAAGAATGCATAGCAATCTAACCAATTGCCCAGTTCAAGCCTAGTTCAGGGGTCAGTACCTTGACCAGAATGCTGGAGTTGCAGCCCTGCAAGGCCTCCATGAGGCTGATGACGTGCAGGCTCACCATCTCCACCAGCTGCAACACACACGGCCATCAGCCATCACCGTCGAGCACGCAACTTGTGAAGGAGCCTTATTTATATATCCTCTGCTAGACAATTGCCTCTCTACGCCATTACACACCATTGTGTAGTGTATGGTGCTGTGCGGCTTCCATTGCATCTTATTACTGCTATACAAGACCCCTTATTAATCCGAGTCTCTCCAAACCGGTTATTATCTCAAGTGTAACCCTTGCATTGGCTCACGTCACATCACAGCGACATGTTTTCCTTTAAATTCGCGATTTCTCTCCCCACCGTCTATTACTCACATCCTTGACCATAATCCTATTATTTGGCACGTGCAGCCGTGATGGGGGAGTGAAAAGTCTGTGAGTCCAGCATGTGAACACAGAGGAGGGAAGTGGGCAGTTCGCCAGGTGGCTCAGAGCACCAAGCCGGCAGTGGTCAGATCCCGGTTTAAAGGCCGGCGGTTAAACAAGCTTCTCAAGCATCGTGGACTTAGCTGCCTCGGCCAGGTCTCCGATGACGACCCATCGGAGAGACATTGCGTGAAGGCTTTCTGCCAGGACCGCAAAGCGCCGAGGGTGCGAGAGATCACCACGTGGCGGCGTGCGGCGTGCGTCCGTACGGTGCGGTTGTGCGCCATGAGCTGCAGGATGCCAGGCGTGACGCGGCTCCAGAACTCCATGGCGGTGAGCGCCGCGGCCGAACCGGCCTCGTTGAGTGTGGGCGTGCCGCCGCCAGGCCCGCCGAGCTGCTCGCAGTACACGGTCCACAGCTGCGCGAACACGAACGCGTGGAACAGCGACGACATGTGCACCACCGAGGCCTGCGCGACACGGGCAAGGGGATCACGCACTGCCCTTCTCCGGCAGCGGTAACAGCCACACCTCCTCCTCGCGGAAAGAAAGTCCTGCCCGAGGCGGTTCAATTCCCGCCTCGAGCGCCTTTCTGTGTGGATTTGTGTGTTCTCCCCCCTGTTCTGCCTGGGTTTCCTTTCGGTTTCTCCGGTTTCCTCCCACAGCTAAAAAACACTCCTAAATTAAATGTCCTATAACATCATTATAGGAAGCGGTGTCTGGCGAGTTGATGCCGGCCGGCCGCCTGGCTTCTTCTTCTTTTCGATTCTTCGAAGCTTAATGGTTATATGATAGTTTCCCATTTCTCTACACAGGGCTTTGCATTTTTATTGAACTCTGCAAGGTCTTTTGAGCTGCAGAGGTTGGGTAGTAAAGCGCAGACAAGGCAGTGTTTATATATTGTATTTCTTATTATTCTCAGGAGCACGGACTACCGTTGACTTGGCGAGAAGCAGCCTCACCTTCGAGTGCTCGGAAAAGCCCATGATGATGACGAGTAGGTGATCGGCCACGTGGGGCCCGGCGTCGAGCGGGATGGGGGTGCACGCCGGGGCCATTGGGGGGCTCACGCTCAGGTGGTTCAGCGAGCCGAGCAGCAGCCACGACAGCAGGCGGATGTGCGACACGCACTCGATGAACTCCTTGGGTCTACGGTGAGAACAAGATCAACAAGGATAGCAGGGCAGTCGCTACTGTGACTCCTCAATATGGCCACCACATCTCTGGGACTAAACCAGGACACACTCTAAGCTGCCCCACCCCATCAGCGCCAATTACGTTTACAACGCGACGCCCACTCAAAGCGCTAGCCTCTTCCAGTGAGTGACTGCTTTGCTATGTCTTATAGTGATCACAAATACTACTGACCCTTGCTGCATGGTAGAGGGCGGGTGGAAGAGCCAGGGCAGGCAGCGAATAACCGCCTTGTTGTCACGGTGATTGCCCCGCGTGATCTCCATCGCCACCACCTGCGCCAGTCCCACCTTGAGCTGCCCGCCAAACGTGTCCTCGTGCAGGCTCTGAGCGCACGCCTTCATGTGCGTCTGTGCCGGACACGTGGTCGGATTAGTGGCGACTGTGCCACGGCAATCTCTGCTCTTGTCGCGACTAAAGGCGCTGAATCATGTCAGACGACCGCAAATATAAGTTAAAATTATTTCCTGCTTCAATGAGTATTGAAGTGGTACGCAACTCTGGTGACAGTCAGGTGGTGAAATTTCCCATCCTCGTTGACGAACCTACAATGTGGTACACAAATATGAGTAGGCCAATAATATTCTTTGGTGAGCATCGATAATAAAAAATGGTTTTAGAAATGGTGCACTGGAACTAACGTACTGTGTTATGAACCCTGCAACCTGAATTTGATTCCCGTTCAGAAACAGAACAGCCACCATGCCAACCTGTCACAGTCCAGTTGCACATAAAACACACGTGTGACAGTTCCCGGCTGTTCAATAACAAGTTGCACATATATATAACGCTAAGATCTTCTTCTTTGCGATTCTTCGAAGCGCGATGTTAAGATAACATTAGCAGAACACAATGAATGAAAAGAGTCAAAATTAATTAACAGTGCTTTCTGTGATGACGTACCCGGAGCTTGGTTAGTGTATGCAGATCGGCGATGAAGTCCAGAATGTCCATCAGGTACTGCCTGACGCACTCCATGGCAGCTGTCTGGCACTGGAACAGAATAAGACTTGGTTTCCTGTCGAGTTCAGTGACACACACAAACGTGCTCACTCGCTTGCCGTGGCAGGAAACACCGCGCAACGACTCACTGTTGGCAAGTTGTTGATGATATTCTTCTGGAGGATCAAGGAGCTTGCCAACCTCGTGCCAACGTCCGAGCAAATAAACTTGGAAATAAAGACACACCAAGCAAGTCACAATGACGTGTATGTGGGCCGCAGACTAGCACTGCCATAACACTTGTGTTTTATAGTAAAAAGGTCCCGAGTTTGATTCCCGTCCGTGATGCCATCCTGTGTGTACTTTGTATGATATCCCCCTGTTCTGCATGTCTCCTCTGATTTCCCCCCATAGCTAAAAAAACCCCCACACAATATAACTGGTATTGGCCAAACAAAATTGGTATTCCACATAGCAACATTGAGAGTAACAGTGAAATTTTGCAGTGGGGGCCCATGTTATATTGAAATAGTATCATTCACATTTGACAAGATAAAACTGAAGGTGTCTTGAAATATAGTGAGCCCATCTTGGATAAACAAGCATATTATTATTGTCTAGTTAACACAAGCAAATTATAGCGACATTGTTCAATTGTTATCAGAACCACAAACCCACACCTGAACAAGATAGAGAATATTTGTGTCTTGCAAGGTCGACTTGAACTTCAGTGCTTGCAACAGCTCAAGAACGACACTCCGAGTCAGATAGAGCTTGTCTCTTTCCTGGGGGCCAGCAAGATCAAGGTGAGAAAATGTACGGCACCTTTTCCATGACCGCTTGGCATAAATCCAAATGCGCTGACAAATACATTAATCAATTAACTTGTAAATTGCTCGAGCAGGTACCTTTGTAAATCCCTTGTAGCAAAGGGCGCAGAGTTCCATGACATAAGCCAGGTTAAAGTTGGAGTTTTGAATCACAAAGCTGAGCAGCTTGGAAAACTGTTCAAGCAAACTCTGGAGATCAGACAAGGTAAAACGAAAAGTAAAAAAATGACAACACTGCCTGCTGTAGGGAAATGTTAAAACAAAGCAATGCCTCTACTACACTGCCATTGTAGAGTTCATATAGAGATTGTAATTTATGACTGCAAAACTATTTTCCTGGAGGTGATGGCCTACATACCCGCGTGGCGATGGTTGTAGGGATCTTGAGAAGACTGACCATGATACGCAGGCACGAGTCCAGGCAGCACTGTGGCACAGACCAGATACATCTCGTCATTTCACATTAGCACACGACCAGCTGCATAAACACACCGACTTAACGGTTTGACAGCAGCTCAAGCCTATTCTCAGCACACCGGCGACGACAAGATACCGTGGCCGGGTTGGATATTAATCAGTCCATGTGAGCAAATGTCGGTTTTGTGTTGAGGGCCACACACACACACAATGTGTCTGCTGCCATCTAGTGGAAATGGAAAAAAATGTACCACGAATAAGACAGGGCCATGCCCCATTCAGTCATTATTTTAGTCAACGAAAAATGAAATGACAAAGCCTATAAAATAGAAAAATGCAAGGCTGTGAAATAGTTAACAAGTAAAAAAAAGCCCATTTTAAATAAATCTGCATAAAGAGCAAAAATAATAATCTGTATTTATTGACATTGCGTTTTCTGCACCAATTGCCCTCCCTCAATGTGGGTCCTTGGTCTACCTTGACAGGCAGGACTGAGGACAGCTTGGGCAGAAAAGTTTGGAAGTGGTTACAGATGCCAGCCCAAAGGTTGCTGGGTGACTCCATGGGCAATGCTTCCATGAATGTAGCCAGGTTGTCCAGGCATCTCAGCATCGCTGCCCCCATCGGCAGGTTTTTCTTGCCATTGAGGCCCTGGGTGAAGAGAGTCACTGGGCATCACAGCGTCATGCAGGGTCCTCTCCTGACACGACAAGGCACACCAACAGGAGAGATTTGTGAGTTTTCATCGGACAGAATAAATTAAATTCACTCACCTCGAGGAGAATGTTCAGGGCAGCAAGCGAGCTTAGCTCTGAAAAGTCGGACAGGGCTGACGACAGCGTTCTTAGGAAGTTTGTATCTAAAAAATAAACAAGTGAATTCAAGTATTAAAGAAATCAATCATTATCGATTAAGATGCAGAAATGTATGGATCTTCTGTGGTGTAATGGTACCCTGGACTTAAATTCATAAGTCGCCAGCCAATTTGATTCCATCTTCTGGCGCAGCAGGTGAAACAATAGTGCAGGTTTCTAACATCCCTCCACTTGTATCCCCCCCGCAAGTATAGATGATTTACCACAGCTCGCCCATCGACAAGTCACGTGTTTTGGGGTCAAGGGCAGCATCGCTCCCCTCTTTGAACACGCCTGGTCAATGTGAAAGAGTTTTAACAACACGAATACGTGTACTATGTGGACAAAAATCTCTCGGCATGAATTATCATGCAACATCAGTGACCGTTTTTGAGTATTGTTAGAGAGCACCTATGAAGGTCGACACGGCACACGGGGAGGTGGGTGGCCGCCTTTGTCTCCCTAGTGGCAATGTTTACACACCGCACTCGGTACCCATTTGAGGCTGAGTCGACCTAGGAGAGGCCCATGACCGGTTCAGCAAATCGTGACTGGTGTTGGCCGTGAGCAGGATTCAAACTCGCGCGCTAACAACTGAGCTATCACACACACATGCGGCACTGCGCACAGTTTGAAGAGGAACCTTTGATGTTGCTCTGGAACAGCTGCGGGAGGATGCCATTTGGAGCAAGCTGGTGGAAGACGCAGCGCAGGAACTGTTTGGCGACGCCGGGCGCGTTACCCGGGATCACCACGCTGCACACACAGCACACGCCACTCATTCGGGGTCACGACCTCCTCATCTCATCTCTAGGCCACGGCCTCCTCATCTCATTTATATGCTGTTTGACAATACCTTAGGTCACTTCTCTATCTGCTTCTTTCTTCGCCCTGCTCCATTGTGGAATTCATTCCCATCGTCTACTTTTATAAACTCCTATAACCTTGCTGTTGACTTGCCGTTCTCTCCACAGCTCGGATTATACAAAAAAACCAACAAAATATTGTTGCTGATTTATCGTTCTCAGTCGTTGTTGACATGTCGTTCTCTCCGCAGCCCTGTGCAGTGCTTTGTGACCCTTGGGTGAAAAGCGCTCTATAAATGCTATTATTAGTATTAATTTTAAGGAAAATGTTAACTATTATTACTGTGATAGTGCTGTTTGTTGGTGGCTGCTCTACATGTTAAGCCTTAGGCAATGTGCTCAGAAATGTTTAAAAAATAACTCAAGTCATCTGGCCACCGTGGCAGTGAGTAGCGCTGCCGCCTCACAGCAAGACGCTCCAGGGTTAAAATTCCGGCTCGGGTGCTTTTCTGTGTGGAGTTTGCATGTTCTCCCCGTGTCCGTGTGGGTTTTTGCCGGGCACTCCGGTTTCCTCCCAACGTCCAAAGAAATGCTGCGGCATAGGTTGATCGGCCTGCTGACTAAAATTTCCCCCGGTGCCCTGTGATGGACTGGCGTCCCATCCAGGGTATAGCCCTGCGTTCGGCCCTGTGTCTGCCGAGATAGGCTCCGGCTGACCACGACCCTGTACAGGATTAAGCGGGTTCTGACAATGATGATGATCTGGCCAACTAACCCAACCCAGCTAAACTTCATGACACTGGAAGAAAGGCTTGAGAGCCATATTGTCAGCCCAGGTCTTCAATACGGTTATAAAGAGGCAGGGTCCACAGCTAACTTTGAGCAACGAAGAAATGTCCAAACTGCAAGGCACACATTACCATGATTATTGGAGCCTGTCACCATGACACGCGAGAGAATCAAACAGCAACTGTGCATATGAATCTATATTTAAATAGACGTAAATAATTTGAATACATCGTAGCTCAGAAAGATGTACAACCTTGACGATACATCGCAGGAAATATCCAGGGTACGGGGGAACAGAGCCAATGAGGCGTGCAACTCATCCAGTATTGGATTAACAGTGGAGGCAGAATAATAATAATTTTACATTTATAACGCGCGCATATTCATTCACTGTCGAAGGTACTCATTCGACGAAAGAACGACTCAAAGACGTAGCGAGGAAAGCGAAGAGAGGCGGAGGAGGCAACCAGGCGGTGTTGCCGGCGCCATATTGCCACACACTGCTTCCTATATATTATGATGTTATCAGCCAATTAGAAGACGTATACAGTAAAGTGCTCGCTCAAGATAGCCAACAGTGAAACAAGACGTAAATACGGACACGCGAATTCACTTACCTCTCGGTCTGCCAAGGATATGTCGCACTGGATGCCAGTCTAAACATCACAATATCATGCCAGGGCAAGAGTCATGGCAATAGTTACTGATTAATACAAGAACCGACACCCATGTGCCATACATTTGGTGGTCTGGTGAGCTGAAAAAATATGCCCATGACATGTAAATGTAATCTGCTCAGCCATTTTGCTCTAAATCTGATTCAAATTATAAAATATATTCTAATGCATTGGTCGGTCAAGGTTGTGCTGTATAGCTCTCCTGTTTAGTGATGTACCGCACAGTTGTTCTGTTCGATGCTTCACCGCACGACCTGAGCTCGATAGCTCCGTGATGGGAGCTAAAGACGGTCTCGGCACATTGGAGCAAAACGTCGGATATTGTGCCGAACAACACACGGTAACAAGCCGCGATCACAGCCGAGAGCTATCGTCTACAGTCTACAGGGAAAAAAAGTCATTTTTACAGCGGTTACACTCCTAGCAGTTAGAACTTGTTCACATTGCAAAACAAAGCAAAATGGTCGAGTGACTTAGTTCCGTCTCGAGAACACTTGGCTCAGCGGTAGAGCAATCGGCTTGCTAATAATGTGAGTTGAGATCTTTAATAGGGTTAGAATCAGCCCATCATCCCTCAAGAATGAGTAAAATAAGAACTATGTTGTTGGGAAATCAACAGTGGTTGTCCTGCCGTAGAAATTAGTGATTTCAACCACTAACTCAGAGCAGTACGGGATATTAAAACTTCCACTAATAATAATAATAATAGCATTTATATAGCGCCTTTCACCCGAGGGTCACAAAGCGCTGCACAAGGGCTGCGAAGAAGACGGCATGTCAACAACGAAAGAAAAAACCCAATAAATAAAAACATAGACACACGGAACAGCAAAGAAAAAACGCAGACACCCAAAACACAGCTTCCACACGCGACACCACGAGGCGAGTTTAGGCGAGGCAGGACTTACACACACTGGGCCAGGAGTAGGCCGCGCAAAACAGACACAAAAAAACAAGCAACAAGGGCATGGCAGACAACAAAAACCAACACCAAAGTTACACAGAAACAAACCACCAACCAAACAGAAAAGGAACAGATGGAAAATGACAAATGTACATCAAATTAAAGCTTAATAAATACCCTTAACACGGAGCTGCAGCCCACGCGCCCCCAGCACGCAATGACGCGTGGGCAAAAAAATAGTCGCGACGGAGAGAGCAGGGACGCTTAGTGACACGGTTATCCCGAAAGAGCAGCTCTTGAAGAGCAATTCTCACATATGGAGCCGTGACAAACCTACACCACTACACTTTTTGCAAGGTGAACAATGTTTTCAATAAAGATGGCGATCCATCTCTTGGGCCCTTCTAAATAATCTTTTTGGAGACATTTCATAACGTAGAAGAGAAGCAATGCGCGATGTGGTTACCTGCAGATGGCTTGAAGGATGTCTTACAAATACTCACTACTCACGTGAAAATATTTATTATTACCATCGTTCAATGCGACCACAGCAAAGCATTCAAGAGGAAGGGGACCATCCCCCTACAAAGGATGGTACATTCCGGTCACGGTGACCATTGCTCCCGCCTACACGCTCTTCTTACACTCGGCCATTGCGCAACACTTGGCTAAGGAATGTACCATGTTTTGTTGAAAGGGGGTGGTGAGCCCCTTCGTTTTGGATCCCCTGCTGAAGAGCAGCGGTATCACACTGGATGTACACTCAGTATGGCGAGAGCTGTGGATTTGGCGAAACGGTGGAGGTGGCAGCACAACGACACCACCAGCACAGCCAGGGCTCAAGCCAGTGGAAGGCGAACGGGAGGAGAGTAAAGATACCTTTCATTCTGAGAGGGATAAAGTGCATCAGCTGCAATCCTGAGAGACAGAGGGACATGCAACAGGGCCGATAAATACTCACCTGCTCATGCAAAAAGAAATTAAAATCCAGGAAAGGAGGAGACATTCAGGTAAATCAACAGATACGAAAAAGGAAAAAAAACAGGCCTTGCAATGTACGTATAATAAACCATAGCTAAGAGGGAGGAGTGGTGGCGTAAGGTGATCGCTCAGACTACTGCAGACGGTGGCCGAGTTGGTGGCAACGTACACTCCTGACGTCTTTGTCGATGGGTAGATTGTCATTGGCAAAACAATAGTGTAAACTCCCTTCAAGTTTCCAAGTCTCTGCAGACATGTGGTGATGGATTGTTCGTGAGAACAGGGAGCCAGAGGGTTGCTGTCACTCTCCCTGCCCGCTTGTGATGCGTATCGCGTTATTTAATTATGCATTGAGAAGTTTTACAGACGAGCTCCCCCGACCAGGCTGCAGAACTATTTCCACCAAAGCACGATTATGGAGGCATAGATTGAGAAGCCAGGAGCTGTGAGCAACAACATGTTAGGGCCACTGCTGTCAGTGGCTTAGAGCTACATCACGACCTGGGAGGGCATTTATTAGCATGCAGAATGAAAATAAATTTACAAATTTTCCATAGGAGTCCATATACAGAAATCAATGTAATGTTCTGATCAGCTTAGACAATTGTATCATTTGGGCAAAGCTGGGTGAGTAAAATATATATTTAAAATATAAATATCGTCCACTGTCATTCACGAAAGGCCCTAAGCAATATGCATTTAGGTGCCAGCAAAGTTTGTTTAAGGAGCTGGCGATGTTCACTCCAAAACACAACAACGTAATAAAAAAATAAAGTCAACTCATATTTAGGTAGGTTAAACAAAATAATCAGAATATATTTACGAGACCTCCTTATTAAAGACGCACATGTGGTCAGGGTAGGAGTAAAATAGATTCTAGAAGTTTGTCAACGAATTAAGGTTTGCAAAACATTTCAATTCCTACATTTGTTTATTACTTCAGATCCATTTAGCAAGTGGCCCAATGAAAACAGTCATCTGCAGTTAATGCAAATACACCGATAGGCTTTGACTTGTGTGCTCTCCAATAAGGACATCTCACCACAAACGTAAGAATATTAAGATTATTCACATGCATTTGTGGTTAATAATGAGACTCTTGTTAGTGCATATAGTGGCTTTAAAGGTGAATGATTTTAAGGACTGCCATGTGTGCAAAGTGTAGATTCTTAGCATGCCCTTACAAACACAAGGTTAAGTGCTGCATCTTGCAAAACACGTTAGAAGTGAGAGTGTAAAGAGAATTGTAATGAATATCAAGGATCTTGAGATTAAATCCAACCGCTATAAAGTGTCATAAAAGATGTAAGCATCAGATTATTTTTTATTTCATTAATGTTTCTCTGACATGTAACGTTTAATCTCTAGAGAACATTGTTATTTGAAGCGTGCAATATCCGGCTTGCACCCATCACAAATTATCAATATTTACAAACTACGCGTGACCTTTATAATAAACTTCTGCATTCCAACCCTCCATCCGTTACCCTAGTAACGGTCTCCTCCCGGAGGTGAGAGAGTAACAAGTACCTGCCGACAGACTGGAGCATGTCGAGCAGGAGCGGCGCCGCGACCTCGGGGCTCAGGTGGATGAAGGTGGACAACGTAACGATGGCCAAGCTCAGGGTGTCCTCATCGTACTCCTCCAGAACGGCGCCACAGTCATGGCACCTGGGCAAGGAAAACCATCGCACAGCTCACCGGCACAAACAGAACGGCTTTACTGGCACACACTGACAGGTACGTGCACGGCCGGATTGTCAATCCACCGCTGGATGAGGGCCGGCCACCCTGCGCTCTATGAGTCTCGGGACCGTAGGACTGTGGCTGTGAACCTGCGGGATCGTGGCCACGGGGCGCAGGTGACGACGCGCAGCCTGCGGACTCACGGCTACTCTCAGGGAGCCGCACTCTGCGGACGATCGCACCTGTCCGTCGCCAGGGTCGGCTGCTCGTCCGTGAACTCCTCGGGCACCGGCACGAACATGCTGGGGATGCTGGCGGCCGACACCAGGCTGTACTTGGTGCCTGTGAGCGCACGGCGGAAAGTCGAGTCACCGCGGCGTCTTCCTTCTCACGTGAGTCGTGCGGCATCCCGTTGGTATTTTACATTTGCGGAAATACGACTGCTGTCGATTTCAGCCAAGCATCACTTGTTTTACCGACCCCATAAGGATGACCCACAACCGCGATTTAAACGTGCGATCAGCCGATTGTGACCCGGTCAACACACACGCAGTTGCGACACCGAACGGAACTCTAGCTGCTCACTCTAATCAGAGCCAAAATGAAAGAGATGCAACGTACAACGTAACTGGAGTGCATCAGTTCACGTGGTTGTGCTGTGCACCTCTCCCACGTGTTTCAGGGCCTGTCCTGCGTGTTGTTTGGAAAGATGATTAAGATGTCCAACTTCTTTTTTTCCCGAAGAAGTTCCCGGCGCTCGGAGCAAAATCTCCGACGACGGGCCGAACAGCACACGGCGCAACCCAGACACGCGTCGATCAGAGAGCTGCACCCTGCTCGCGGGCGGCCGTCTGCCACATGCCGGTGCGGGCGAGGCCGTGGGTGCCACTTGCCTGCCTCCCAGGCTCCCAGGGGCTGTGGGCTGTTTCCCTGCTGCTCCAGCTGCTGCCTCAGCGGCTGCTGCAGCGTCAGGACGCCCAGGGAAGCGCGCTTTATTGGCTTGTAATGAGCTGTCGAGAATGGGCCCCGATGAGAGGTGTAATTACATAAAAACAAACGTTCTTCTTTAATAATAATATTATCATTTATAGAGCGCTATTCACCCGAGGGTCACAAAGCGCTGCACAGGGCTGCGGAGAGAGTGACATGTCAACAACGACAGAGAACGGAAAATCAGCAACAAAAACATTTTGGGGGCTTTTTTTTTTATAATCCGAGCTGTGGAGAGAACGGCATGTCAACAACGGGGAGACAGAATAACTGAGAGTCAAGCAATAGCGATAAATTATGAGACATGATCAACGGTATCAAAGGCGGACAAGAGGACAAGAATACTTGGCAAGCCTTTATCAGCAGCGACGAGTAGATCATCAACTACTTTTACCAAGGCAGTTTCAGGACTATGGCCGAGTCTGAACCCAGATTGAAAGGAATCGAGGAGGTCGTTGTTAAGAAGATGTTTCTGGAGTTGTGCAACTACAGCACGTTCAAGGACCTTAGAGATGAATGGTAGATTGGAGATGGGCCGATAATTATCAGGGATGCTACAATCGAGGCCAGGTTTTTTTAAGCAGGGGGGGTAACTGCGGCACATTTGAACAGTGGGGGAAAGATACCAGAGTGGAATGAGTTATTGAACATATTAGTGACGTACGTGGCAAGGGGTTTGAAATTTGCCCGGATGACACATTGGCATACTGCGTTTCATAAACATGGACAATTCTCAAAGTAAATAGAACAAAAGCTTTAAAGTGCACAGTGATGCATAGGGCGGCACAGGCTTGGCAGTTACACAGACGGAAATAGGAAGCCATGGATCAGAGAACACAAGTCACTCTAAACTGTGAAACGCAGTATTTTGGGGTCGAGGCAGTAGAGAATGTAGGGTTAGGGCTACATTGGACATCAACACACAGCACGATCCGAAAACACATTGGAGAGATGGTGACCATGACGCAGGGGAGAACTGATATAATATGTGAATAACTGTAAAACTATTGCACAAGGGAACATGCCAGGTAAAAACGGGGTGAGAAAAACAAATACACGTGAGATTTACTTACATTGACTGCTCTCGGCTGATGCAGCGGTTCCAAACGACTGCGCAGAGGTGCTTTCCCGAGGCAAATCCAGTGTCGGGAGACCACCAAAAGCGGGGCCCGGAACATCTGGAAACAGTCAAAGTCACATTTCGTACATTTTCGTGCCTTTGTTAATAATAATAATAGCATTTATAGAGCGCCTTTCACCCGAGGGTCACAAAGCGCTGCACAGGGCTGTGGAGAGAGCGGCATGTCAATAACATCAAGACAGATTAACTGAGAGTCAAGCAATAGCGATAAATTATAGGACATAGGAATCCCGCTTCCAGAGCCTGCAAGCTCACTGGGTATTTTCTGCTGTAATAATACACATCTAACAATTTACTGATGTAGGTTTTCATGGCTTGACGTACGAGAATTGCGCTTCATAGCTGTTCTTTCGGGATAGCCGTGTCGCGTGTTACTTCTCGTCACGACATTTTGCCTCCCACACTGGAGGCATCATTAGGCGTTCGTCAGGCGTTTCAGAAATGCCTGATGATGCCTCCAATGTGGGAGGTGAAACATCAGGAAGGAGAAGGAACACTTGACATGGCTATCCCAAAATATCAACTTTGGAGAGCAATTCTGAATCGTTTATTTAGTATGTTTCATAAGTTTTCCCCAGTTTTATCCTGATTGCGCTATCAACCTCATGTCATCAGACCAACGTTCCATTCAGATCTCTCACACAGCAGCAAACGTTCCAAGTCAAAGGACAGCCCGCAGAAGCAGACATTACAGAGCTACCTCTCTTAAAGTGACCACTGATCCACACAGTAGGGCAGTTCCCATCCACCTTGCATGTGATAGTAACCTTCACAAGAGTCAAACCAATATATTAATTATCAGAGCTGAAATGTAGGCAAATTAAGAGAAGAAGAAAGTGTAATGGATTTTTTGTGCAGTGATTGGTGATGCGGCTAAGACCATAAACTAAACTAAACCTGAAAAAACAACCAATTCACCCACAAAACACGACGTGCTAAACAAACACGAGCGTGCTCACACGGTCCGCCACGCGTACCTTCATCGTCAATGTCTATCGACTGCTGCGGCATGCTGAACGGCATGTCCAGGTATTCCCTCTGAATGGCGCTAACCGCAATCTTTCGCTCCTTCTTCTGCCGGGGAACGATGTGAATACGGAATTCTCCCTCTTCTTCCCCCTCCTCTTCCTCGCCGTCCTTGAGGTCGCCGTCTTCCTTGGCAGACTCTCGGTCGTCCTCGGCGCAGGACGGCGCGCGCTTCCTTTCGCCGTCCGTCCCGTTGGAGGGGCTCTCGTCGGGGGGTGGCTCCTCCACCGCAGTGCGCTTCTCCAGCGGACCCCTCTTGGTTTTCTGCTTTGTGCTGGTGCCGTTGTCTCCGTCGGACGGGCTCGCAGGTGCCAGGCTGTCCGCGCCACAGCTGACGAGTTGGAGGCACTCCGACGGGGCCATCGGGTTTGCCGGATATTCGGTGGCGCTCGGAGGCTGCAGCCACGCGGTACTGTCGGGCACCCTGATGGAGACCTCGCCGGTGCAGTCCTCGATGTTCACCATCACCACGGGCGTCACCGTGGGGCCGTGACCCTGGGAGTCCGCGCCCTTCGGAGGCTTCCCTTCTCCCGGCTCGTTCTCGTCGTCGCTCTCGATGATTTGCAGCGGCGGGAGAGGATCGAAAATCAACGAGTCGCTGTCGGAGCTCGTGATCATCGACAGCTTTTCCAAAGCGGCCGTGACCGCTTTGTCGGGCGAGATGCTCATCAGGTCGCCGTCCTTTCTGTTCTCGGCTTCAAACTCCTCAATGTCCTCGAGCTTCACCTCCGGCACGTCCAAAAAACTGAGCCTGATGTCGGGCGTGATGCTTTTTGTCATCTGCTTCGCCGCCTTGGCGGCCGCGTGCTCGTCGCCCCCCCTGTGGTGAGACACGAACGTCTGGCTGTCGGGCGACGAGTTCTGACTGACGTCGTGGTGCTTGGACGACGGCAGGAAACGTCTTTCAATATCCGGACTGGCGGAGAAGGACCTCCTGTGGCACTCGACTAGCGCTGGGTGGAGCGGCTCCGAGTAGGTGCTCCTGTGCTCCATGGACCGGTGCTTGGGCCGCAGGAGCCTCTTGCCAGACGAGCCGATGGACGGCACCGAGATGGAGACGGAGAGCAGCTCCTCCTGGGTTTTTGGTGAGGGGCTGGACTGGGACTTTAGCATGTCGTGCAGGGCACATTTATCTTTGTATTGTGACAGCTCTATGTCTGAATCTAAAGACAAACCACACACACCCAAAAACGATTAGGTTAATGATGAATTTTAACTCACAAGATTGGTTGTATATGTTGCATTTGTGAAATTTGTTTAAGAAAGCTCTGCACTCACTTCGCTGAGGTAGCATGTCGACTTGCTGGTATTTGGTGTTTTTCAATCCTCCCATCTTCTTGAGTTTTGCCAGGAATGTTTGGGACTCTTTTGCACGTGTAGGTGTTTCGTGACCATCAGAGTCATCAAACACGCTGTCTTCTTCTGGGAGCAAAAACACATCAATCAAATGAATAAGAGCATCACACCATCAGTCTCAAGAGTCTTTTCAAGGGGGTCCCACCTTGCTTTAAGAGGAAGGGGTGCTATGGGTATGGGTAGTCAGGATTGGGACTTTTAGCCAATACGAGATACACTGTATGGGGTTGTTTTTAGTTAGGGGCGAAAAATGGAGAGTCCAAAGACAACGCATGTAGAACAGGGGGAGAAGGTATGAGTTCTATACTGAAAGGCACTCGAGTCAGGAATGGGAGTGGCTCAGTGCCGTGGTGAGTAGCGCTGCTGCCTCACAAGCAAGAAGCCCTGGGTTCGATTCCCGGCTCGGGTACCTTACTGTGTGGAGTTTGCATGTTCTCCGTGTGTCCGCGTGAGTTTTCGCCGGGTACTCCGATTTCCAAAGACATGCTGCCTAGGTTAATTGTCCTGACTAAATTGCCCCCAGTGCCCTGAGATGTTGTAACTTGCTTATTCCTCCCCACTGGACGACTGTTAAAAACGGTTCCTTCCAGCTTAAATAGAAACTGACTGAGTAACTGCTGTGGGGCACGCGTGTCAGCGCCGCGCCATCCTGCCACCATGGCTACAGTAAGAAGCCTCACGCACCCATCTTCTCCTTGTCGCTGTACTTGCTTGTGTTGCTGTTGTCGCTGTAGAGGGGTCCGGCAGTGGGGTGCGGCTTGCAGCTGTGGTACTGAGCGTCCAGCGTGTTCACCACCACGTAGATCAGCTGCAGAATCACCTTGCACGTGTCTGGCTCCTTGTAGGGGTACTAAAGAGGTAAACGATGTTAAGGCGCGAGCCTGCAACTGCTGGTGGAAGGGCCTCCATTGGAGGAAACACTAGACAGTATTTCGCTTCCTCTTCTACGGGGACCAGATATGTTGGAAGAGGTGGCCGTACTCACACTTAGCCCCACCACACATGAGCTGCGGATTTAATAAACGTGCACACGGGTGGGAATAATACTACGCTGAATAAGATGAGCAGAACGTTGCATGTTCAGCAATGTTTGCTGGGTTGCCCGCCGACATTGTGGGCAACAGCCCTGCACGAGCCATCTTTCAGCAGTGTACAACTTAAACCAATGGCGTGGCCTGGTTGGCACGAGGAGCAAAATAATGTCCGTTGCGCAATTCCCACCGAGACTTGACACCTGGGCCTCACGGCCGGTGGGGTCCCGGTGCAGCAGCAGCAGCATCGCCTGCACGCCTGACGGCTCCGTGAGCGTGTCTCCGGCGCGCGCGCGGGCGGGCGGACGTGCAGGGCGGGGAGGGGAGCGCACCTTGTAGAGGATGACGATGAGGGTGCGGAGCCAGAGCTGGCGAGTGTGCGGGTGCAGCGACCACAGCGAGCAGCGCGGCGGCTGCTGGAAGTAGTGGCGCAGCTGGGGGCAGGCGCCGTACTTGAGCACTTGCAGCACCAGCGGCAGCAGCTGGCGGCCCAGGCTGATGTTGCAGTCGAGCACCTGCGCGGGCACACAGCGCCTCGTTAATCGCACCGAGAAAACGCACGGTAACGACAAATCTGTCGGTCGGCGGGTTGGCTCCATCATCGGTCGCCGTCGGCCACGCTCGATTCGCTGCTGGATGCAGCGTTCGGTGCTTTGCCGTACCACGAGGTCGCGCGACAATACTTCACCACGCCGGTTGGTGTGCGTTGGCGAAGGTGCGTGTAACCAGGAGCTAGGCAGACGGTATTTTCAGCAGAACACAAGCGTTTGGCACAATGCGTCAGTGTGCGCTACCGTGACCGCTCCCTCCGATCGGGGGGGCGGGAGGGGCAATTTGCCCCAGGCCTCACACAAAAGAGAGCCTCACAACCAGCCTTCTGTTTGTCGCTAATGACTCAGGGGGTCCCACGTGGATTTCACTTTGGGACTCCCGGAACGTTCGGGCCACTATGATCAAACCCCGCACCCCCGAAATGCCGTAAATCTCCACGAAATCTCCAGCGAGGACACCTGCGCGATGCCGGTCATGAAGGCGTTAAAGCAGGTGCTGCTGCGCATCTTGGTGGGGGCCACCATGAAGCAGCCCTCCTGCTGGTCGTAGCCCAGCAGCACGTGCAGGTGACGCTTAACGGTGTTGAAGGCCTTGGCGGAGGACACGTCGGTCTCCGAGGTGCTCCGCTCCTTGGCCATGAACTTGGTGAGCACCGTGATGAGGTGGTGCACGGTCTGGTGGTCGATGCGCGCGTCCTCCGGCAGGGGGTCCAGGATGGCGATGTCGTCTCCCACTGCCAGGTTGCCACCTGGAGTTTGGTTCCAAATAATTACAACTGGAGCCACTCGTGCCGCAGGCTAAGCTTGCAGGACGCGTGCACCAGAAGCGATGCTCACGCACTATCGCAGGGCAGCAATGTTTTCTCTTCGTACACAAATTAAGCCGTTGCAGTTTTAAAGCGATGTCACTAATATATGTTTTATATATATAGTGCAACTCTCCACTTCCAAACTATACCCACAATTAATTTTATTCAACGAAACATTAACAATTCAGTGCCGGTGGTGTAGCAGATGTGGGAACCACTGTGATGTAGATGGGTGACAATGTGGAACATCACATCCAATGTGTTTTTTTTTCTGGGTGCTAAAAAAAAACACAGTATAGACATTTTGTTCCCTCCTGCATATTTGAGTAGAATGAAAAGTTTTGGATAAGATGAAATGTCGTTCCTTCCAGCTCTGGGAGTAGTGTATATTCACATTCCGCGGTGTGGAGCCAACATTAACCGTGCATGCGCTGCTCGGCACTCGGCTAATCTTGTTTTTCTCTATACCCTCTACACGCAAATTAAGACACTGAACTCTGAACCCACCTGATGATTGGTAATCACTAACGTCTGCAGCAAGGTGGGTTACAAGAAATTGAACTGAGAAACACATTGATAATGTAGGCTTTTATGACTCGACTCATGGTTGCTCTTCTGGGAGGCTGATGATTCCAACGTGGGAGGCGAAACGTCGCGAGGGAAAGAGGGAGAACGCTCCACACGGCTATCCCGAAAGAACAGCTCTGAAGAACAACCATCAAAGTGCTAATTAAACATTGCTCGACTATATTCGTTTAGTTTGAGGTTTAATACTTTGTGTTCTAGCAGTCAAGTATTTCTGAGTCTCATCATCATCAGCAGCAGCTTCACGCGTCACAGTTAATGTCAGGGGTGACTGTCGTCACGTCTTTGTGAGTGATGGTGTGAATCGTACCAGGTAAAACATGCTTAATCATCTCCCCGAGAGATGGAGCGGACTGCTGATGGCGAGTGATCCGTAAGGCTGTGATGATAAAAATATGTGAGAAACCAAAAAGGAAAATGAAATATAAACACGGCAGTTCACTCTTTAAATTGCACGAAGTAGATGCACTGTAGAATTTAAAACTGAAATGTGAGCCAGAACCTGAAAGAGAAAACCAACGTGTCGAACTTAATTTTAGCAACACATCACGTTCCTGACACAATTTCAAGTATGATCAGTACTCTTATGAATACACGTCTCTGACTATGTTAACGTTAACTTTTTAAAATCAAGCGACAGCTCATGGAACAGTTTTCTCTTTCATCATTGTTGTCTGAATTCGATGCAGCGATCACTGATGACGGTGGCTGGGCGGGCACCCGGCGAGTCGGCAAGTGGGCGATACTTAACGGAGCCGGTGCGTTAGGGTTTCCGGCAGCGAGTGCGTCCTCTTGGACTCGGCCGGCTTCTTCACGCTGTCGCGCAGCGAGCGCACGCTCTTCTGCCGGTTCCGAGCAAAGCGCGCGCGCTTGATCTTCCACATGGCTGCGTCGCTCATGTTCACCACGTTCGTTCGCACCGTCGAGATGGCTGCCGGTCAAACGCGACGTGTTAAAATAATAATAATAGTGACGGTAATGATGAATTTATAATGTGCGTAGTTGTCACTTCGCACTCAGAAAGAAAGAGAATGATCCAGGGGCACAGGAAAAAGCAGACACGCGGGAAGGCAGGTTAAAGTGGCACCAACAAATGCCCAAGCTCTGTGATCCTGAAAGAGTAAGCCTGAACTACTGCATTACTGAGCATTTATAAACGCAAAAAACATATTTCTAGACAGCAAAACAAACTGTCCTCCGATCACAGCTGACATGCCTCGTGACATCACAACACTGCGTGTATAATGCACACAGCACGTGGTGGATTGACCAAATTGAAAGCCTCACTCAATCTCAAGGATCTTTGTAGGAGGGTCCTGCCAAGTTTTAAGAGTAGGGTGTGATGTTGCTATGTGTCATCCTGAGTAATCTACAGGTCACATTTGATATTGAGCTGTTTGGCCGATAGCAGTTACATTGTGTGCTTGTTTTAGCTATGGGAGGAAAGCAGAGGCTTTGGAGGCAACCCATGCACATTCCACACAGCCATTCGTGTCAAGAATCAAACCCAAGGCTTTCTTTCTGTGAGGCACAAGTGTTACTCCTGTGCAACCAACCAGGCCACCCAAAACACGTCTCTTTCTGGTTCTTCCCTCTCACTGCTCTGCCTTGGAATTCCCTCCCATCGTCTCTTTGCCAAAGCTCGAGCTCAAATTAACAAAATCTGTAAGCTCTTATTTGTAACAATTGTGATTGTGCTATTTGTTGCTGGCCACACGAGCTTCTGCTCCTGCTGGCACTTACTGGTGGGGAAGGGGAACTCCTTGTTGCAGTCCAGGTGGAGCTGAGCCTCGAGTGACAAGGTGTCGAAGCGATTGACGAAGAACTCCCAGCTGAGCGCAGGGATGTCCGGCCGCACGTTGTGCAGGAGAAGCAGCTTGCTGAGGATCGTGGGCCGGTCCTTCACCACCGTGTCGAACTGGAAGTCCATGCACGCGCACAGGCACTGCGCACAAACCAGACATATGTCACAACACAGAATCGGCCTGTGGGACAAGGTAGACACCGAGAAATCTGTAGCAGACAGATGCCATCGACGCTGTCGACTCCCTGTTCAAGGCCAGACTTAAGACCGTGCTCTTCCCCTCTGCCTATTACTGTCTGACTATAAACGATATGAGCCCACGGGTTATGTAGAGTGCTTTGAGATGCGGTCTTATTTAGAAGCCATATACATCCACATTGCCACTATTAAGCCAGGTGAGGGTCCATCGAGTATTGGCTTGGGTGATTTCTCACCACTGTCTCAAACACATATGTGCTAGTATATATGACGTTCGTACGCGGTCTTTGTCCACAATTTGTTACATTCACAGGTGACAACCCTTCCCAGGCCTTGTGCGTCTCTCTGCGTTGACGACGGACGGCAGACCAGTGGCCGGCTGGCCAGCGCCTCGGGCGGGCGGGCGGGCGGGCGGATGGGTGGGCAGGCGGGCCTGACGCCACACACCTGCAGCGCGGGTCGCTTGATGGTGTCAAGCTGCAGCTGGGCACTAGTGCTCACGGCGGGGCTCACGTCCTCCACGGCCGCCAGGTAGCAGCAGAAGGCGTGCGCCATCGAGTACTTGAGCGTGTGGCTTTTGGCCGTCGCGGCCACGTCCAGGAAGCGGCAGAGCACGGCCACCTTCTCCACTGCCGCGCACGGCGTGCGACGCGGGCGGGAGCAGACAAGTGGGTCTCACGGGTCCCTCCACATCCACGCAATCACTCAACGTCCTCGGAGCTTCCCGCCTCAAGATTCAGAGGTTTTCTTATGTTTTGTGCGGGAGGATACAAGTCAACTATAAAACTAGGCCGCATGGTTAAGCTTAGTCGTGAATATTCGCAGAGATACATCCCTTTTTAGTATTATTGGGATGCTTGGAGCCTTAAAATCGATGGAGCAGAGATGTCACTTTAACTTTATTTTGCTCCTTCATAATGCCGTTGACTCTGTATACAGGTCAGTAGCCATCTATCTGCTTCAATGTCTGAATTGTTGATGCCACAAAATGGCTCTAAAATTAAGATATTTTTTTTTAAACAGCCACATCGTTGAGCAGCTGAAACACCGTGTGGGAAATGAGCTACCAAGCTGAGCTTTAGTGGGATTATAGATGAGGGCTAGAGTACTTGTGATAAATAAAAATCTGTCTAATCCAATGAAGTGCAACGAATTATTGAATGCAATTTACAGGCGTCTACATTACAAGTAAAACTGTACATAAAAGTCAGGATCGTGTCATATTTTCTACGTGTGTATAATCCTAAACCGATAATAGTAAAGGAATGTGACGATGACGTAAGACCCAAATGGGATGGAATCTCTATTCCGGCCGAGCTTCCCAAAGTGGGCCCACCTGCTTCGAAGCGCACTTTCCACTCCTTGCTGTTGAAGCTGCGCTCGATGATACCCCAGAAGACGTCTCCACCGTGCGGCAGCGACAGCGTGTGCAGCAGCAGCGGCGCCGCCACCGCGGGCAGCTGCGAGAACTCCGTCTTCATCACCTGCCACAAGCTGCCCGCGGCGGCACCAACACGCACTCGGTGACCGTCGTCCTAATCCAGCCGATCGTGGCTAGTTCTCATGTTATCCACTCTGGAGGGATAATCGGCCGAATCAAACCCAAACCAAAATTTGGGCAACATGATGGCGCAGTGGTAAGATCTACGCCTCACAGAAAGAAAGCCCTGTCTGAGGCGGTTTGATTTTTGCCTCGGGCACTTTTTTGTGTGGAGTTGTGTGTTTTTTCCCCTGTTCTGCGTCGTTTTCCTCCGAGTTTTCCAGTTTTATCCCAGAAAAAAAACAATTCACCAATACATTTTCATATAATGTCTATGACGCCGACTAACTGCGTGGCTGCCTTCCCCCACCACTCTGCGGTTTCCTCACACCTCCGAATCGTTCTCCCATCGAATACCTTTGACAATGAATGGGAGAGCGCTCAGCGACACGGCTATCTCGAAAGAACGGCTTTGAAAAGCAACCATCATGAATCGAGCCATGAAAGGCTATATCAGTATACCGAACGAATATGCGCAGCGTGTTGTAAATTGTCTTTAATTACCTCGGGATGAGCATTGAGTCCTGGATGTAGGCGAGGAAATGGGGATGCGCGTTCTTGGCTTGGTACAGGACGCCCCCGCGCAGGCACAGCACCCGCAGGCAGTTGAACATGTTCACCAGAATGTCTGGGTCCTCGAACTTTTTAATCTCCTGTGCACATGTTTTTGCACGTACATTATATAAACATATGTAGGACTATGACCCAGCTCCCTTTGGGTGGAGCTATCACCTCCGCCGGCGACTCAATGAACCGTCACGATTAGGTTAAAGAAGAGTGTATTTGTTGGGTAATGGTAGAACCTCTATTTGCTGCTGGGGTCTCGTCAACCCATTACCAACAACGCGTATGGATGCAAAAATAATCAACTGTTAAACGTGCAATTCGGTCCATATATCATCTGCGCATTACAGCAAGAAGGCCTCGGGTTCGAATCTCGGCTCGGGCGCCTTTCTATGCGGAGTTTGTGTTCTCCCCCTGTTCTGCGTGGGTTTCCTCCGGGTTCTCCGGCTTCCTCCCACAACTAAAAAAAAACCACTCATTAATTATTTGGCCGATAACATCATAATATATAGGAAACAGTGTGTGGCAATATGGCGCCGGCAACACCGCCTGGCTGCTTCCTCTGCCTCCCTGCGCTTTCCTCGCGCATCTGAGTCGTTCTCTCGTCGTATGAGTACCTTCGACAGTGAATTAATATGTGCGCGTTAAAAATGTAAAATTATTATTATTAAGCTTTAAAATCGACATTAAACAAATTATTAAGGTTTTGGTTCACCCAATGTGCTTGCATTTTATAGGTAATCCTTTGACGTCTGTGTGCTGTTTCACCGTACTGGTCACTCTGCAGCCAACCACGTTTAAATAATGAATTTGTAAACTTGCCCGGTTTTATTTTTTATAAGTTTCACAACGAATGAATGTGCTGTTTCACGTGCAAGATTTCTGTTTTCCAAATGTTGCCACTACATGGTAGCAGACAACACGAATAATCACGTAATTGGACGCTTTCCCCGTGTGTGTGGCACGTAAACAAAACCACCTGCATTCGCTCATGCGTAATCATGTGAGCCGGCCACAGCAAGGCATCATTGGCGCGTCCTGACAACAGGCCGGACTCACTGAACGGTTAAGGAACTGTGAGAGGAGCGTTTATCTCGGTGAGATGCTGTGACCTTTGCGTGCACTCATGCGCCCATCCCTCTGGAGGAAGGCGCCGTACCTGCAGCAGAGTGAAGATGAGCTTGAGAGTGACGGGAAGCTGCTGCAGGTTGAACTTGAGCTCCCCCGCTTTCTTCTTGTTTTCCTCTCCACCCTCCTTGGCGTCTGCTTTGCCGGCTGGGAGGGGACAATCGTGAACCTTCTTTGAGAGAACTCATCAACGAAGAATATGAAGACGCCTGCCACCATTTTACATTTCAAAAGGATCAATGGTTGCAGGTTTATGTTGCTAATGCGAGGGCGTCACCTGGTGGATTGTCGGCAGGGTCCCCTTTCCTGCCGTCCTGCTTCTCCTCTCCCTCACCCCTGGCTGACAAATTGGGCGTGCGCAGCAGCAGGCTCTCCTCCAGGCTCTCGGGGGTCTCCTGTCAATGCACGATGGCGATGCGAACGTGAAGACAAACCACCAACACGAGGCAGACAGGGACGATACGGGGGTCTGATGTAGGTTTTCACGGCTCGATTCATGATTATTGCTCTTCACAGTTGTTTTTTCGGGATAGCTGTTCTAGTTGAATGTTTCCACATACAACTAGAACGCCTGATGATGCAAAACGTCCGATGATGCGAAACGCCGCGAGCAAGAGAGGGAGATCGCTCGACACCAGCTATCCCGAAAGAACAGCTCTGAAGAGCAACCATTAATACGGGGGTCGCCTAAAGGCAAATTGACTCAGATAGACACGCATTACTGTTTGCATTGTCTTTTATGGCTGTCAATATGACATAATAATTATTTATTTATGTAAAAAAAATCGCACCCACATTTTTGTAGAAAAACTGAAATATGTTACTTTTCAGTAAAATTAATTTTGGGTCACCCTGTACAACACGCTCATAAAATGTAATCTCCGGATACATTACACCCCGTAGCATCCCCTCCACAGACAACACTTCGGGATGATTCGCAACGCTAACAGACGTGCGCGCGCAGCACCATTGTCAATTCAGCGGGGGAGTGCGACGGTCGTGGCGGTTACTAGGCTTCCCCAGGCGGGGGCGGGCTGGCGACGGCGGTTCAGCACACAGCACAGCACGCCGGCAGGATCTTACGGGCAGGATGGTTTCATCGTTGGGCAGCAGCAGCTCGAGCAGCTGGAAGGAGAGCTGGTAGAAGAGGGCGCTGGCCTGGCACAGCGAGCACTCGGGCACGGCGCGGTCCTCCCCGTGGCACGAGTGCGTCCCGCCCCACGGCGCCTGCAGCACGCTGTCCAGGAGGCACAGCACGTCCCGTGGCAGCTGGTGCTCCAAGCCCAGCACGATGCCCTCGTCCTGCAGCTCCATCTGCAGCGGGCACGACACGGACATTCCCGGCATCTTTGTATGAGAATTGCTGTTCAAAGCTGTTCTTTCAGATAGCCGTGTCGCCGAAGACTCTCCCTCTCTGCTTCGCGACGGTTTGCCTCCCACATTGGAGACATCTTCAGGCGTTGTGAGATTATCTTTTAATTTAAACACAGTTGCCGAGCGCAAGACCCAAAGGCCCGAAATGTCAAATGGCCACGAGCAGCACTATCAAAGTCGTGATGGGTGAGAGCTAACGTGTGTATTGCATTGAGCAAGGTAAAGTAGGGAATTACAAAGTATGGAAGGAGCAGAAAGCGAAGTGCTGTGGCGTGTAGTTTGGTGGTTGGGGGAGTGGGTTAGTGAGTGTGGGAGGGTCGTGACGATCAGCGTGGTGGTTAAACGCTGCATTGATTAAATGAATCAGTGTGTCTGGGAGACTGAATTCTCAACATGGGTGGCGGAATCAATGAGAGATCGTGGGAACAAGAACCTTGAGCGTAGTGACAGAGGAGTGATAAGGAGGCAACTGACCACCAGTGAGTCACTGGAGTCTTCTTCTTTGCGATTCTTCGAAGCACGATGGCTAGCTTCTGGACATCGTTGTCTTTCAGCTTAGCTTCGAAGTGTTTGGTAGAATTCGTAGGCAATACCAAGTGAATCAGTGAGTGACTGGAGTGAATCAGTGAGTGCGGGATCATCATCAACCCGACTGCTTTATGTTGAATCAGGTGCGGTGAGGTAGGAGCTCTCCCACAACAACAACAACAACCGTCTTTCGCCACTAAGTGGCGGCGACGTCACCACGTCGCCTGTGCCAGGCCATATGCACCCCGAGGCCACGTGAAGTGTCGAAGGCTCGTCGACAGGAGGTCACAGGACAGACCCAGGTGTCATGGGCTGCCAGACTGAGATGACCGGCAGATGCTACACCTGAGCTCCCTACTGTGCCATGTCGTTCTCTCTGCAGCTTTGTGCAGCGCTTTGTGACCCTCGGGTGAAAGGCGCTATATAAATGCTATTATTATTATTATTAACTTGCTGTGCTTTGGCCGCTAGGCGCTCGGCTCGCTGTTGTGAGCGTCGCTCCTCCGCCCTCCGTTGTTGCTGGAGGGCGACTGCCACCAACTGCCCAGTAGCGTCCTTCACGAACCTCCTCCACAGAGGTCGATCTTGACACCGCCGGTACCAGTTTTCAGCAAGTCCACCCAGCTCCAGATCCTCCTGTGCCGCATCGGTCCATCTCTTCTCTAGCCTGTGCCGCGCCCGTTTAGCCCCCTCTATCCGACCAAACAGCAGTTGCTTGGGCATGCGATGGCTGGGCATGCGGGCTACATGGCCCAGCCACCTGAGCCTCGCCTGCCGAAGGAGCTCACAAATAGGACTCTGTCCAGATCTTTCTAATATTTGTGAGCTCCTTACACAATCCAGCCTGGTTAAACCCAGGATGGACCGTAGGCAGGCGAGCCGGAAGGTTTCCAACCGGCGCAGATGTTCTGCCAGGGGTGTCCACGTTTCGCTGGCATAGAGAAGAGATGGCATGACCACGGCTGAGAAAACCCGGAGCTTCGTGCGGAGAGACAGACCGGGCAGTTTCCACACAGCGTTACGCAGCCGATGAAATGATAAAGCCGCTCGACTGATTCGGAGCGAGACCTCCGCTGCTAAACTGGAGCCAGCCGTAAGCACACTGCCTAGGTATGGGAACTTCTCCACTCTCTCCACAACTACCCCATCACTCATGGAGAGCTGGGATGGTCGAGTGTCCGGTGTTTTAAAATACCCAGGCAGGTGCTTAGTCTTGATGGGGCCGATTGAAAGGCCCCACCGCGTTGTGGCACACTCAAGATTCAGCAGCAAAGCCCCCAACTCCTCCTCAGAGTGAGCAGCAATTACCAAATCATCGGCATACATAAAATGGTTGGCCAATAGAGAGCCATCCCACGGCCACTGAGCAACAAACACGCCCACCGCCTACTCGATGGGAGCAGGGAAATGATCTTCACAGAGGGCTTGTGTCAAGTGTTTTTCAAGACAACAAACATTGCCAAGCGGTCAACCAACAACGAAACATCGATCTTCCAATACGATTAGCAACGTGAATTAAACATTTATCGAGCTTTGTGGTGTAACGCGTGTGCGTGGACTCACCTGTTTGAGGATGAGATCCATCATGAGGATGTAGCAGGAGAGGTTGAGCTCCTCGTCGTCCGTGTCGTATTCGGCCGCCTTGCCGGCGGCCTGGCCCTGGGTGCGCACGGGGCTTCGGAACGGGCTCCGGAACGGGCTCCGGAATGGACTGTGGAACGGGCTCGGAGCGTTCAGCTGGCCTCGCCGCCCCGGATCGGACAGCACGCTCACCTGCGACGACATGGCGTGCTCGGCTCCTCCACGTGCTTGCGATTCCTGGCTCACGCAGTCTTTTTTTACTTTTCAAAAATGTATTTTTTTTCCCGACGTGATCGCAACCTCGCTGACATGCCTTGTGGTGAGACTTGTGGTGAGACTAGGAGTACAATTTTGATCTCTCGCTGAGTGGTGCATCCGTATTAAAAAACGGCCGACGGATGCAGATATCAGAGAGGAGAGAGCAGGACCTTCCCACCCACCCTGCGAGCGAGATTAATGTCCGTCGCTTGATGGTCAAACGGATATTTGTAATTCTCATAGCTGGAATTTTATCCAAAATATATCGAGAACCAAATTTAAATATCACGGCTTTTCAATGCAGTCATTGGTGACCAGACTGGGACCATCGATTCCTTACACTTGAGCGTGCAGTGTAATCACATGCAGCCGCCTGGATTCAAACGTAAGATCTCAGCGTTGCCAGATCAGCACTCTGCCCTCTGCTGTGCAACGCAGACACCTTTGATCGACAAACGTTCATCGAATTGGCACGGGACGTAGCCAAAGTCAGCGAACAAAACAGGGCACGGCTTACTCTGCGATGTGCCAGGCTGCCGGCGAGGTCGCTGGCACGAGCCTTGCGCTGATTGGCCAGCTCCTGGATGGAGTGCACGCCGTCGCAGAACATGCCGATGAGCAGCTGCAGCGGCACCACGATGTCCAATTCCGACAGCACCTGCGCGCGGCAGGCGCAGCAGCAGGCAGCAAACACGACACGATATAAACACGCACCAGCATCGCTTGTGCAGCAGGTTCCAGTCATGATTTCTCCTTAGATATTGTGAACTAGCAATACTGAAGCTGACAGGAAATTGTCTGGGAAAAACTCGTTTGAAAATTAGCAAACAGTACTTTTTACTTTGGTCTGCGAATTGCTTTTAAGGGCTACTCTTTCGCGATAGCCATGTAGAGCATTGCTCTTCTATACTATGCCAAATCAGAAGCTCTTATAAACAATTCTCATACTATAGCAATACTTAGCGTTAGTTTTTAAAACTGTGGGATATCTTTGGATCAAATTGCACGATTTTCGAAAAAAATTACGACTCTAACAGCAAAACAACTTTACACTAGAGTTTAACTCATATTGCAACACTTTGAAAAGAGTTATAGTGACTCCCCTTCCCCGCATTAAGAATAGACAGCCAAACATATAAACACTCTCCAGCTTAGACGGAGAGAGGTTAAAACCAACCCAGGTGATGCGGTGCTTGTGACGGCGTTGCAAGAAAACAGAGACACAACGAGCTGCGATGCCTTGCGACGAGCGTCGCTGAACTCACGTGCAGCCAGAGCAGCGCCTGCTCCTGCGTGGACGCGGAGTAACCCGAGAACCTGCAGCTGATGAAGCCGAACATCTCCTCCATGGAGAACGGTAACGGGCACAGCTCGATGTCAAACATCTTGCTGCAAGACAAAAACATGGCATCTGTCGTTGTGCAGCGCATTGTGACCCTCGGATGAAAGGCGCTCTATAAAATGCTATTATTATTATCATTACAGACGGTCGAGTGAAAGCAAGTTGGCTTGGGAAGGCCATGTCGCTTAAAGGAGATGAAGGCCGTTGTATGACAATTGCTTTCCAAAGGTGTGCTTTGAGGATAGCCGTGTCGAGCGCCCCCCTCTCTCCTTGTGAGTGAATTCAGAACTCAGAACGTCTGAGGACGCCTCCAACGTGGGAGGCGAAACGTCGCGAAGGAGAGAGGGAGCGCTCGACACGGCTTTCCCGAAAGAACAGCTTTGGAAAGCAGAAGCACCATGGATTCAGTGGAAGACACTCAACTGCCTGAGAACTAGAACGGGATGATCGAAAGATGCTTCGATCAGATGGGGCTACAAGACCGGCCCAACCACCTGTGAATGTGGAGAAGCAGACCATACTATGGAACACTGCCTTGTCTGCGCTCTACTACCCAACCTCTGCAGCTCAAAAGACCTTGCAGAGTTCAATAAAAATGCAAAGAACTGTGTAAAGAAATGGGAAACTGTAATTAACCATCGCGCTCCGAAGAATCGCAAAGAAGAAGCTTTGGAAAGCAATTGTCACGATGGCCATTATTTAAGCCTGGTAGTGACGGTTTGGGGATGCTGTCATCCAACAGTGATAAGAGCATGGCTGATGATGATTATAATGACATGTATGTAAATCTATGAATAGCCACAAGAACTGAAATGCAACTTTTTTTATATAAACACAGGCGGCCCACGCCATGCCAATGATAAAAATATAAAAAACATCCTAAAGATGACTCAATTAGGATTACTCGTATCCATAACACCCACTGCCGTGACAACTCCGCAGGACCCTCCTGAAAACGAGGCTTGAGACACGGTGAGCGTTTCTGATAACGACAGCAACAAGACCTGAGCACTTCGCGGAACTCCTTGATGTGTGTCTCGGGCACGTCGGTGCGGATCGCCTCGAGCCACTCGGGCATGACGCACTCCCACACGGGCTGCGTCACCACGTTGTACGGGATGAGCGACAGGATGCGTGTGAGGCCCTCCTTCAGCTGGCTCACTACGCTGCACGACTTGTCCCAGTAGCCGCCCACCTGACGCCGGGACGGGCACACGGCACGGTTGCAATTAGCGTGCGTCATAAACACCGTGACGATACAATGAGAAAATTACGGACCGATGTAGGTTTACACGGCTCTAAATTATGAGAATTGCTCTCCGTAGCTGTCCTTTCGGGATAAAGTTGCAATGCGAAATCCCAATTAACTAATTTGAATGCAATGGCCTCATTTCAGGGGATTGTGAATGTCCACCACGAGGCATAACCCGCGGTAATCATCGACGCTGCCCGCCGGCTTCAAGCGGCGAGCCTCTGTGAGCGGCAAACGCGCCACCGCTGCGCCACACACCTCCGCCGCGTGTCAGAGCAGGTGACACACACCCGGGCAAACTCCATGGGCTTGGGCAGCAGGCACATGACCATGACGTCGAAGCGCGTGTCGCACACCGTCTTGAGCCACTTGGTGACGAACTGCGGCTTGAGCTTCTCCACCAGGCTGCCCACCTCGTCATCCACCATGTAGGCCGTCGAGTGGAACCACTGGAAGACCATGCTGACCAGGCGCGACAGGCTCTCGGTCGGCGTGTTCTCGCTCGGCGTGCACAGACTCAGCTGCGCGCAACGCGGTCGCGCCACAACGCCGCGGGTTAGCCGAGCGGGAAGTTCATCGTTTATGCCATCCGCAGAGTCACGTGCCGGGATACGAAGAGTCTTTATACAAAGCGGCCGTCGGTCGCGTAACAAATCAAATGTCACAATTGTCACGGTTCGGTATCGCGACTCGGATCGCGATTTGTCTCGCTCGTACCGTTTCTTGCTGTGTTTTGTTTGCTTGGCTATTTATAGTCGTGTTCACTACAGCAGTGGATGTTAGGATGTAACAGCTTATGATTTTCAATTGATCCTAAATTACCGATTCCTATGTATTTACAGAGTAAGAAGAATCAGTTTTAATTGATGGATCTTTTCTTGCCTAATACTCATCCTGTAACCCGTGTTCTGATGGAATTTCTGATCGTGCAGAACTGAGCTTTTCTATCTGGAGTCTGCAGGGACCCGCGTTTATTGGTTTTAGCCGAGTAGGGCTATGGCGACGTTTTAAGTAACATTCAACCCTCATTGAGAATTGCTCTCCATAGCTGTTCTTTCGGAATAGCGGTGTCGAGTGTTCCGACTCTCTCTTTCGCGACGTTTCGCCTCCCACTTTGGAGGCGTCATGAGGCGTTCTGAATGCTGTAAAAAGAGGAAAGGTTTTACCCTTTTTGATAATATGTCAAGCTCTTAAAACATCTTTCCTCTTTTACATCGTCTGTGTACTGTGAAAAGGTACCCATAGCCCTAAATGCCGGTTGATGCTAGCCGTTAGACACTGGGCCTCAAAGCCAGTGCTCTAAGGCCACGTAAAACCCAACACGCTATGACGTACACGAGGAGGAGGCCTACCAGGAGCCAGATGGCGAACTGGCTGAGCAGCCGCTGGTCGTGACGCAGGTCGTCCTTGGTCTCGGTTTCCATGTGGTCGAGCGAGTGCTGCGAGGACGCGACGCCCGTTTGCCGCCGGTGGTTCATCTCGTACTCGCGCTGCTCCGCGTGGAACTCAACCTCCTTTAGCAGGCTGCAGCGTCGAGAGGGTGACACGGGACACCGTGTTATAGGCAAGAGCATCGAGTGGGTGACACGGTGTGCTCTTACAGTCTAGACCAGGGGTGGGGAACCTTTTTTCTGCCGAGGGCCATTTGGATATTTATAACATAATTCGCGGGCCATACAAAATTATCAACTTAAAAATTAGCCTACTATAAACATTTCATTAACTCACCCCTAATGTGATGGCTGGAACTGCTTCTCTTTGGTGAGGCGTGTGATGTTAGCTGGTATTGATGAGTGCCGCCTGCGATTGCCTTGGCAGGGCCAGACCAAATGATTTTGCGGGCCATATACGGCCCACTGATGGGTCGTGACCCACCGCTTGAGAATGGCGGTTTTCAAGGAGTGCCCTGCCGGTCCCACTACCGTCACGCGGCGCCATTGTCGCGGGTACCTGACGACGGCCTCCACGGTGCACACCAGCTCCTCGGCACCGCACTCGCGCGTGTTGATGGGCGGCGGCGACGTCTGGTAGAGGTGCGGCTCACCGCCGGCCGCCCCCTCCCCGCTGTGGTGGCTGTGGTGGCAGCGGCGGCAGAAGCGCACCGGCTTGTTGCCGAAGCGCTTGCAGCAGCCCTCGGAGAAGCACGTCACCACTGCGCGCTTCACGTGCGAGCTGCAGTTCTGCGAGTCGCGGTCCCCGCGCACACAGACACGCGCAGCGATACCACACACTCACACAGATCCCCCCACGGCCTCAACAGACTGTAGGGGCAAGTACTGTTGGTGAGGGCCGATGAACTGGCAACAGTGTCATTAATGTTATCACTAATGTTATCACTGTCTTTCTTTCTTTGCGATTCTTTGAAGCACGATGGTCAGCCTCTGGACATCGTTGTCTTTCAGCTCGGCCTCGGGGGTCAAGGTAGAGGCGTTCACGTCGCGATCCCTGTCAGGTAATACTTGGTATTGCCTGCGAATTCTACCAAACACTTCGAGGCCGAGCTGAAAGACAACGATGTCAGAAGTTGACCATCGTGCTTCGAAGAATCGCAAAGAAGAAGAAGCTCGGCCTCGAAGTGTTTGGTAGAATTCGCAGGCAGTACCAAGTACTACCTGACAGGGATCGCGACATGAACGCTTATACCTTGATAACATTAGTGACACTTCTGTGGCCGAGACAAAAGGCAGCAATTGGCTAAACACAGACTGGGCAACTAAAAAAGCTGTCTGGTGTTGGGCCAATAAGTTTGAAGGACAATGCATGTTTGCATGTTTTTTCCACAAGCATTTGTGGCTGCTTGCAAACTGGAACCTTTACAAAAAGGTGTCCATTTAGTGTTAACACTTTTTCTCATTGCCGGAAAGGGTTAAACCTCGTATATTCTACATTATTTGTACAACGGCAAAAAGGTCTCATAGTTTGTTTATTTACTGTTTGTGCAGCTATTGAGATGAAAATAAAGCATTGTGAAAAATATAGAACCACTGTGGAATAATTGCAGACATCGATAGCAAACAAAAAAACATCTTACCTTCTTCTGACAAATAGCTGATATTTCAGCTGAAATATTTTTTTGAAAGAAAATTAAGACATCACAGGTTAGGACACACCTCCATCACAACATTTTTCAATGCAGGAAAACCTACTTTTTAATTAGACATATTACGAGATAGTCAATTATTATTTAGCATTCCATTTATAAAGCTTTTGTTTTATAATGAAAAAAATAGCGTATGTGTTGTGCAATGTGTTACTATTTTGTTTCACTGTTTGTTACTGTAGAACCAAATATAATACTTACCCTGAGGAAACAACACGTCAAACAGCCACGCAGATTGCTCCCTAAACATGGAAATTGTATTTCAAAACCACTGCAATGTTACTATATTGAACTTTTACAAGCTGCCTGTAACTTTAAATCCATTGCAGGAGATGACATACATCATTGTTAGCTAATGTTTTTCTTCATTCAAAGCGAGTTTGCGAACGCGCCGCATATTATTTATTACTCTTATTATGAGATAGCCACTCGCGTGTTATGGCACGCAGACTAGACGCGTAGCCTGTTTGTCACGAGGCAAGCTGCCACTTACACCAAACATCTTTTCAAGGGACGTCTGAGTTTTCACAAGTTCAGCAAAACGCCAACTTCCATTGAGTATACAAGTACAACGCGGATAAGGAGATTCAAACGAATATAGCCGACCTCATAGTAATAATGTAAGAATAAATAATACATTTTAACATTGAAATGAAGTATGTTTTCATGGCTCGATGTATGTGAATTGCTGTCCATAGCTATGGAGAGCTATTCACATTTTAATATTGTTGAACATTGCAGGAAAAGTAATCTTGCTAAGGTCCCCTAACAGTGCACCGACCGCTCAGACACACACAGCACTGCATCATCACCTGGGCAGCTTCTGGGAGCAGTCTTCACACAGGTATAGCGGAGGAGGTTTGTCCCCCCGCGTGACAGCGAGCGACGGGTCCATGCACATCTGGCAGAACACAGATGACGGTGCCAACAGATTAGATGTTAGCGACAACAAAATGGTCGACACGGCTATCCCGAAAGAACAGCAATGAATAGCTACCATCATGAAGCAAGCCGTAAAAACCTACATCATTAAAATGTGTAACGTATTAAAAATATATAAATGCTTACCTTAACTGCTGGTTTGTTGATGGGATTGTGACATTCTGTGTGTTGACAATGAATAGGGTTCCAAGCTAGAGGAGTGACACAACGGATAGGAAACAATTTTGAGACAAGCTCAGCAAAAATACAACTGCGTCTCTGTTGGTGGTTACTACTTTCAAAACCGAACTTTGAAAATGTCTTTCTTTCAATCTGACCATCGTGAATTAAATCAACCAAAAATAAAACAACATATGGTTAGCAATTATAATAAAGAACTTGCAAAAGATTGGCAAGGCATCATACCTGTGTACTGCAGCCCTCTGTACTCACTGATGGCCCCAGGCGGCTTTAGATTTGGCCAATAATGAAACAGCATCTGCACAGCAGGTGGTTTGACTTGAGCCGGGCCGTATGCAATCACATACAGCAGATCCTATTCAAGGAAAACAAAAATTCTGGACGTTATTGAACTGCAATTGATCTGAGAACACATTTTGACTAAGAAAATGCTTTCAACTTCATAAATGTGACAGATATAATTAAAACAATTAAAATGTGTTTGAAATATAGTCCTATGACCGCTGCACTGATTATAAACTGAATGTGAAACTGATTTTGGAATCGGTCTCAAAAACGTGAGCTACATATAATCAGCTTTTTGAACAAAAAGTGAAAATCGCATCAGTGTTCTACAGTATTGTATATACCTTCCATACTTCTTGTTTGTACTTCATTAGGCATTCTAGTAGTTGACAGTGATAGACTGAAACAAACAGAATCAACATACATTTCAACGTGCAGTTACATGTATGACTTCAAATAAAAAAATAAATTATTATTTCGGCTCATTGGTCCGTTCCTCAAATTTACTCTAACTACTTGTAATTAAACTGGGAGACAGAAAGAGGAAACGTTGGGAAAGATCAGCATATAAAAGACATAATTCAAACCATTAAAATGTAAGTGGACTTGGCCAAGGAGGATGATTGATAGTCCCGGATAATGACATCATGGCAGAGACGACACACAACAAATAGAATAATGAAACCAACTCTGGTGCAGGTGCTAAGTGCATCAGTCCACTGCAGAACCGTGAGGTGGTGACAGCTTGGGGAGGCCTTCATCCAGTAGTGGATCGGCCATGGCTGATAATGATGGTGATGAAGAATGACTTACCTGGATTGCTGGTGTACTGCATGGCTATCATTAGCATGGAGGAAGCAGACACATTTACATAGGCAGGAATGCCTTCCCTCTTAAACGGTCCCACTGCAACAAAACAGCACACAAAATTGTTACATTATTATACGGAGAGTGGTATATTTTGCAAATAAATCATATTAGACACTATCAGTAACATAGACAAAACATGACAGCAATACTATCCTCAGATACTTTCCTTTATCATCCGTTTAGATTTAGACTTCGTTAAGACTACAGTATAATTGAGTACATTATACTACATTGCATCAACAGGAAATTAATCAAGTACACCGAGAAGATAAAAAACACACTTTAATTCAATGTATCGAATAGAATGCACCCAATCCCATCAAACTTCAAAAACGAAGCAGCTTTGAGCCTGCCAAGTAACATGAACATATTATGTATATTTACGAGAAGCACTTGGAGAAGTGGCCACCATGGACTTTGTGGGCAGAAGAGGGCAATACGGCAAAATCCACATATCTCCCTCCCCACCCTGATCTGCGTGGGGATATACGGTCAGACAGGGGGAGGCCCTCACGCCGCAGTGGATCGGCACATGGACTGGAGCTGTACAAGGTCTGGCGTCCCATCATAGGTATAGCCCTGTCTTACGCCCTGTGTACGCCGGGATAGGCTCCGGCTCACCGCAACCCTGTATAGGATTAAGCGGTTTCTGACAATGGATGGTTGGACGGATGTACAAGATTTGCTCACGCATGGCCATGGGAAGGAAGGTGGAGCTGATGAAGTCCAGGATGTCCTTGTGCAGGAAAGCGGGGAACGTGGCCAGCGTGGACACCATGGTGTAGGGCAGCGTGCTCAGCGTGTCGTCGTTCAGGAAGGGGACCAGACAAGCCATCGTGTAAAATATGGACTGACCAAGATCTGAAAGCACAAATAGCATTCAGTTTTCTAAAAACGCCACCACAGAAAAGTTCAAGTGTGATATATGAAAATGTGAACTAAAGTGCAAAATGTTCTGTGTTCATCTTTGTTAATTACATTGCAGAGCAGTGTGGATTATATGTAATGTTGACAAAGGTTAAATACACCGAATATTAACTAAAATTAAAATGATATATTTTACATTCATTTATAGACCTCTTTGAGAAATGTATTCACAAGAAATTGGCACATTCGCCTTTCTACCTTAGAGTGCAATAACCAAACAAGAATGAGAATCGCAATCAATATCTTTACAAATTTTAAACTGCGCCGCTCGTAATGGAATCACGCCATCGGCGTTAGAATAGCGAGCAGAATGTCGATGCGGCGATGTGACCGTGCAACCTATTACCTACCATACTGACCGTGCTGCAGCATAGGCACCAGGTCAATGAGGCTGACTAGGGTGGCATAGAGCCCCTGGTAGTCAAGAGAGGGGTATTCGGCCAGCCGCGCGTCGCGGCTCTGCTGGGCGCAGTCGAAAGCGACGTCGCGCAGAACGCTGCAAAGGAGGGACTCAGTCACGGACGGGTGTTTCGGGCGGGTGGGAGGGAGTGGGGAGGAAGGGGAGGTGGCAGAGGGTGGGGTGGTGGGGAATGGCATGGGAAAGAGGCACAGGGGCACGGGCAGCGTAAGGCTGGGGCTAGGCGCGGGAGCCGCCCGCACGCCCTCCGTGCCCGTGTGAACCAAAATGCTGTGGGGGTAACACAGGGGAGGGAGGCAGGGAGGCAGGGAGGGAGGGAGGGACGGGACAACAACATAAAACAGAACATTAAAATGACACGACACTTGGTGGCATGACTTTGGAAAGCTTGCCAAGACTACTTCAGTCACATTATTTCTTTACAAATGTTTGAAATATATATACGTAATGTATATACAGCAGATTGTTTTTCTGTGTTATCGATTTCGGTTTTTTCGATCAAATTTCTCGATGAAATATGTGACTAATAATAGGCTTTCATTCAGTAGCACATTGTACTGCAGCAAGCATTTCCATATTTAATTTAAATAAACATGCGTTTCAAAAAAATGGCCCGAAACCACATGTTTATTTTAAAATAAAATTTGTTTGCACACTTGGTATCGTAGTTTGTATGCATGTTGCATGCAGGGAAAGATTGTTACATTGCAGAGGCATCCGCTCATTCGTATGGGTGTAGGTTTATTAGTATTGGAAATGGCATGATGTCTTTAGAAGTGTTCATTATGTGCAGCTTTACAACACATTGCATCAAAAACATAATTTTCATAACGCATTTTCATGGCCATTATGTCACGAACATAAATGTATAAAATGTTTTACAATTAATGGTGGTAAATACTCAAGGCATATAGTAGTACATTAAACTCTGCAAGATAATCTATACAACTTAACACGTTTTACGAATAGATTAAATGGCCATTTGAACATTAGAACTACAATTACTGTTTACATTCAGTGATTACATCCATGTGCTAATCATTGCTGCAGAAAAAAATAACACCAGTTCAGGTAAAAATAAATCTACTGTACATTATCACAAAAAATAATAGTAAATAGAACCTACCTTAAGAGTGTTTGTGAGAAGTACTTTAGAGTATTTGCTATGTCTGTTCCCGTGGGTACAGGGTAGATATTGTGAGTCACTCGGTTGTGGTACTCTTGAAGGTAACGAATCTTTGATGCAACTAAAAACGGAGCAGGCGTTTGAGATTTAATGGTCAAGTTATTATCTTTGAATACTAAATGAACTGCTTTAACTGCATAGAGCAGGACTTTGATACATGAAGTATAAAGCATGGGAAACAGCGGTGCTAATACACATTATACTGTACCGTACTTACATTGCTCAGCTTTTGTTGACATGCTTGCTTTGTGGATGGACGCCAGTGCAAATGTATTTGTAGAGGACTCTTAATTGTGATCAGAGCAAGAGTAATTAGTTTAACCGTTGTCCACTTAAATTACGTCGAATCATTGCTGTAATGAAAAATAAACACATGCAAGTTACCTGCAACTTCAACAAGTCATCATTGACATGTTTCAATATTTCATTTTCTCATAAGCAGCTCTGTAATAATAATAATAATTCAATTTATATAGCGCCTTTCACCCGAGGGT